>JAANYP010007654.1:0-20000 GCA_020465985.1 Centrapalus pauciflorus | reverse complement strand
CCTTTCTCGAATGAAGAACTTATTGAGAATTGTTTTGAAAAAATTCTAAGTCCTGGACTCAAGTCAACTCGAACATCAAATGATGTTTCTCGAACTAAGGAGAAACTCAACTCGAATAATATACAAATAAACTCGAATGAAATATAGGAATAAGTTCAACTCGATTATTTCTGGAATGGACTCGATTAAAAGATGAGTCCAACTCGATTAACACTTGAAATTTCTCGAATTACTTAGTAATCAACTCGAATTGAACTATACATGTCTCGGGTGATGAATCATTCAACTTGAATGAAACTGAATATATACTTGATTATATCTTTATTCGAGAAAATGTTCTTGAAATTATTTTCAAGTCTAAACACACTGATTTTCAAATATTTAATTTCTAGGAACATTTTTCACTTATTAAAAACCTGAACCCCACTCGAAAATTGATTTCAGATAAGTTTTGTTTACTGAACTTTGTTCAGAAACAACATCTTTGTTAAAAATCCGATTTTCAGTGAAATATGAACTCGAAAAAATTTGAACCAAAATTCACTTTTCAGTTAGTGTGTTTGAAATTGAACTTTGAAACTTGAGATTCAAGTTCAAAATGATAATCCGCAAACAAACACACTATTAATTTCAGAATCACAACTCTAAATGATTAAAACCCATGAACACCTCTTGATGTTCATAAGCACACACAGATACACGAACAAAATATTGAAAACAAAGCATATAATGCTGAAAAAATACACAAAACTACGAAGAGGACTTACAATTTGCAAGTTAAATGTTGAAATATTTCTGATATTGTTGATTCCTTTAGATTTCTTCGTAGCAAAGAAAAGAAGTTGAGAGTGACGGTGAACAGTAAAGGTTTCGAAAAAATCAAATTGAATTTTGAAATTCAACTTTATAGTTGAAATTTATAAATTTCAAATTTTAAATCAACTCGGTCCTTTATTCAACTGTTCAAATTTTAAGCCCAATTCACATAACAAAACACCAAAAAAAAAAAAAAAATTAACAAGTCAACATGTCTTTCCCAGCTTGCAGAGGTGAAGGACAACTTGGCATTCTTAGTGAATAGCCTTGTTGGCCCCAGGCCTGCTGCCAAAACTGCTGGCAAGCCTGATGACTTCGTGTCTTCAGGCAGACCAGGTGTTGAAGGTGCTGGTACATCTCCTTCAAAGGGGGAGAAGTCATCTGCCTCGAAGACTAAGTCTAAGGGGGAGAAAACTTCTTCTCCTAAGGAGAAATTAGTGCCTGCAATACTCACTGGTCAACCAGCAGGAGCATCTGCAACAGGTACAATGGAGGGTGCCTCCCACGCTGCTCGGCCTACTCAGGATGAATCTCCAATCCCTGTTCAGTCAAAGGGGGAGGAATTTATTCATGAGGGCAGGCCAAGCAGCAGAACGAGACATCTGATTCTAGAAGAAGAAGAAGAGGATGAGGAGGAAAGTACTGAAGCTGCTGTCACTACAGCAGCTAAAGGAAAAGAAAAAGCAGCAGTTGATCCCCAACAGCAGAAAGCAACATAGATTAAATTTCACAAAGCCAGGGCCAAAGAAATGAGTCTTCCTATGCACAAATACTTTGAGTTTAGAGAAGAACAACTTCAAGCCCTGGAAGCTCTAAGGAAAGAAGAAGAATCTGCCAAACCTGCTAAGTGTTTTGCACTTCAAGAGGCAAGGAAAGTTAAAATGTCCTCTCTGGTTGTGCAAAAGAAATTAATGGAAGCTGCTAAGGGATCAGCAGGAGAGAAGGAAGCAGAAAAAGAAAAAGGTGCTCTGGTCTCAGTGACCAAAACTCCAGTGCCTTCTGCAAGAGCTCAGTTCCACTTTGACAACCTGGCAAGAAGAAAATTTCAGGATGTTGCTGATAGAAGGCTTGCCAAGGAAGCAATTGTCAAAGTTGTGCCCATATCAAGAAAAGGCAGTCAGTGGAAGTTGAAAATAACCAGAATGGGTGCAACAGGCCCAGAAATAGAAACATATGACTACACTAATGTTGCACAGATGGGGTACAGAGAATGAATTGAGCTGGTAGTTGCTCTGAGCGAGTCTAAGTCAGAAACTGCTAAGACTGTCAGAGCATATGTCAAGAAGCTGATGGAGAGAGTGAAGAATCTTGGCCTAATCTCCAAAGAAGTTAGTGAAGGTGTCTATGTGACACAACCAAAAATAAAGGCCAGGAGGACAAGGAAGGACACTGAGATGGAACAACTCCTCATCTTGATAGAACAAGGTGACTATGCTATTTAGATGAAAGGAGTTGATCACAGCCTCCCTAGTGGAACAGAGTTTGAAGATGGCAAGATCATTGAAGAGTCTGAGCTGGGGGCATTTTTTGTAGATCCCTTAACTCAGAAGAAATGTTTTCAGAGAGCATCAGATCTATACAAGGTGGATCTGAGACAGCTTGTAGCCTTCAGACTTGCAGTTTAATTCAGGCAGTCAAGCAGGTGGAGAGCAGCCATCTGGGATCAGCTCAGAGGCTGTTATGAGAGAGGTGAACTTGAAGATCCCAAGTTTATGATCATCAGAAGTGAAATTAAAGAACTTGAGGATACAAGGCAGCAATTCGAAAAGATGTTTGAAGGTCCCCCTCCACTTTAGTTCAGTTCATCTACCATCTGGGTAGGTGAAGAATGGAAGTTGTCCATCAGTTGGACAGGCTTACCATTATCAGCTCCCAACACGAACAGTCCAAAATCTGCTGTACATTAGTTGTACTTTAATTACATAAGTTGTAATTTTTCTTTTGCATCAGTTGTAATATACATCAGTACATCAGTTGTACTTTTGTAAGAACATGTGTTGTTTTATGTAATCAAAAATCAATGTATATATAAACTGATTTTTTACTTTACGTTGATGTTGTAATTTTATTTCAGCAAATGTACTGTAAAAATATATAGTGATTTTTGATAAGGCTAGCTTAGACTGGTTGTTGCAAATAGGGGGAGATTGTTAGGCAAAAAGAGGCCTCAGTCAAACCTATTCTGCATCTAAGGGGGAGATTCTCAATCAAACCTGTTGATGCATTTGAAGGTTGAATTTAAGGCCTGTTATATGCCTTATTGAAACCTGAAAATGATTTGCAATATCAGTCCAAAGCTGTTCTATATGTTGCATGTGTTGCAACAAAAACAGTTTGTCCAAGCTATTCAGTCTGCTGAACAGGCTGGATATACACTATCTACGCTGCTCTACACTGGCGAGCAGCTTGGGCAGTTTACAAGTGTTCTGTTCTTTGTGAACAGAACCTGTTCTTTGTGAACAGGCTAAACACTTTATGGAATATGTTTTCAAGTCCTCATGTATTGTTTTTTACTACAAGATCAGTTTACAAAGTCGAAGACAAAGTGGAAAACAGAACTACTCAGCCTGCCCACGCTATTCTGTTACATGAAGACAAAAGGGTATTTGAAAAGGGTGACAGGCCTTTTCTTATATCAAAATAGGCCTTAACAAAGGAATAAAGACACAAAGTTGACATTCCTTATTTAGTTAAAGGCAATACAACAGTAGACAACGTGAAAATACAAAAGTTCTGCCCACATGAAGACAAGTCTGCTTTTTAGAATGTGCAGAAAAGTTTATGTTGTCTTTTCAACAAGACTTTCCCTTTTTCCTTTCGTCCAATGAAAAAGCTTCACTTAGATCCTCTGAGTGAGTATAAAAAGAAACTTCCAAGGATTGAAAGATCAAGCCAAAAAGCTAAGTGCTGAAACCAAGAGTGAACGTGCATTCAAAGTGTGTCTTTCATGCATGCAGGTCTGCTTGAATAAAACAGTGCTTTGTGTCCAAGCTGTTCTTATTCAAGCTGTTTCTCTGAGTCTTGTAAACACAGTGAGTGATTCTTAGTGAGTGTATTCATTGTAACTAGTTTAAGTCTGTCTTAGACTAGTTAAACATACTGTTGTATCTGTCATCTCAGCTTGAACCTTTCCGCATTCAAGCTCATTTGTAATTAACATTTGTTGATAATACATACTGTAAGGTCTACCAGTGCAAGATCTATCTAGACGCGGATCCGTGAACGAGTGCGGAATCCTCGTTGACGGTTAGACGGACAACTCTCAACCAACGGAAACACGGAGACTATTAGACGCTGAACGAACGACACACGAACGATCCTACGTACTAATTCTCTCCGAAACGGCACTCACCTAGTTGATAAACTCGAGATCGCCTCTTGCTTAATTCCTCACGAATTCTGCAAAAAGTCCTCTAATCATTCGAGTCTATCCCTAATTATAGACCCTGATTCGAGTTTGTTGTGGGCCAACCTCGAATCTGGCCTAAGGCCCATTCGAATCTGTCCATCTGACAGACTCGAATCTAGCCCATTCGAATCTAAGGATACATTCGAATCTATCACAGATTCGAATGTCTTCCTTTACCTATTCGAATCTAGCCAATACACTTAAACACTTAAGTGATGAAACTTATGTTTTAACTTATGCTTGAGTTAATCTTTGACCTTTATGTTTGAACTTCTTGTAATACGGTACATCAAGTTCAAACACACAATCAATAACAGACAAACACATATTAAACATATATATCAAAATACTTGTTAATACTCAGAATATTACCTAAACCATAATGCAGATCGATTAGATTGCTATCGTCACACAGGGTGTACCAACAGACTCCCCCTTGACGATAGCTTCTAATTATTTACATTACAGCAAATTTAAGTACTAGAGCTATATATACTACTACCTGCATATAATCCAGCATCTATACAAACTTTAACTACCTTTTGGAACTTCCTGGCTTCAGATCTCCATGGTTTAGTAAAGAAAATAGGCTGATCATGAAGCTTCTTCAGGTCGTCCTTCCATAGGTTTATCAAATGCAGTGGATCATATACCTTCAAAATGACCTGCTCGTCTTGATCTTCCATGATAGCTTCAGCAGTGTCAATCTCTAGGTACCACCACTTCATGTTGCTCAAAACGTTCTGTGGCATTGGTTTCATTGGGACTTTCTTTAGACACCTCACAGGTTTGTATTCCATCCTGGCCCATGGCCTACCTGTATGAGGATCTATTCTCGACTGATCCTCGACCCTCTTTCCGGTCCTTGGCTTGAGTCGCTCGAATTTCCCAGATCTTCCTTCTTTCCTTATGATTCTTGCCACAACCTCAGCGTACTGGTCATTACCTATATTAATTAATTCTTTCCAAGCAAGCTCCTTTACTTCAATCTTGGGCAGTGAGTTGAACGCCCTCAGTGTTCGCCTCAAGTATTGAAGGCCATCTCTTCTTTTTAAGATAAATAGCTGCAGTTCTTTGTCAAAGAACCAGCTTATAATCCCTCCAGCAAAATTTCCAGCACTTGGATTTCTCATCTTCTTCTTCATCTTCAGCTGATCTTTCTTTTCTTCCTTCTTGAACCAAAGATTCATTAAATCAGCTCTAGATGGCTCTTTCTCAGCCTCTTCAAGTTCTTTGTCTTCAACTGAGGCTACCTTGATGTAATCAATATCAATCACATTATGATTTTGGCTCTCATACAGTTCAGTGACTGGTTGTGAATTGATTATTACTTCATAAACATGATCGTCTTCATCATCTAGCACTTCATCATCCGATTTCCAGTCAACGACGTCATCTGGAATGAATTCACCTTCTTCTAATTCTTCAATATCATCTTCAAAATCAAATTCCATTAGCTCTTCTTCAATATCTTTCAGCGCATCTATCATGTCGCTATCTAAAGTCCTTGAAGAACCTGCTTCTCCTCCTGCTCCTCCTACTTCTCCTTCTGTACTAGGCTCCCCCTGAACTTGTGTAACTTGAGCTGCAGAAAAATCTACAGACTCAATCTCTTTGTTCGCACCGGGATCATCGCCTTCATTATCATCATCTTCTCGCTGTACTTCCTGATCTCGGCACGATGTCTCCCCCTGAGCCTGTAAATTTTTCATTAACTGCTCAATTAGGGAGCGCATCGACCTTATCTCAGCAGATTGATCACAAACAAAGGTTTTTAGCTCCACGTTCTCTTCCTGAACTTTTTCCTCAATCTTCTTTAGATCGGCATTCTCCTTGTCAAGATTTGCATTATGAGTTTGAATCTCACCGATTGCCTTTGTTAGGCCTAAGATCTGGATATTTTGGAAGTCAACTCGAGCCTTTAACTGCTGAAACCTTTGATTGTCGGCGTATGAGGATGATGTTGATGGGATGGATTGAATTGGAGTTGGAATGATCGGCGATGGGATGTATGGTTCATCATGAGGTGGTGATGGTGGAATGGTGGTTTGAGGGTCCTGAGGTTGAGGGTCCTGAGGTTGAGGAATTTCAGGTTGTTCTGTTGAAGCTGAAGAGGATCCTTGCATGAACCTGTGATGTTTGGCCCGTTGCCGTGTCACTAGATGAGAAACTTCTTCTTCTTCAAAATCGGACTCCTCCAATTCACTGTCCACTCGTCTCCTAGAACCACCTTCATTTATAATCAATCGAGAACCATAAGTTCCAATTTGAACTTCAGGCACTGCAGACATTGACTCTGGAGCTTCAACTTCTATCTCCTCCATCTCTTCTGACTCAGTTGCTGAAGATGACAAAACGTTATCATCCTGCTCTGGCTCATAGTCCTCAACATCACGAAATATGTCATCTTCATCTCCAGGCGGACTAAGCAGCTCACCTACTAGTGCTGCTGCCACATCTTCATTTGCATTAGGACCAGAAGACCATATTTCCTCCAAGGTCTGAGCAATCTGCTCAGATTCGGGGACTGCACCTGAAGTCCCTGCTTCTTGTGCCTGTGGTTGTTCACTGGTTGAAGGCCTGGATGCCTGAATTTGACTAGCAGTTTGTTGCTGTTGGCGTCGTGGATCACGCGGCCTAGCACGCGGCTGTTGTTGGCGTTGTGGTTGCTGTTGCTGTTGCTGCTGTTGGACATCAACTACCTCTGCCCAGTTGGCATTACTCGGGGCTTGAAATTCCCTATCCAGAATTGCACCAAATAGTGGACGCGCCACCGGAACCGCTAACCTTCCTCGATGTGAGGAGCAGTCAGAGTAGATGCGCTTATCCATAATATTCACGCTCAATGCATCATCTGATTGTGGCAAATCAGGTAAGAAGTGCCTTATCAACATCATTACAAACCTAGGATACAGAAGGAATCTTTCTCTCTCAGGGGCAGTAATTTGATGGATGAATTCCGAGAAAAACAACTGTGAGAAGCTGAACTTCTTATTGTACACCATGGCAATCACCCCAGATTGAATCTTGGATACAATGTAATCAAACCCAGCCTTCTTAGGCGCAAAACAAACCATGAACACGTGGACCAAAAATCGCCACTGCCCTATCAACCCGCTTTTCATATAAGATGATTTTGTAACGTCCAAACTATAGCCCATTCGCAAAAACGCTGCTTGCCTAATACTTAATGGAAAGTCTATAGGCCCGTCTTCTTGTTCTTGTGAACCCAACTGCAGTACTTGACACAAAATATCTGCTGAGAAAACCAGAGGTTGACCAGCAATTCTGGTTCTTAAAACTGTCGGGGTGACAGTACAGTCCACCTGTAAATGATCGTAAAATTGACGCACATATGAAATCACAATCGGAATATTTTGATATAATGCATAGCTGATCCTAGACTCTGCTAGAAAATCTAAAACTTCTCGAAATCCCTGCGCTTCAGGGATGTTATGAGCTGGATTAAGTACCATATTATGCTTAGGAACAAAAGCACGAAGCGCCATATCTGCACAATATATATAAAACTGTTAGAATTATTAAAAATCAATAAACTTGTTTCAATTCAAAATTTGTTTTATTTTGTACTCGATTAAGTACAAAATCCAACACAATTAAATTTCCACAAGTTTAATAAAATTTAAATTCAACAAAGCAAATAAAGCACAGATTCGAGTCTAATGGACAGACTCGAATGTCATGGTCATCTCGAATCTATTGATAGATTCGAGAAACCCATGAACAGATTCGAATGCCCAAGAACAGATTCGAAAGGCCGACAGATTTGTTTCCAAAAAAAATCCAAGATTTTAACAATTTTGAACTAGATAAATCACATACTTTAGTTCAACTATGTTCTAATCACTGAATTATGCCTTTAATTTGATATTACATAGGTCCTAACTTAGTTATTTTTCAAAAACTCTATTTTGACCCATAAAACTTCAAAATGTGATGTTTAAGCCCAAAATTGTGTATAAAACTACCAAAATCTTGTACAATCTGGTTGATTATACCTAGATATGAGTGTAGAATCGAACACGATAGCTTTAGACTCGATGAAATGTCGTTTTTGTGAAATACGGTAGATTCGAGAATAGATTCGAGATCGCCACAGACAGATTCGAGATTTCAGATTCGACAACAGTAAGAAATAAATGCCTTCACTGTGGACCTATATATACTACCAACCTTCGAGTCTAAGTCCCTATTCGAATCTACTGACAGATTCGAAGTCTTACCACTTCGAGTCTGTCCTAGATTCGAAACTACCAAACACTTAGAAAAATTTCGAAAATTTTGAAAATAACTTCAACTTTTCCAACTTTTTTCTACGGTATTGTGTAACCAGATAAACTATGCCAATTCTTTTACCCTAAGCACAGATATTTCACGCATTGTGTATTTTATCCAACTTTGAATGCACCCTCAGTAACTTTTGACCTTTTACCTAAGTAAAAATTAAACTAAACTAAAATAAAATAAAATAAACTAAGGTAAAAATAAAATAAAATAAAATAAAATAAAATAAAATAAAGTAAAATAAAATTTTGACCAAAAAATTTAATCTAGACTTAAGAAAAAATTTACAATCTAAGCTAAATACTTAACAACATATTTTTGATGAGTATAGTCTAAGAAAGGTTCAATCAGATAGCGATGTCCGATACTAACTTTCAGTACTTAAACTTTCACACTTAGGAATTTTTTTTTTTTGAATTCCTTTTATTGTTTGTCGTGACATACCCTTTTAGCCGATTGTTGGTATTTTACCCTGTTAAACATTCTACATTTTGGAATATCCCTTGGCCTTTTTATTTATCAGGAAATTATCTTACGTGACTCAGACATAGAGATACTTTTATGATCAAGGCACACAGACAAAGATTCTAACTTGTTGGTATTTGCAAACTTTCTTTAAAAGACTAACATCGGACACAGGTCTGTATTCTCATACAACAAAGTGTCTTAGTTCGACTTAAGGTTTTTTTTAAAGTTAGCAGATAGCGGTGACAGGTCTGTACTGACGTACAACAAAGCGACATGTCTGCTAACCCGAATCTAAACAGAGACAACAGGTCTGTACTTACGTACAACAGAGTTGCATGTTTTCGACTCTCAGTTTTACATGATATTTCTATTCTTTCCATTTTCAGATTTATTTGATGTTGCCATACATCCCCAGAAAGTTCGCATACCTCATTTAGACTCAATGTTTGTATGTCTTGTACATAAAAATTAAGACCGATTGGTCGTACATCTAAGTTAGTGACACGCTTGACTTTTTCTAGAATATTTTATTAGCATTGAGATTCCCTATATGTATTATGCCTACCAACACATCAAACTAAATAAAGTATAACACTTAAGATTTAGTTGCATTATGTGTGAAAGCCTAAATACTTAGAGTCTGTAACGACGGTGCTAATTTTCGTCACTTTGAACCTATGTATCTAAGACTTAACTCCTTTTCTGATATTCTCCTTTTTTGTATTTTTGTAATTTTCTCTCTTTTTTCTTTAGT
Organism: Centrapalus pauciflorus; assembly: GCA_020465985.1. Taxonomy (NCBI): domain Eukaryota; kingdom Viridiplantae; phylum Streptophyta; class Magnoliopsida; order Asterales; family Asteraceae; genus Centrapalus; species Centrapalus pauciflorus. Next base: position 10,248 of record JAANYP010007654.1, on the reverse strand, counting down.
TTTTCATAGCAAAAAGCAGTAAACTAAGCTAACCTACTAACTTACTAAAAATAGAAACTTACTAAAAATAGAAACTTTCCTAAATTAGAAACTTACCTAAATTAGCAACTTACCTAAATTAGCAGACTACTGTAAAGAAAGAAATACTACTACTCTAAAAGAAAATAAACTTACTACTACTAAGGTCAAATTACTCTGGGTTGCGCATTCCATTCAGTTGAATAAAATACTCAAACCGTGACTTATCAAACGCTTTGGTAAATAAATCAGCATTATTATCTTCTGTTGCCACCTTTACCAGTTTGATTAAGTTCTTTTCAGCACAATCACGAATAAAATGATGTCTTATATCTATGTGCTTTGTTTTACTGTGTTTAACTGGATTATTAGTTATAGCAATTGTAGATTGATTGTCTATCCTAATAGGAGTTTGAGTGTAAGCCAAACCGTAATCCCGCAATTGTTGTTGTATCCACAGAACCTGTGAGCAGCAACATACTCGGCCTCGCACGTTGAAATGGCTACCGATGTTTGTTTCTTGCATTGCCAGGATACCAATCTCCCTCCTAGGAACTGACAACCTCCAGTTGTAGATTTGCGCGTCAAGCTGCATCCTCCGTAGTCAGAATCCGTGAATGCTTCCAACTCTAGATCTCCCTCCGCGTGATACCAAAGTCCCAGCTTCGGTTTCGACTTGAGGTATCATAGAATCCGCTTCACAGCTTTCATATGCATCTCCTTCGGATTCGCTTGAAACCTAGCACAAATACACACAGCAAACATTATGTCAGGTCTTGAAGCAGTTAAATACATAAGTGACCCAATCATGGCCCGATATAAAGTCGGATCCACATCGGAATCACTTTCAGTACCCGGCCCGAGATTGTGATTCACTTGAATCGGCGTGCTGAAATGGGCAGTCAACTTAGTTCCCTCCATCCCAAACCGTTCTTATATGTCATAGACATACTTAGTTTGATGGATAAACATTCCTTTCTTCTTTTGGTCAACTTGTAACCCTAAAAAGAAATTCAACTCTCCCATAGCGCTCATCTCGAACTTAGACTTCATAACCTTCTCGAAATCTTTGCACATCTGTTCGTCTGATGATCCAAAAATGATATCATCGACGTACACTTGTACCAAGATAAAATGATCTCCCTTTCTCTTAACAAATAGAGTACTATCTATCCTACCCCTCTCAAAGCCATTTTCTAACAGATGGTTGGATAGAGTCTCATACCACGCCCTAGGTGCCTGATGTAATCCATAAAGAGCCTTATCTAAGCGATATACTCTATCAGGATATTTAGGATCTGTAAATCCGGGCGGTTGTTCGACATACACCAACTCCTTCACTTTCCCATACAGGAAAGCACTCTTAACATCTAATTGATATACCTTAAAGCCCTTGAAGGAGGCAAAAGCTAAAAACAACCTAATTGCTTCTAACCTTGCTACTGGTGCAAAAACTTCGTTGTAATCGATTCCCTCCTCTTGGTTGAAACCCTTTACAACTAATCTTGCCTTGTTGCGCGTGACTATCCCCCGATCGTCTCTTTTGCCCTTAAAAACCCATTTGGTTCCTATTGCAATCTCCCCTCGAGGTAACGGAACTAACTCCCACACTTCTAGTTTCCTAAATTGTGAAAGTTCTTCCTGCATCGCTTCAACCCAGGAGTTGTCTTTAAGTGCCATTTGCACATTTTTGGGCTCTACTTGCGATATGAAAGATGAATATAGACATGTGTGATATGCCTCGGAGTCGTTTATCATCGACAACAACACAGTGTTGTTATTTACACTACTCCGAGTCCTCACACCCTCGTTAGGATTTCCTATGATGCTATCTATCGGATGGTTCTTGTTAATCCTAGAGGTCTCTATTTCATCAACCCTTAGATTATCTCCTAAGTTGGATCCTATTTCACCTAAAGGGGGAACAGGCTCAGCTTCTACATTTTCCTCCTCGCGGACATTTTCCTCAGAGTTGGAACTTGAAGCTTGAGTCTGATTCTCAGTGGTAGGTTCTTCTGGATTAGCAACTTCTGGAGACCCATCTACAGTCGCAGTAGGCTCGGATGTAGATTCGAATGTGGTCTTTGGAAAGATTTGGCCATCGTCGTTCAGATGCAACGTCACCAAGTCCTTCTCGATTGTACCTGCATTATCATCCAGAGGAATGTTAAATGACTCAAATAACTTATCATAGTCAAATATCCATTCCGGACCAGTTTGGGGTTCATGTGTATAACTTGAGACTTCAATATTATACACAATCTCCACAGTACCAGTTGTTTTGTTAAACACCCGTTTGTTTGGTGAGTTTGGCACATAACCTAGGAAGTATCCTTCGTCAGCCTTTTCACCAAACTTCGGTTGATGTTTTGTTCTTAAAAGTGTGCATGGTACTCCAAACGGTTCGAATCTAGTTAAGTTAGGTGGCCGTTTATTCAAAATTTCATAGCATGTTTTGTTCAATGATTTGACTGTAAGGACTCGGTTTAAAATGTGGCACGCGGTGTTCACTGCCTCCCCCCAAAACATGGTAGGAAGCTTTGAATCCGAAAGCATAGTCCTTGCAGCCTCAATCAAAGTTCTATTTTTACGTTCGGCCACCCCATTCTGTTGAGGTTCATATGGTGCACTGAATTGATGCACGATGCCCTTTGATAGGCAATATACACCAATTACAGAGTTTTTAAATTCAGTCCCATTATCACTACGAATATGTTTAACCCTTGTTCCGTAGGAGTTCTCCACTTGGTCTAAGAACCCGATGAGCTTTGCAGCCGTCTCGTCCTTCGTACCTAAAAAGAAACCCATGAAAACCGTGAGTAATCGTCAGTGATAACTAAGCAAAACCAACTACCTCCTATACTCCTTTTGTTGATAGGGCCGAAAAGGTCCATATGCAACAAATCGAATGTCGAGGTTATGGAGTTCAGCTTCTTGGACTTGTGTGTCTTTTTATGTTGCTTGCCCTTCATGCACGGTAGACACTTGTCTTCAAACTGAAAGCTCTTCAGAGGCACACCTTGCACCAAACCATTCTTCGTTATGTAGTTCATTTTCCTTAGGTGCAAGTGAGCCATGCGTCTGTGCCACAAAACCGATTCCGTCTCCGAAGCTTTTGATAGTAAGCAGATCGGACCCATCGAATTATCTGGCTTGTTCATATCGAGCATGTACAAGTCATTCTTCCTTGGAGCCCGCATCAATATCCAATCTTCAGGTATCTTGAATCCCGGCTTTAGCACTAACGCCTCAGTGTCAGTAAATAACACTGAGTTCTTCTTATCACAGATTTGAGATACACTAATGAGATTATGAACCAGTTTATCAACGTGATAAACTTGATCCAATGTAATCGTCCCATTAGTGACTTCTCCAGTTCCAGTGATATTTCCACCCTTGTTACCCGCGAATGATACAAATCCCCTATTACCCCCCTTGAAGTCTGTGAGAAGACTTCGTTCCCCCGTCATGTGCCTGGAGCAACCACTGTCGACGAACCACTTGTTGTTTGGACTGGTAGTTATCTCTTGCACATGAAAGAAAATAGGTTAGTTATCACGGGGAACCCAAGCCATGACTGACTTGGTAATACCATTCTCGTCCACATACGTGAACTCTTTCAAGTACCCATCTCGCCGTTCAGGTGACTTGGGTCTTTGAACTGAATTCTGTTGTGGTTCCGAGTGATTTAGATTCACTCTTTGCCTTTGAGTAGGCATTTGTTGTGGTGCTCTAGAATAACTCTTATTGTACTGCATTTCAGACTGTGATCCCTGAGCTCTTACCGGAACATAATGTCTAACGGGAGTATGTGACCTAACTGGAGTGTGTGACCTGCTAGGAGTTGTGCTCCTATAGACTTGTTGAGGTGCTGACCTAGATTGATTAATGACACGATTTGGTGAATTTGTCCTAACCACTTCTTTTGGTCCAACCTTAACCGGTGTTTGTTTCACAACAGGTTTTGGTGCGGCCTGCACAGTTTTCTCGGTACTCTGAGAACTACTCGTGCTCGCCACACTTGTCGAGGGCTTAACAGGTGTTGGGTTCACTGTCTTAGGGGTAACATCTGCTTTCCTATTTGGACAGTGAGAAGCAACATGCCCTTTCTCGTGACATCTAAAGCAAGACATCTTATCCATGGACTTTTTGGTTGGTCCCTTAGATCTAGGTGTCTCACTAGTGTCTACATCCTTTGGTACATCTACAGTGTCTGTCTCTTCGACCTGGTCAGCCCATGAAATTTTCTGTGTTCCTGCAGGTGTTTCACTGGAGGAAGACACAAATTTCACTTTCTTGACCTTGACGGTTGAGTCAGTCACCTTAGGTGTATTTTCAACTGTAGGCTCAGGTGTCGGTTCAGGTAGGTCCTCTAAGTCTACTGAGTTGTCAGTTTTCTCCTGAGGCTGAGGCACATAGTTTGCATTGAAAGGTGGAGGAATTTCGTGAAATCCTAGGCCTACAGGCTTCTTAGACTGTCTTTGGGCATCTAAGACTTTTCCTAGGTTTAGGCTCGAATTCCTAAACTTTTCCAGCTTGCTATTTGCCTCTGCTACCTTAACCTTGGTCTCGGCTAGCTCTATGTCCTTATCTTTCAGACTCTTGGTCAAGACCTCTACGTGCTCATACATAAGCTCTATCCTAACACACTGCTCACTCAGTTTGTCTTTTAGAACTATTACGTCTTGAGCATCAGCCTTAAGCTTTTCCTTTAAATCTTGTTTTATATCATTTAGGCTAGCGTTTTCAATTTTTAAATTTTCATTTTGAGCAGCTATGGTCTTATGTGAGTCTAAGACTAGATTTAACCTATCGTTAGAACTAACACATAAAGCACATAATTCACGAAATAGAGAATAAAAAAGACTAACCTTAGAGTTATCAGATTCCACGTTGGCCATCTGAGCAGCAAACTCCAGCACGGTCTGATCATTCGCTTTCTCTACCCACATCGGACTGCTGTCCCTTGTGGTCTGGTCGTCTTCTTCACAACCATTCTCCGTAACTTCAGCCATGAAAGCTCTAGCATTGGACTCAGGATGTGAACTCCAGTCATAGGTACCATCTAGCTGTCTATCTGAAGTGACATTGGATAGAAGACCCGCTAGATTGGCCTGTCCAGATGAGGAACTTGGAAGGTATCGTTGTTGGGACTGATTTTGGTACTGTCCCTGATGCTGACTCTGTCCTTGGTATGTCTCTACCTTCGGTCTCTGACACTCCCTGGCGAAGTGTCCCAATCCCTGACAGTTGTAGCATTTCACCTTGGACTTATCAAACCCGATCCCCTTGTTATTCATTTGCAGATTCCTCCAAGTTCTTTTGATGAATCTTTTTACCCTCTGGGTCACCATGGCCAGTTGCCACTTAAGATCCATTTCCTCTAAGTCATCAGGGTCGGCCTGATCGTAATCTTCATCCCATAGAGCTGGGTCATTGATTTTCCCTTGAACACAATTTCCGTATGCGGCCACAAAAGAAGCAAGTAGATTCAGATGCTCTTCCGCTGACTTTGCGCTCATGGGCATCTTCGAATAGCTCTGATTTGACGAAGCCTGTTGGACTTGAGGTTGCGGTTCTTCCGATCGTCCTAATCCTAAGAACGCGCGATTCAATGAGTCTTCAGACTCTGGTGGCGATGACGTTTCTCCGGTGAAAAACGCTGTAGCACTCTTTGGTTCAGCTGTCACTGATGATTTAGACGTCTTTCCAAAATACATAGCCGGATTCTGGACTTGCTCGTAATCAGTCTCAGCCTTAATCATTTCGAAGTGATATGCCCTCAACGTTCCCACAATGTCATCAAGTGATTGAGCATAATATTTGTCTTCATTAAGCTTAATCATTGCCACGTACATAGCCCATTTGGCTGGTAGGGCATCAAGAAGCTTGTTGTTCTTGTCCGTGTCCGAATACTCAATGCCATGACTTTCAAGTTCCGTTATCAGATGATAGAACCTTGTGATAATATCATCCAACTGTTCATCCTTAATAGCCTTGAAAATCGCAAACTGTTGAGTCAACAGCTCTGTACGCTTTCTACGCACCCGTGGATTACCTTCACACCTTTTCTGGAGAGACTCCCAAAGTTCCTTCGATGTCCTTTGAGTCCGAAATGTGTGTAAAATATCTTGAGGTAAAGCCATACGGATTTTGGAGAAAGCTTTGTTTTCAGCTTCAAATAGTTTCTTGTCATCCTCTTTCATCATCTGATATGACAAGACCTTTTGACGGCCTTCAACTTCAGATACTGGTGGAATGTACCCTTCATCTATGCACACCCACATGCGCATATCGTTGAATCGTACAAAATCCGTAAATCTGTCCTTCCACCAGTAATAGTCCTCAACTTTCATCAGCTTTGGCGGTGCATTTGCCTTCCCAACTTCGTGATCCATCTCAAGGAATTTCTGAAGGTTTGACATCTTTTCCGAAAGAAATTGAATTTGAACTTAATTAATTTAAGTCGAAACTGATTTAGACTAACTTATTCGAATCTAGATAGATTCGAAACTAATTAATATTAAATCTGTTGAGATTAGATTCGATTAAGTCTTAAAAGTCAATTAGATTCGAAATTAAGTCAGATTCGAGCAACTCCTTAGATTCGAAGTTATGACAGATTCGAAGGATTCTTTAGATTCGAAGACCCTTAGAATCGAAGGCACAGCAGAGTCGAATGACAGCAGACTCGAAGCACAGAATCGAAATAATACTAGATTCGAAATAAACTCGACACTAAACTAGACTCGAGATCCTATTCGAATGAAGCAACAGATTCGAAACAATGTAGATTCGAAACTCTCTGAAATTGACTCGAAAGGAGCGTATTTAGGTTAGACTCGAAAATAAAGTAAAACCCTAATTACCCCTATAGATTCGAGCGCCGCAAACTCGAAAAACGGCTAACACGTTGATTTTTTGACGTTTTACAGATTAAACCACTATTTTTCAAACGAAAAATAATGATTTCGATCAAAAACGTGAAAAACAACAAAGTGTTTCCCGAATACGAATTTGGTAAGCTCAAAAACCCGTTTTTGAGAGCAAAACCATCCAACTAGCGTCAAGAAACCTGGCTCTGATACCACTTGTAAGGTCTACCAGTGCAAGATCTATCTAGACGCGGATCCGTGAACGAGTGCGGAATCCTCGTTGACGGTTAGACGGACAACTCTCAACCAACGGAAACACGGAGACTATTAGACGCTGAACGAACGACACACGAACGATCCTACGTACTAATTCTCTTCGAAACGGCACTCACCTAGTTGATAAACTCGAGATCGCCTCTTGCTTAATTCCTCACGAATTCTGCAAAAAGTCCTCTAATCATTCGAGTCTATCCCTAATTATAGACCCTGATTCGAGTTTGTTGTGGGCCAACCTCGAATCTGGCCTAAGGCCCATTCGAATCTGTCCATCTGACAGACTCGAATCTAGCCCATTCGAATCTAAGGATACATTCGAATCTATCACAGATTCGAATGTCTTCCTTTACCTATTCGAATCTAGCCAATACACTTAAACACTTAATTGATGAAACTTATCTTTTAACTTATGCTTGAGTTAATCTTTGACCTTTATGTTTGAACTTCTTGTAATACGTTACATCAAGTTCAAACACACAATCAATAACAGACAAACACATATTAAACATATATATCAAAATACTTGTTAATACTCAGAATATTACCTAAACCATAATGCAGATCGATTAGACTGCTATCGTCACACAGGGTGTACCAACACATACAAACATTGAAAAAATTGTGTGTAGTTTTTAAATAGCTGTATTCACCCCCCCCCCTCTACAGCTTAAGGCTATATACTTGGGATATCTTTTGGGACCTACAACTGGTATCAGAGCAGTTTAGAGTGTGTGTCATTCTAGATCTCTCATTCTCCTAAAGTTTCCATGGACAACAGTGCTGCAAGTTCCTCATACTATGACAATGGCTCAATCGGCAAACCTCCAAAGTTCAATCATCAGAACTTTTCTGGTTGGAAGTGCAGAATGATGCTCTACTTAGAGAATCTGGATGTGCAACTACCAGAGATTGTAATGGAGGGTCCCTATGTGCCAACCTCTGTTACAACCATAACTCCTGCTGTTGAAGGAGCTGCTCCTGAAATCAGAACATTTGAGAAAGCAAAAGCTCAATGGTCTGATGAAGACAAAACACTGGTGGCTCTTGATGCAAAGGCCAGAAATAACCTGGTCATCTCTCTGCCTGATGATGTGTTCAAACAGGTTGAGAAGATGAAGACTGCAAAGGAGATGTGGGATACTTTGTGTACCGTCTATGATGGACCCACAATCACACTTGACAACATGATTAATAATCTTGTTAGACAGTATGAACTCTTCTTTGCAAAACCAAAGGAGACTCTCACTGAAACCTACACCAGGTTTATTACTCTTGTAAATGATCTCAATGCTGTTGGGATCACCAAGGACCGCCTGACTTTGGTAAACAAATTCTTAGACGTCCTGCCTGAAGAATGGAATTATTTTTCTACAATCTTAAGGAATTCGGGTACCATCAGAAGTATGGATCTTGTTAACCTGTATGGATCCTTACTGAATGACGAGCAGTCAAGGCAACAGAAGAGAAATGCTTTGGAAATATCTAAGAAAGGTGCTGCCTTTGTGGCCAGTGTGAGACAACCTGTAAATCAAGTGAGTGATGTGTTCACTCAACCTGATCAACAGGCTGATGATAAGGAGGAAATGTCTGATGAGGAAGACAATGCAGATATTGCTGAACTGGATGATGATCAAATGATAGCCATGCTTGTCAAAAGGTTCAACAAGAAAAGGTTTGGAAGAAACATGCTGCAGGGAAGCTCAAATGCTGTTAAGAAGAAGACATTTGATAAGACCAAAGCTGAGTGCTTCAAATGTGGAAAACCTGGCCACATAGCTGCTGACTGTGTGTCAAAAGCTGTTGGTCAGTCATCCAAGCCACACAAGACAAACAGGGATGATGGCTACAGGGTTAAGTACCTTATGGCCATGGCTAAGCTGAGGAAGTTGGAAAATTCAGCAATTTCCAACCGGCAAAAGGGACTCATGGCAGAGACTTGTGACTGGGAGGAGTCTGATTCATCATCTGATGAAGAAGATAATCACTGTCTGATGGCCAACACTGATGTCCCATCAACAAGCAACTTCAAACAGGATCTGGCTGAAGCTGAAGCTTTTAGCAGCTTGGAGAACTGCAACCCTACAATGATGTATAAGGTACAAAATTTTATGGATTACAGTTCTGAAGAAAAAATTAAAATGTTTGAATATATGCTTGTTGATCTGAAAGCTGCTGTTGAGAAGCATGCTGTTTTGTTATCTGAAATCTCTAAGCTTAAAACTGATCTTGAAACAAAATCCAGTAAACTGGACAGTTTCCATAAGTTGGAAGCTGAGCTTGATGAATTAAAACACATCAACTCCATTTTACTGGAAGAGAAGAGATAAACAGATATAAAACATGCTAAGCTTCAAAAGATAGTTGACTCTTGGTGCCAATCTGCACAAAAAGTCAGCCACTGCATAAGTCAGCAGATTCCTGCACAAATCCAAGCCTATCTTGGAGGGGATCTTGACACAGCAGCTTCCATTGTTGAGGTTAATAATTTAAAAGAAGACTTGTCCACTCTTGGTGAGCTTCCAAACACTTTTATTCAAAAAGTGAATGGTAAATTAATCTCAACAAATAGGTTTGTCAGGCCTCAAAACATTGACAGCTCGTGTGAACCTAGCTCAAAAGCTGCTGATGAAATAAGTTTTCCATCAAATAAGCTTGCTAAGTGCTCTGCTGATTCACGCAAGCAAAAGAAAGGAAAGCATGTTCAAAATGCAGCTGTGGACACCAAACCTGTTGACAAAACAGGCTTTGGGTCTAAAGCTGATGTAGAAAGGTACACTAATCCTTTTAATGCTGAACATTTTGAAAATAAGTTTTCAAAAGGTAAGCAGTCTGCCTTTAACAAGAGTAAGTCTCATGTTGAAGGCAAACTTGCTGTGAATTCAAATAAGTTTTCTAATCATAGTGGTAAACAGGTTTTAAATGAGAATAAGTCTTTCAAAACCAGAAATAATGATTATGTTGATAGGCAACATCAATTACATCTCAGGAAGGACAAAGGCAAAGTCATTGCTCAGCCTGAGGGATCTGGGAATAAGTTTCCTAAACCTGTGGAAATTCAAAAGCCAATTAAGCTTCCTAT
>JAANYP010007652.1:735000-771223 GCA_020465985.1 Centrapalus pauciflorus | reverse complement strand
GTAGTAAAACTTAATTCCTCAAAAAGTTCTTGATACTTAATCTTTGTATATGATATGGTCAGAATTTTCTAAATTCTTAAGCCTTATTTACCTAAGATATATCAGATAGTAAAGCCTAGAGAAATACTATAAAGAGATGCCTCCGGGGTTTCCTCGTACTCCAGAGCGTTAAGTCGTTGGGTTAGTTCTACATTACTGGCTTTGCGCTCTGCTAGGAGTTGACATAATTTGTCTATTCCGTCTTTGTTGAATCGCCTGGGTATTCTGGTTGGCCTAAGGTTTATTGGTGGTTTGCATTGCCTCCTGCTTAAACCTTGCAATGATCTCACCGACCTCTTGGTGGATTTTGTCGAAATTGGAGGTCGTGTCTGGCGGCCCTTGTCACCAACAGAGGCATCGTTTGTTACGGAGGTTTCTGGGTATGTGTCGGCACTTGAGGAGAAGATGGTGTTTCTATCTGGCTTGGGATCCCTTCCTTGTTTCTCCACTCTTAGAGAATGTGAGGCATCCATCCCCACTGTCTTACGTTCACCTGTTACTACAGCGGCGGGCTTGGCTGATGGGCAGGTATCGGGATAGACTCCCGTTGAGCTAGTCACACCCTTTCCCTAGGGGTGAATTTCGACATGTTATTGTCATCAGGGTCCATATATGTGTTCATAGTTCTTGAAGAAAGTTTAGTTTTTGTAACAGTTATAGTCTAGGTACTAATGCAACCTAGTTCACTATAACTATGGCTCTGATACCAATCTGTCACACCCTGCTACCTTGGTTGGTAGCGAGTCGTGACGAGTGCGGAAGCGTAACCATAATTATAACGAACGACCACTAAATGGACGTTTTCGAAATAATACATCATTAAAACTTAAGAATGTAATAATGTTTTACAAAATGAAAGAAATGAGGTTCGCGTAATACAGAGATTTTAATACATAATTAATGCGTCCAAAAATAATGCAGTCAAATCTCTGTTAGTTTCGAAATATGCATGCGACTCCATGAAATGCGGAAGCTTGAAAGTTGGTGGATTCAAAGGCGCACTTGCCTTAATTACCTGAAAATACATGCTAAAATACGTCAACAAAAATTGTTGGTGAGTTCATAGGTTTACACGAAAAGACCAGTTGTATGGACATTATCAAATACGTTGAATTTATAAAAATCATAAATTCCATGAGATGTATTACGTAAACCATCATGTCACCGAAGCTTAATTAGAATAAGTTTTGCCCCGAGCAGTATTCCCAAAATACCGTGTGTTGAATATATATGAACCCGCTGTTAGCTTAACCACTAACCCGAGTGGGGGACATGACTCCCAATAGATCTATTCACAATATATTCGCGCTTACAAACAAATGCAACTAACGATTTCATGATATAAGGGCGGAGATTCTCATACGTAATACATAATAGAATCGAGAAGTTTTCGTGTCCATATAAAAACGAAGCATGTATTTCATCCCAAAGCATAACAATGTGAAAAATGGGACTATGAAGACTCACCGGAATTGCGATGGCAAAATATGCGCAAAAAATGCAATGTGCGTTGTTTGATGGGTGATGAAACCGGAGGTGTTTAACCGAGTCCTAAATGATAATAAGGACTTAATATCACTAATATATGATAATAGGTATATTTATAGATTTTATGTCTTAAATCACCCAACATTACAAGTTTATAAATAAGATCTGCTTAAAACGTCAAGTTTATATATATATATATATAATTTTCCAGCTTTTTCGGAGGTTTTTCGGCCTACTTTGAGGCTGTTTTTGACCAAGCTCCAAAATGTTTTAGACTTTGGTTTTCTAGGACATTAAACTACTATATACAAAGGATTTTTAGAATCAAGAACGGCCATTTTTCGAGTTGTTTAGGTTGGTGAAAAAGCTTGTTAAAAACGCTATGTTGGCCATTTTTGAGCTGTCAATCTTTCGGTTTCCCAAATAATTTCTGGAGGTCTTAAACTTAAAAATAAATTATGAAAAATTACAGATCTATAGTTAAGACATAGATCTAACTTTTGAGACAAGAATCAACTCATTTCGTTGAGTTATGAATTAGTTATGATTTTTCAAAGTCGATATAAATTTTCTGCCGAAAATCCGTAGTTTATAAACTTAAAACAACTTATGATTCTTGTTTTTTATTCAAAGACTACTTGTATAAAAGTTATAAAAGTTATATAACACATATATAACACATGTTTTCATAATATTAACATGTTTATAATGTGTTCATATATTCATATGCACATTTAAAGAAACAACATAAAAATAAAAAACTAGAAACTTATAAACTTGAGTTTTTATGTAACTTGTTGTTGTTGGTGATTATATATATTATGCAAGACTTATATAAACATAAATGTATGATGAAATAAGTTAGTATTTACTTACTTTGAAGTATTTGGATTATGATTTTGAGTAAAAATTGAAATTCTTGCAAGATATGCACCAAAACCCTTGAAGAACACCAAGAACACTTGAAGAAAATATGAAGAACAAAGTTGCAAGTTCTTGGCCTTGCACTAGGCCCTTTGGCCGATTTTTCTAGAGAGAATGAGAGGGTGTTTATGCTTTGAAGGTGTGAATGAAATGAGGAAATGAGTCCTCTATTTATAGAAGAGTTTTAGTCTTGCAAATGATGATGATAAAGGTGGTGTCTAATACTTTACCAACATGTTGGAAAAGTAGAAAAAGTGAATAATTCTTTTCAATATTTTTATAAAAAGTCAAAGGGACACAAAAGTGTGTTCCCTTGTGTTGTTGGCTGATTTCTAAGTATTAAAATGATGTATTTTGTTTTTTTTTTTTTGTATAAAAGTATTTAGAAATGTATTCTTGTATTTCCCTTTTCTTGTAATTTCAAAAATACTTATGGATGCATTGTTTTAATGAATTGTTTTAGTCTTGCATAATTAATGTTAAGTAATTGTATTAGTGTATGATTAGTGTCACTAATCATAATTTAATTATATACTTAGTTGAATTAATCCCTCATATCGTAATTCGATCGGATTAATTGATTTCCCGATTCGTCGCACCGATGAATTTGATTCGAATTGAGTTGAATTTCTTCATGAACCTTGTTAATCACTTTGGTTAATTTCTAATGACCACCTATTAGGTTATAATTGGCCATTAAATACTAATTAAGTCGTTGTTGCTAACCTGGTTCAATGCCGGATGTTACAGCTGGGGAGTTAAAAGAATATCAAGTGATAATGGTGAAGCGTCCAGCTGTTATGTACAGAGATAAAGATCGAAAGCTGAGAGCAATGAAGAGTATTGAACTAAACAAGTTCTGTGATGGAACCCTACAGAAGGTGGTGAGTGGGTTGAAAGGTAAGTTGGCTGCTGATCAGAAGAGGAAAACAAAGAGAGGAGCTCTCAGTGCTTATGATAAGAGGCTCGTGGTAGAGTTCATTTCAAAGATCAAATGGAGACTATCCAACAGAAAAAGCGTGAGGAATTTTGAGATGAAGTTGGGGCTGACAAAATGAAGACTTGGCTTATTTCATCGAAGGGGGAGAATGTTGGAACTTATTTTGGTTGATGAAATAATAAATTCTAGGGTATAAAATGTAATAAGACAAAGTTGTAATTAGAATATAAATAGTATTTTGACATTGTAAAAGTTGAGATCTGACAATTTCATTGTATTTTTGCACGGAAATCTTGGAGAGAAATTTAGGGCTACAGTTGACGTTTCTCATCAATTTCATCTCTGTAATCTTGTGATTTTAATCAAGTCTTCGGTTAGTATTTCTAATCTTGTTCTTAATTGTTTGTGCTTAATTGTTGATTGAAATTATAGGAATTACAACTTGCCTCGTTGAATGCAAAGGTTCTTGCAGCTTTGGCAGAGGCTTCTTCTTTCTTTAGTTTTTCAAGGGCTTGGAGCTGTTCTTCTTTGTATTCATAATAAGTCTCCATAGAGACACCCATTTATTTAGCTCTGGCCTTGTCAAACTTCAGTTATGCAGCTTTAAGATAGTCAGGGTCTGCAGATGCTTTCTTCTTCCCTTTAACTGTTGTTAATGGAACAGCTTCAGGTTCCTCTTCCTCTTCTTCTTCTTCTTGTTCCAGTATCAGATGCCTCCTTCTGCCTGACCTGTCCCCAGGAATGGATTCCTCCCCCTTGGATGGTGCAGGGTTTGGAGATCCAGCCTGAGTAGGCTGAGCAGCTTCAGTTGGATGGGAGACATCCTCAGTGGGACCTGTAAAACCTGTTTGTGAGGCACCTGCTGCTTGACCGACAGGATTTCTCCTTAAAAGGAGAAGAAGATTTCTCCCCCTTAGACTTGTTCTTTGAGGCAGATAACTTCTCCCCCTTTGAAGGAGATGGCACATAGCCTTCAACATGTGGTCTACCTGGAGAAACAAATTCAGCAGGCATAGCAGCAATTTTGGCAGCAGGTTTGGGGCCAACCAGGCTATGCACTAAGTAAGCCAAGTTGTCCTTAACCTCTGCAAGTTAGGTAAGGCATGTCTGAAGAGAAGTAGATTGAGAAGCAGCAATAGAGGATAGCTTAGAGAGGACTTCCCTGTCAGAAGCTGTGAACAGCAACCTTTGAAGTTGTGCAAGATGTAGTTCATGAGAGTCTTGCACATCATCAAGGTTTATGACACAGAATTGGATAGAAAGACTAGTAGAGTGTTTAAGCTGGCCAATGTAGAAGGAAGGGTAGTTGTGCAAGTGTTTAGGAGAGTGGACAGCTGCTGGGAGACATCTGCCATAGAGGACACAGAGTCCTGTTGAGTGGAAAGAATAGAGGAAAGAGTAGTGGAGATAGTTTGCAGCTATGCAGTGAGTGAAAGCAGCTGTGAGGATTGATCAGCTTAAGGAGGGGTTGGAAAGGAATTCTTGAACAAATAAAAGAATCCTTTTAGCTGTGCAGACACAGAGTCTGAGATAATGGTTGGTAGGGAGGTCATGGAGTTTTCCAAAGAACCAACTTTGTTGGTCAGCAAAGAGAGCTGATCCTTCAAAGGAAGATCTTTGGGGGATGGAGGAGTATGGGTGGACTGTTTGGACTGTGTGGATGGTGAAGAATAAGAATGAGAAGAGGATGAGGCAGGTGTCTGAGGATGTGTGGGGGTAGGTAGGGATACTTTGGAAAGAAGTTCCATAGCCTGGGCATAGGTGAGATGGCCCAGCTTGAAAGGGTCAATGGATCCTTTAGCAGTGGCTGTTTCTGCATCATGAGGAAAAGGGGTAGGAGATGATGGCCTTTCAGATGCTGCTTGTGTTGCAACACCTTCATCAAGACCTGGGGTGGTTCCCTCAGCAGCACCTTGGTTTATATGTACCTCATCATGGGGAGATGGGATGTGCATTTCAACATCAGCAGTGGTGAAACCAGCTGATGGAGTTTGCAGTTGAGGGGCAGCTTCACCAGAGGGATGGTCTGTTCCTTGTGGATCATCAGCTTGGGTTGATGGTCCTTCAACAGCTGTTGGGTGTACAGCAGCTGTATCACTAGGAGCAGATGTTTGAGGCTGATCTGTTGGATGGTCTAATCCAGCAGGTTTGGCACCCCGTGCAGACTCAGGTTGTTTTAGAGAAGTATGAGGTGGAGACTGTGTGGACTCAGCGTGGAGTGGAGTGAACTCATGTCTTTCAATATCCTCAGCCTGTTGGGAGGCTGGGATAGATGATGTGGTAGTCTCCTTATGTACAACTGGTTCCTGTTGGGAGGAACCAAAGGGTCTAGGCTGACTATGGGTGGACTCAGGTTGGAGTGAAGCCTGCTCCAATGATGCTGGACCTTCTCCCAAAATAGGAGAGGCAGCATGGGTTGCTTCTTTTTCAACTGACTCCTGTTGAGAGGAGTCAGAGGGGCTAGTTTGGGTACGTGGTTTCTTCCTAGCTAATGATTTTCTCTTTAAGTATTGTGACATTGTGGGGGATTGAGGAGAAGTAGCAGGGAGTTGTGTTTGGACTGGTGGTGAGACTGGGTCAGAAACAGGAGGATTAACCTGTTCCATAGTCTCAGGTGCCATAAAGGCACCATCCACAAAGGCTTCAGGTTCAACAGATGAATCAGGGTGAGAAGTCTGCTCCCCCTCAGCCACTGAGGCTGAAGGGGCAGAGTTTGACTTAGCTGTTAAAGCCTTCTTGCGGACAGGCTCAGCTTGAGTCGATTCCAGGACCCTTTTGACAACTTTGGGCCTGGATTTGGATTTTCCTTTGGGAGCAATCACTGGATCCACCCTCACAGCAGAGGGTCCTTCCACCATACCAACTAACCTCCTCATAGGTTTAGAGAGGGGAGGTTCATTGGGGAGAACAGGAGTGTAGAAAACTTTATTCTCAATTACTGGGAATGCAGCAGTAAGTAATAAAGACTGTGAGTTGTATAGATGCTCACCACAAATGTGTCTAAATATGAGGCTCAGAAACCTTGGATATCTGACAGTAGCTGGACGTGTTTCCTGCTGTACCAGGTTCCTCAAATTCACAAAAATCCAACGAGCTATGTTCAATGTAGTCACATCCACAAGCTGTAGGGCTATTGGGATTTCATCACGGCTAAGCTGGTCAAAAGAACCAACTTTGCTGCTGAAGCACATTACCACAGAGGCAAATAAAAAGCTGTAGGTTGGTGAGAGATCCTTTCTGAACAGCGTGGCTCCAACTTTGGGTTCTGCTACACCACAGAAACATAGCAGATTTCCCATCTGATCGATCTCAGGCTGTGGCTGGTCATATGTTTCAGCCACAGGAAGATGAAGAACTTCCCTGATGAGATCAGTAGTTATCTCAATGGTCTCAGTCCCATTGAGAATGGTTCCCCTGATGATTTTGGTCACTGGATCATAAGCACAAGTGTACCAAAACTCATACACCATCTCCAGGTACAGGACACCAGGAGATGCAGTCATAGCATAGTGTAGGGGTGAACCTTCAGAAACTCCACCATGTTTTCATAACCCTTCCCCACGTAGTTTTTGGGAATGGTTATATTTGCAATATAGTTTGTGGGTTTCAGGGTTAGCATCGTGGTAACATAGGGGTGTTTCTCAACATCCTTACCAACGAATACTGGAAGCAAAGGGTTATTTTGGTGAGCCATTTTTAGAGTATTGGAAAAACGAGTATTGGACACTTAGTCGATTTAGGGTTCTTTGGGTAGTTATGGTAGCAGTAGAGGAAGAAGAAGATGAAACAGTAGAGGAGGTATTTATAGGATTCGAATGTGAGTGGGTAGGAGAGAGAAATGTTTGGGCGGTTGATTTGAAATGTTCTTTAACGGAAAACGGAACGGTTGTCCATGTCAAAACGGTTGTCAGACCACCTGAACCTTTTTAGTCACTAACACACGTTAACACACATTATCCATAGGTAATTAAGTTAAATAAATACAAAAATTAAGTAACTTAATTATGAAGAAAGGTAATTAAAACTGATGTTCTAAGTTGTTGGTCAAACCTGTGATGAGCAGGGTTCATCACAAACTGTTCATTCCTCAAGCTGTTTATTCAACCTGTGCAGCTATATAAGAACAGGTTATGTTCACAAGACAATGTCTTGTATGACAGATTGAGAGAGTGAGCAGGTTGGATGTTTGTTCAACAGAACAGGTTTTGGAGTGAAAAACGTATTTTGTTAAACCTGTTATTCATCCAAGCTGTCCAAGTTTTCAGAAATTGGCTAAGTATAGAAGCACACAGAGCCTGTTCTGTCTAAGCTGTTCTGAGAAACTTGAGCATTTTGAGACATACGATATCTTAGATCATCAATGACACTTAGTTACTTTTATTTAACATGTCCAACTTGCTTACAAGGTAATTAAACCTGTTTTCATCAAGAGGCTTGGTGAAAATGTCTGCAAGCAGTTCATCTGTGGAAATAAAACTTACCTCCACATTACCTTTCCAGATGTGATCTCTGATAAAGTGATGTCTGACTTCTATATGCTTTGTTTTGGAATGAAATACTAGATTGTTGGAGATAGCTATGGCACTTGTATTATCACACAGGTTAGGAGTCTACCTATATACAAGCCCATAGTCTTCAAGCTGATGTTGCATCCATAGAATCTGCCCACAGCAGCTTCCAGCAACAATATACTCAGCTTCAGCAGTAGAAGTAGAAACTGAGTTCTGCTTCTTTCTACACCAACTGATCAACTTACCACCAAGGAGTTGACATCCACCTGTTGTGCTTTTTCTGTCTAGCCTGCAACATCAGAATCTGAATAACCTGTTAGCTCAAGACTTGAGTCTTTGGGATACCAAAGATCCAAACCTGATGTACCCTTAAGGTATCTGAAAATTCTTTTTACAGCATCTAGATGTGATTCCTTAGGATCTGCTTGAAACCTAGCACCTAAACAGGTAGCAAACATAATATCTGGTCAACTAGCAGTTAAGTACAGCAAGCTCCCAATCATGTGTCTGTAAGCTGTCACAGAAACAGCTTTGCCACTGGCATCAGCATCCAATTTTACGTTGGTTGCCATTGGGGTTTTGATAGGAGAACTTTGATCAAATTTAAACTTTTTCAAAAGATCAATGTACTTTCTTTGATTTATAAAAATTCCATTAGAGGTTTGTTTAACCTGTAATCCTAGAAAGAAAGTAAGTTCTCCCATCATACTCATTTCATATTTAGATTTCATGAGTAGTGAAAAATTCTTGCATAGTTGCTCATTAGTAGAACCAAATATTATGTCATCCACATATATTTGAACTAGCATAATATCATACTTCACCTTCTTTATGAACAATGTGGTATCCACTTTACCTCTGGAATAACCATTGCACATAAGAAAATCAGTTAGAGTTTCATACCAGGCTCTAGGGGCTTGTTTTAGACCATAGAGGGCTTTGTCCAACTTATAGACAGGGTGATGTTCATTTTCAAAACCTGGAGGCTGCTTGACATATACTTCTTCTTGCAGCTTGCCATTTAAAAATGTACTCTTCACATCCATCTGAAATACCTTCATGCTCTTGTGGGCAGCATAGGCTAGAAACAAACGAATTGCTTCTAACATGGCCACTGGAGCAAATGTTTCATCATAGTCAATGCCTTCTTCCTGTCTGTAGCCTTGAGCAACCAGTCTTGCCTTATTTCTAATAACATGACCTTGCTAATCCATTTTGTTCATGAAAACCTATTTAGTGTCAATTATTGTTTTACCTTTAGGAGCAGGGACCAGCTTCCATACTGTTTCTCTCAAACTGATTGAGCTCTTCTTACATGGCAGTGATCCAATTGGCATCTTTCAGTGCTTCATCCACTTTCTTAGGCTTCATTAGGGACACAAAGTTAGAAAACATACAAAAGTTTCCTAAGTTCTTGTTTACACCCCTTTGTTGATGTCACCAATTATTGGATCATTGGGGTGACACCTGATTCACTTAGGATTTTGCCTCAATGAAGATTCTCCTGGGTCATTTGCATCTTCAACAGGTCCTGTTGAGCAGCTTTCAAGATTTCCAGACACACTGTTATCTTGAGTCTGTTCACTTGTTGAACATGACTCTCCATTGTTGAAGATATCAGCAGAGGATCCAGGACAATCAGCATTGATTGGTTCAGGACATGGTGTTGTAAATATGTCAGTACACTTATTCACACATGGTGTATCAACATAGTCATCATCATGTCCATTGTGGTTAACAGGTTCCACTGTGGGTGTAGTGGAAGCTTTTGAGTCTTTTTCTTCATTGATGGAATGCATGAGATCATCAAAGCTGAACTCTCCTGAAACTGATTCAGGAAGAGCTTTGGTTGTGCACTCCTAGACTCTTCAAAGGTGACATTGATAGATTCATCTATCACCTTTCTTTTTTAGTTGTATACTCTTTAGACTTTGGAGATAGCAGAATATCCAACAAACACACCTTCATCAGCTTTGGGTTCAAATTTTGCCAATTGGTCTCTCTGATTCAGAATGAAGCAGGGACATCCAAGCACATGGAAGTAGCTAATATCCGGCCTTCTCCCTTTGATTAACTCATAGGGAGTCTTGTTGAACCTTTTCACCACCAAGGATCTGTTGTGGGTGAAGCATGCAGTGTTGACAGCTTCAGCCCAAAATGATGAAGGTAAACCTGATGCACACAGCATGGTTCTAGCAGCTTCAATGAGAGTTCTGTTTCTCCTTTCAGCAACTCCATTTTGTTGTGGAGTTCTTACATCTGAAAATTTTTGGGTGATCCCTCTTTATTCACAGAAGTCTTCATGGATATTGTTTCTGAAATCAGTACCATGATCACTCCTAAGCTGCTTAACTTGAGCAGAGTTCAGCATTTCCATCTTTTTGATAACACCAATAATTTCTTTAGCAGCCTCTCCTTTGCTCTTCAGAAAGATCACCCATGTAAACCTGGAGAACTCATCAACTTTTACTAGAGTGTATCTTCTACCTCCTAGACTTGGGACACTGACTGGTCCAAACAAGTCCATGTGGATTAAGAAGAGAGGAGTATCAATAGAGAAATTATGCTTAGATTTAAAAGATGTTTTTCTCTACTTGCCTTTCTCCCAAGTTGTGCAGAGTTTATCCTTAACAAACGTTATAGAAGACAAACATGTTACCAACTCTTTCTTACAGAGTTTGTTGATATTTTTGAAGTTCAGGTGTGATAGCCTTTTGTGCCATAACCAGTTCAGGTCTGCATTGCTTCTGGAGATAAAGCAGGTTTCAGTTGTGGGATCAGCAGATTTCATGTCCACAACATATACACTTTTATTCCTTTGTGCACACAGCACAACTTTGCCTTGGGAATCCAATATGTAACCTAGGTGCTCATCAAAGTTAACCTTGTAACCAGCATCACACAGTTGACTTATGCATACAAGATTGTGTTTCAGCCCAGACACATAGGCTACTCTTTTGAATGTAGCAGCATCATCTTAAAGAGTTCCATATCCTTCTGTGGATCCCTGGACATCATCACTAAAAGTAACTTTTGGCCCTTTTTCAGGCCTGAGATCACTCAGCAGATCCTTGCAACCTGTCATGTGGCCTAAGCATCCACTGTCCAAGTACCAAACCTGGGATGGTTGTTTGTCCTGCAGAGTGTGATGGGAAAATATTAGTTATTTTTAAGGGAACTCATCATAGGGATGAGTTCTCCTACTTCATCAACATTGTTGATGGACCAGTGATATCCACACTAATATTCCCTATTTGGATTGTATCAGCTTGGATACTATCCTCATTGACCATATTACTTCCAACACTGCTTGTTTTTGCAATGTTGGAACTAGCAGAGTCAACAGGCCTCATGTCCTCAGTTTCAGGACAGTCTTTGGCCATATGTGTCTTCTTCCCACATTTATAACATTTTCTCTTTTTGGCCTTTTTGGAAGAAGTACTTCCGGAAACACATTATGAATTATTTTTGTTGATATTTTTAGCAGGTTTAGCAAACTTATTACTATTTTTAGAAGAATTAACACTTTGGGTGGAAGGCACAATGGCAACAGCTTTACATGTATCCTATTTCCTCTTTTTAGGAGGACAGATATCAAATACAGGAAGTTTGAAAGGCCTTTGTCCTTCCACAAGTTTGGGAAACTTATTCCCAAATTTCTCAGATTGAGCAATGGCTTTGCCTATGCCCTTACTGAGATGTGATGGATGTTGCCTATCAACATAATCACTGCTTTTGGTTTTGAAAGACTTACCCCTGTTGAAAGCAGGCTGCTTACCTTTTGAAAATGTTTTCTCAAAATGATCAGCATCAAAGGGGTTAACAGGTCTCTTACCATCAGCTTTAGACCTAGAGCCTGTCTTGTTAGCAGGTTTAGTGTCCACAACTGCAGCTTGATCTTGTTTTCCCTTCTTTTGCTTGTGTGAACCAGCTGAGCACTTAGCATACTGATTTGATGGAGAACACATTTCATCATCAGCTTTTGGAACTTTTTCACACAAGCTGTCAGTATTTTGAGGCCTGACAAACATATTTGTTGAGACTAGCTTACCATTTACTTTCTGGATGAAAGTACTTGGAAGCTCACCAAGAGTGGATAAGTCATTTTTCAAATTATTTATCTCAACAATTGAAGCTGCTTTGTCAAGATCCCC
The DNA here is from genome assembly GCA_020465985.1 of Centrapalus pauciflorus. Classification (NCBI taxonomy): domain Eukaryota; kingdom Viridiplantae; phylum Streptophyta; class Magnoliopsida; order Asterales; family Asteraceae; genus Centrapalus; species Centrapalus pauciflorus. Next base: position 759,167 of record JAANYP010007652.1, on the reverse strand, counting down.
TCCAAGATAGGCTTGGATTTGAGCAGGGATCTGCTGTCTGATACAATGACTGACTTTTTGTGCAGATTGGCATCAAGAGTCAACAATCTTTTGATGCTTGACATGTTTTGTGTCTGTTTCTCTCTTTTCTTCTAGTATAATGGAATTGATGTGTTTTAATTCATCATGTTCAGTTTCCAACTTATGGAAGCTGTCCAGCTTACTAGTTTTTATTTCAAGATCATTTTTAGTTTGGAGATTTCAGACAACAGAACATTGTGTTTCTCAATAGCAGCTTTTAGATTAACAAGCAGATTTTCAAACATTCTCACTTTTTCATCAGAACTGTAAGCCATAAAACTTTGTACATTATACATCATTGTTGGGTTCCAGTTCTCCAAGCTGCTGAGAGCCTCATCTTCAGTCAAGTCTTGTTTGAAGTTGCTTGTTGATGGGACATCAGTGTTGGCCATCAGACAGTTGTTATCTTCTTCGTCTGATGATGAGTCAGATTCCTCCCAATCACATGTCTCAGCCATAAGTCTCTTTTAGAAACCACTGAGTCTTCCAACTTCCTCAGCTTAGCCATGGCCATTAGGTACTTAACCCTGTGGCCATCATCCCTGTTTGTCTTGAATGGTTTGGATGATGAGCCAACAGCTTTAGACACACAGTCAACAGCTATATGGCATGTTTTGCCACATTTAAAGCACTCAGCCTTAGTTTCATCAAATGCCTTCTTTTTTATGGCACCTGATTTCTTCTGCAGCATTCATCCACCAAATTTATTCTTGTTGAATTTTCTGACAAGCATTGCAATCATTTGCTCATCATTTAATTCAGCAATATCTTCACAGTATTCCTCCTCAGACATTTCTTCCCTTTCATCATCAGCCTGTTGATCACGTTGTGTGAACACATCACACACCTGATCAGCAGGTTGTCTCACGTTGGCCACTAAGGCAGCACATCTCTTAGATATTTTCAAGGCATTTCTTTTCTGTTGTCTTGACTGCTCATCAATTAGTAAGGATCCATACAGATTTACAAGATCCATACCTTTGATGGTGCCTGAATTTCTTAAGATAGTAGAAAAATAATTCCATTCTTCAGGCAGAATGTCCAAGAATTTGTTTACTAGAGTTCTGTTGTCCTTGGTGATCCCAACAGCTTTGAGATCATTGCTTAGAGCAGTGAATCTGGTATAGGTTTCTGTGAGAGACTCATTTGGCTTTGCAAAGACGAGTTCATACTGTCTAACAAGATTGTTGATCCTCTTATCCAGTGTGATAGTGGGACCATCATAGATGGTACACAAAGTATCCCACATATCCTTTGCAGTCTTCATTTTCTCAACCTGTTTGAACACATCATCAGGAAGAGAAATGACCAGGTTGTTCCTGGCTTTTGCATCAAGAGCAACCAGCCTTTTGTCTTCATCAGACCATTGAGCTTTACCCTTCTCAAAGATTCTGATCTCCGGGGCAGCTCCTTCAGCAGCAGGATTGATAGTAGTGACAGAGGTTGGCACATAAGGACCCTCCATTACTATCTCTGGAAGTTGTACATCAAGATTCTCTAAGTAGAGCATCATTCTGCACTCCAACCAGAGAAGTTCTGATGATTGAACTTGGGGTGTTTTGCCATAGAACCATTGTCATAGTAGGAGAAGGAATTTGCTGCACTGTTGTCCATGGGAAAATAGGGAGAATGAGAGATCTAGAGTTAACACACACTTTATCTGCTCTGATACTAGTTGTAGGTCCCAAAAGGTTTCCTTAGGGTATTGTTCTAAGACGTAGAGGGGGGGTGAATACAGCAAATTAAAACTCAACACTCTTTTCTCAATGTTTGTGTTTATTATCAACAAGTATTATTTACAAACAAGCTTGACTGCGGAATGGTTCAAGCTGAGATGACAGATACAACAGATGTTTGACTAGTCTAGGACACACTCAGACTAGATACAATGAAAACACTCACTAAGATGAACTCACTGTTTACAAGACACATATGGACACCTTAAATAAGAACAGCTTGGACACACGTTACTGTTTTATTTAAGCAGACTTGCATGCATGGAAAAACTCACTTCAATGCACGATCTGAATTTCTCACTTTTCGTTATCTCATAATCCTTAGAAGCTTCCTTTATACTCTCACTGAGAATCTCAATGAAGCTTCTTCATTGGACGATGAGATAGTGGGATGTTTTTCCAAAAAGACAAAACAACTTTCTGCACATTCTGATAAAGCATACTTGTCTTCATGTGGCATAATCTTTTTCTTTTTCTTTTTGTCTCTGTTGCAGAAGGCTTTAACCATTGAATCTTTCTTCTTTTGTTAAGGAAATTTTGATATAAGAAATGGTTTGTCACCCATTTCAAATATCCACTTTGTCTTCATGTAACAGAACAGCGTAGGCAGCTTTTGCATCTTCTGTTTTCCACTTTGTCTTCGACTTTGTAAACTGGTCTTGTAGTCCAAAACAATACATGAGGACTTGGAAACATATTCCATAAAGTGTTTAGCATGTTCACAAAGAACAGAACACTTAGAATTTGTCCAAGCTGCTCATCAGAGTATAGTAGCGTAGACAGTTTATGTCCAGCCTGTTCAACAGAATGAACAGCTTGGACAATCTGCCTTAGTTGCAACGAATGCAACAGGGTAAACAGCTTTGACTTATATTGCAAATCACTTTTCAGGTTTCAATAAGGCATTAACAAGCTTTGAATTATACCTTTAAGTGCATCAAATAGATTTGATTAAAAATCTCCCACTAAGATGTAGAGCAGGTTTGACTGAGGCCTTTTTGTGCCTAACAAACCCTTACTTTCCTATAAAGCATTGTGGCACCTTATGCAACTTAAACTCATTTTTACTCCCATTTTATTCAACATCAACATTCATCCATTTTAAAAGAAATTAAACTTATCTACAAATCCTTCTGAAGTTTCTTACAAGTTACAAATCTAATTAAATCTGAAGCTTGAAACAAAGTTACACCCTTACACTTTGATAACACTGTTGGGTTTATCGGGCTCAAATATAATATTATCAAATCGTTGGATATGCAACGAAAAATAATTTTGTAAACCATTCTAGGTCGTCGTGAATATTTAAAACATAAAATAAGACAATGTTAAAAATATACCTCAAATCATGACGAACGAATGTGATTGTATCACTTGATACTGCTCTACTCCATATGATCCAAACACGTTGCACCATTTTCAAATTGGTTATTAAATAACGATTTATCAAACAAAACGATCAACCACAACCCACCTTGTGGGTTTCAGCCAAACACCAAAGGGGAGAGAGCTCGGTTTTATGAGGGTTGATTAAACCCTAATCGATATCTCTCATCCCTTTAAGAGGGTGTTTGGATTTGCGCTTGAAAAAGTGTTGTGGCGTTTTGGAAACTAATAATAAGATATTAACTGTAACAAAAAACGTTGTCGGAAATGTAGTGTTTGGTTTAGCTTCTGCTGTTTGTTATCATAATTATCAATCTGCGTTTTAACTTGTAAAATGACCAAATAATCATTTATCAAGCAAATAAGCTACACTTTTTAACTTATGAAAATTGTGATAGTATTAACTCTAAACGCAAATAATCACTTATTAATGTATGCAACCCAAACACTTTAAACCAATTATTTGCGTTATTGTAACGTAACAAGCTATTAAGCTAATCTCGTTCATAACGCAAGACCAAACACCCTCTTAATAAATGTAGGTTAGATGGTTGAACATGGATATGATTTTAAATTGATAATTATCCTATAACTATCACCATCTCAAGTCAAATAAAAAACTATCCATATTATCCATAACTAATTAGTTACTCGTTATCTGATAAAAATTAACTCGTTTTTTATGTTATTATCTAATACTAACAATTTAACGTTGTAATGACATATGACATTGAATATGACCCTAGTTGATGTCAATGCACGTCACCTTTCAGTGGGGTTAATATTAGAAAAAATCAATATTCTTTCTTCATTTTCACCATTAAGATTAAATCCCCGGATTCTTTTCGTAAGTTTAAAAACTCTCAATATTTTTCGTCTTACGCAAAAGTAATACTGAGACGTGTTTAGCTGATACAAAAAGGTCTATCAGTTTGAAAAAATTTTAGTTTACTTTGGAGGTAAAGTCATTGTTCCTTGGCAGAGCTGAATTAAAAAAAAAAAAAAAAAAGGCAATTTGAACATATTTATGTTGATTTGGAAGAAACTAACCTGATTGTTGATTTGAAATTTGAGCGTCAAAGTTGTGTGGATATGATGATGAAAAAACGCTACACAAGTTGTATACAAAGAGGTAAAGCAAACTAATAAACTAAAAAGTAGGGGTTAATATTAAAAATTATAAAATGGCATGTAATAGCTGTGAACTTTCGACTTTGTACCGATTTATGTAGTGAACTTTTTTTGTGCACATTTGGTAGTCAAAGTTTCAATTTTGTTCCAATTTGGTAGTTGGTCGACCTGGTAACCGGTTTCATCCGGTTGCAATGCCTACGTGGACCATTTTTAAATGACGTGTCAACCCGTTTTGATATTTTACCCGGTTTACCTACGTGGCGGATCCGTTTTATAATATTACCCGGTTTATACCCGGTTATAACCCAACCCGGTTCCTTAATTTCTAAACGTCGCCCAACCCGGTTCCTTTCTTACATCGCCCCAACCCGATTCCTTCACAGCTCGTTCTTCGATTATAAGTGTATTACAACTTAATTTTCGCCCTAAACCCTGCTGAAGAAGAACGAGCTGTGAAGGAATCAGGTTGGGGCGATGTAAGAAAGGAACGGGGTTGGGCGACGTTTAGAAATTAAGGAACCGGGTTGAGTTATAACCGGGTATAAACCGGGTAATATTATAAAACGGATCCGCCACGTAGGTAAAACCAGGTAAAATATCAAAACGGGTTGACACGTCATTTAAAAATGGTCCACGTAGGCATTGCAACCGGATGAAACCGGTTACCAGGTCGACCAACTACCAAATTGGAACAAAATTGAAACTTTGACTACCAAATGTGCACAAAAAAAAGTTCACTACATAAATCGGTACAAAGTCGAAAGTTCACAGCTATTACATGCCATTTTCCCTATTAAAAAAAACAAACAAATCATGTTTTATAGTTTTATCAATTTCATCTTTCAATGTTATTTTTAATCCTTTTAGTTATCACATTATTTCTTCCTTATTAAAAACGTAAATCCGTTGCTTGTTGCCTGTAACTTTTTAAAAAATCGATATTACATTTTAGCTTAAGTTGTATATTTAAAAAAACAATCATGTTTTTTTGCATTTTATCAATTTGGTCCCCAAAAGGTTTTTCAATCTAAATCCTGATAAAATCAATGTGTTCAAGCAATCAATTATGTTAGTCTTTAATAAATCATTTTAACATTTGATCTATTATTTAAAAAAAGCATGGCATTGACCAAATATATAATAAATCTATACTATATAAAATAAGAAAATCATTTGGAGTTTCTGGACCATTGGATGGAAAGAAATCAATGCTCCAGAATTAATGACAACTCATAATTATTTATGAAATATCTCTTATACTCTTAATTAAAATCAATAATTATACATATGCCATTTTTTTAACTCATTTTCCAAATTTACTACCTTAACAATTACATTAAATTTTGATTTTAAATTTTTCATTGATGAATTAATATTAAATTAATATTTACCTAAAATAAATATGTGTCACTATTATCCTTAACGATCATAGTTAAATTTAAATGTAAAAATTTGGATTTAAATGTAGAACTGTAGTAAATAAAGTTGAAAATTTTTGTTAATTATTTTGCTAACAAGATTTAAAATTTAATTGATATAACTTCAATTGTGAATATGATAAATTTTGATTGTTGATTTTCAGATATTCCATTTTTATATTTTATCATTTTAAAAATATATACACATTCACATAATTGAAGTTTTTTATTTTTTATATTGATATTTCATATTTGAAATTAATAAAAATTAAAAGAAATATTTTTTTGCAAACACGTATTATCTGTTTGTAATAATACAAAATATCAAACAACTAAGTATTTTTTAATCTTTAATTTAACTAGCTTTCAATTTTTTTTATTTTAATTATATATAAATTTTATAATAATTTATTAAAATATAAAAAAATATGTATTTTCTAAATTAACCCATGTAATACATGGGTTGATTAACCTATATATTATAATAAAACAAAACAATTCATGTCATATGTCACTTCAATACAAGAAAATTTTATTTTTCCACATCTTTTTCCAAATTTAACACCTTAACTTAATTGCTTAAAATTTTGACTTTATTTTTTTCATTAATTAATCTATATCTTATAATAAATTTTTTTTTTTGAACGGCAAACTATCCTACTCCTACTCCTAAACTACTCATTTACCACCAGACTTACTTACACCACCTAAATCTCAACTTGCCTCCGACAGGGATCGAACCCGTGACATCTCGCTTATAACTCCACCCTCTTACCGCCAGGCCAAATGCCCTTTGGTATATATCTTATAATAAATGAGAACACATTTGTCCACGTGTCACCCTCATGCTTGATTTCATTCTTGTTTCCTGCCTAAACTTCCTTAATTATCTCCTCCATTATTCTTTTGTTTCTTTTTCAAAATGCACCCATTCTTCAATGTCTATAAATGCATTCATCCTTCAATGTCGTTTCTTTCCTTAATTAACTCCTGTATTATTTTATGTTTATTTTACGATTTAAAATAGTTGTTGATTTGTAGCCGTAAAACTTTGTGTGTTGTATTATTTAGTTCGTCAACTTTTTTAATATTGTAGTTTATTAAAACACTATATTTCAAACAATCCCGTGTATTACACGGGTATATATACTAGTTAGTAATAAATTAGATTTTATAACATTAAATTTAATGTGTATCTAAAATAAATATCTATTATTATTATCTATAATAATCATAATTAGATCCAAATGTAAAAATTTGAATTAGTTGTGGAAATCACTATTATTATGTATAATAAAGGAAAACACCAAATGTCACGTGTCACCTCTACGTTCACCAAAAATATATATACAACTTATAAAAAATAGAAGATAAATACAATTTAATATTTTAAAAAGATAAATATACTCTATTTTTTAATCTGTAAATAATAAAAAATAAACACAATTATTATTTTTGTATGTTTTTATTTTTACTCATATACATTATATATAAATAAATTTAATTAAAAATATCCACGTAATACGTGAGAGTATTATTTGAAATAGAACATGTTCCATCAATATGAAATTTGTATTGTATATGCTGATATGCATATTTATGATCAATAATTCTCCCATTATGTATATACTTTGAATAGTTTTTGAAACTATTTTATCCTCTTTAACACATAACCTTTCTACAGGCTTTACAAATGCTAAAAACTACTCTATTATATTAGATTATTATCCAAATAATCTATAATCTATAAATACTAATAAAAGAGTAACTATATTCTTCTCTTGTGAAGCTATGTGTCATCACCATGAATCGACACGTGGCATTTATAGGTTTTAAAAATAATAAAGAAATTTAATTTAATTCTATCCAAATCTGATATAATCTACTTTTAAATTCAAATCAAATCAAACAAAATTTAATACTCTACTAACTTATTAATTATAATATTATGTAAAAAAATTAAAAAGTATATAAGAAAACGATTACTATTCATATATATTTATATAGTTTTGTTTAAAATAAATAATATTAATATCTTTACCTTTTAATTTATTGTATTTTATATATATTAAAAATATCCGCGTAATACGTGGGTAATAAACTATTACTAATAAAAAAGTAACTATACTCAATCCTTGTGAAGCCACGTGTCATCACCATGAATCGACACGTGACATTTATCGGCTTTAAAAATAATAAAGAAGTTTAAATTATATTTATTCAAATCTAATATAATCTACTTTTAAATTCAAATCAAATCAAATAAAATCTAATACTCTACTAACTTATAAATTTATAATATAATATAATAAAAGTTTTAAAAAATTTAAGAAAAATAATTATTATATATATATATATATATATATATATATATATATATATATATATATATATATATATATATATATATATATATATATATATATATATATATATATATATATATATATATATATATAGGGGAGGGTTCTTCTAAGAACCATAAAAAATGTGGGAACCTAAGAACCTTTTATGGCCTTTGGATTAATGATAATCAATGGTTGATATATTGCATGACAATTTTGTAATTATTTTGAACTTTGATAGTGGAGAATTTTGAAAATGTGTGAAAATGGTATTTTTGGAAGAAAAAAAATCTGTTTTTTCTCTTTCTCTCTCTTACTTTTTTTCATTTTCATTTTATTTTTAATTCATTATAATTGATTTTTAAAGTAAAAAAAACGTTTTTTATAAAAAAAAATTATTTTTTCTGTTTAGAAAATTATTTAATTGCTAAAAGAAATAACGTATTTTATATAGAAATATTATATGTCTACATAGAATATTTTTTTTCTATATAGAATATGTTAACGAACATATACTATGTACAATCTACGTAGAATGTCATGCATTCTACGTAGATGACATAGTGTACAATGTCAAATATCATATAATCTACGTGGATTACCTGATAAAATATATCAAAAACACATTGAAACAAAAAAAAAGATTTCATTTAGACATTTTATCAAACACTTGGTATGCAACTGATATAAATATACCAAAAAGACATTGAATAGTAATGTTAATCTACATAAAAAGATATAGAAATGTATAAAAAACATAAAAATATATGAAATATATAAGAAACATAACTATCTATATAGATAATCTGTTTTATTTTACTAGTAGTCTTCTTTATATTCTATTTAGATTATCATTTAATCTACGTAGATTATCATGTAAAACATCCAATAACTATTACAATCATTATAAATCTAATATCTTACAAATAATCTTCATTATAAAACATGAAAAATGAATCTGTCATACTCTATGTAGAGTATCGACGAACATATTATATATACAATCTACATACATTCTACATACATTCTACGTAGAATGACATTCAATCTACGTAGAATAACATGCAATCTACGTAGAATGGAATGCAATATACGTAGAATGACATGCAATCTACGTAGAATGTCGTGTAGAATGTCAATTATCATATATTCTACGTAGATTATTACATGATAAAATACACCAAAAACACATTGAATAGTAATGTTAATCTACATAAAAAGATATAGAAATGCATAAGAAACATAAAAATATATTAAATATATAAGAAACATAACATTTTACATAGATTATGTGTGATTTCTACAAGTAGTATTGTATTATATTCTATGTAGATTATGATATAATCTACGTAGATTGTCATGTAATCAACATAGATTATCATGTAAAACATCTAGTAACTATTACATTCATTATAAATATAATATCTTACAAATAATTTTAATTATAAAATATGGAAAATGAATCTGTCCAACGTACGTAGATTGTACATAGAATATGTTCGTCGATACTCTACATAGATTGTCACGCAATCTACGTGGAATGACATTCAATCTACGTAGAATGACATTCAATCTACGTAGAATGACATGCAATCTACGTAGAATGACATGCAATCTATGTAGAGTATCGACGAACATATTCTATGTACAATCTACGTAGAATGGCATTCAATCTACGTAGAATGGCATTCAATCTACGTAGAATGGCATTCAATCTACGTAGAATGACATGCAATCTACGTAGAATGTCATTCAATCTACGTAGAATGTCATGTAGAATGTCCAGTATCATATATTCTACATAGATTATATGATAAAATATACCAAAAACACATTGAATGTTAATGTACATTTACATAAAAAGATATAGAAATGTATAAGAAACAAAAAAAATATATGAAATATATAAGAAACATAACATTATACATAGATTATGTGTGATTTTTTACAAGTAGTCTTGTATCATATATTCTATGTAGATTATCATGTAATCTACGTAGATTATCATGTAAAACATCTAATAACTATTACATTCATATATATCTAATATTTTACAAATAATCTTCATTATAAAACATTGAAAATGAATCTGTCATATGCTATGTAGAGTATCGACGAAACGAACATATTTTATGTACAATATACGTAGAAGGCTATGCAATCTATGTACAATGAAATGCAATCTACGTAGAATGACATTCAATCTACGTAGAATGACATTCAATCTACGTAGAATGTCATGCAATCTGCGTAGAATGTCATGCAATCTATGTAGAATGTCGTGTAAAATGTCAAATATCATATATACATAACATAGATTACATGATAAAATATATCAAAAACACATTGAAACAAAAAAAAAAGAAGATTTCATTTAGACATTTTATCAAACACTTGGTATGCAACTGATATAAAATATACCAAAAATACATAGAATAAAATTGTTAGTTTACGTAGAATAACATGCAATCTACGTAGAATGACATTCAATCTACGTTGAATGACATGCAATCTACGTAGAATGTCATGCAGTCTATGTAGAATGTCGTGTAGAATGTCAAGTATCATATATTCTACGTAGATTAAATGATAAAATATACCAAAAACACATTGAAACAAAAAAAAAATAAGATTTCATTTAGACATTTTATAGAACACTTGGTATGCAACTGATATAAAATATACCAAAAACAGAATGAATAGTAATGGTGATCTACAAAAAAGATATAGATTTGTATAATAAACATAAAAATATATGAAATATATAAGAAACATAACATTCTACATAGATTATGAATAGTAATGTTAATCAACATAAAAAGATATAGAATTATATAACATTCTATATAGACATATAATATTTCTATATAGAATACATTAATTTTTTAGCAATTAAATAATTTTTTATATAGAAAAAAATTTATTTTTTTTATAAAAAACGTTTTTTTAATATTAAAATCAATTCTAATTAAAGAAAGAGAAAATGAAAATGAAAAAAATAAAAAATAAAAGAGAGAAAGTGAAAAAGAGATGCATATAATAAAAAAAGGTGGAGAGATAAAGATAATATTTTTTATTCCAAAATACCCTTTTGATCCAAGGGCTCTAAAAGATTCTTAGGTTCTCACCATCTTTAAGGTTCTTAAAAGAACCTCTCCATATATATATATATATATATATATATATATATATATATAGATTTAGGTTCAAGTGAGTACCACCTCTAATGCAGCGCACCAGAAGGTACCACCCTTAAAAGTAATTTTTTTGAAAAAAATTTTCATGAACATGTTCTAATTAACATTACACAGATCATATGTGAATTTCACGCAAATCCGAACACTCTAAGTGCATGAAAACACACATCACATAAATGCATGTTCACATGTCTTCAAAATTATGTAAGTGTGTGTTCACATCATTTTTTAGGAGCTAGGAGATGTGAATGTATGTGAAATTTACATACGATCTTCATAATGTTAATTAAAACATGTTTATGAAAAAAAAAATTTAAAAAGTTTTTTTAAAGGTGGTACCTTCTGGTGCGCTGCATTTGGATGGTACTCTCTCGAACCATATTCTATATATATATATATATATATATATACACACACACACACATATATATATATATATATATATATATATATATATATATATATATATATATATATATATATATATATATATATATATATATATATATATATATATATATATATAGAGAGAGAGAGAGAGAGAGAGAGAGAGAGAGAGTCAGGTTCAAAAAAGTAATTCTCGAGATCAAGTGCACCCGAATGTACCAACCTTAAAAAACTTTTTTTAAAATTTTTTTCTCATAACCATGTTTAATTTAATGTTATACGCATGATATATGAATTTCACATACATTCACACATTCTGTGTCCTTAAAAATTATGTGAATGCTCAATGCATATTTATGTGAATGGTCATCCATGGTGAATGGTGTGAAATGACCATTCACATGATCTTTTTTTTACCATTCACAAGATTTATGATGTTGATTCTTTTGAAAAAAAGTCTTATAATGTTGTCTTATAAATGTCTATTAAAAAATATATGTGAATGATCATTCACATTAGGGTACGCTGGAATCTCATAGGTACGCTGATGAACCTGATTCTCTCTCTATATATATATATATATATATATATATATATATATATATATAATTAATAGGTCATAATAAATAATAATATCATTCTTATATACTTTTGTTTAAAAGAATAATATTTATATATGTACCTTTTAATTTAGGGATAATTGTGCAAAAAAACCACTAAGTTGTCAGCTTTTTGTTATTAAAACCTCAAATCATTTTTCGTTGCATATAAAACCTCGAACTAACTAGAAATCAATAAATCATGGTTTTATCAACGGGTAACCGCTTGAAACCAGTTATTAATCTTATGATGACCGGTAAATAACCTCCTTAGGAATAAATTTTAATTGTTGAAACTAGTTGCCAAGTATTACACATCATTTAAACCTTCCGTTGATAATGTAATCCCGTTTAAAAAATTACAATTAAAAGTTATCAATTGGGATTTAAATGATGTGTAATACTTGGCAACCGCTTTCAATAATCAAAAAATTATTCCATGTAGGTTATTTACAGGTCCACGTAGGATTAATAACTGGTTTCAACCGGCTACCCATTAATAAAACCTTGATTTACTGATTTTTAGTTAGTTCGGGATTATTAATGCAACGAAAAATGATTGAGGTTTTAATCACAAAAATCTGACAAGTTGGGGGGTTTTTTGCACAATTTTCCCATTAATTTATTATATATTATATACTAGTTTATGACCCACGTATTACGTGGATATTTTTAATTAAATTTATTCATATAAAATGTATATAAAGAAAAATTAAAATATACAAAAACAATAATTGTGTTTTATCTTTTATTATTTATAGATTAAAAATAGAGTATATTTATCTTTTTTTAAAAATAATAAATTGTATTTATCTTTAATTTTTTATAATAACAATTTGTAATTATCTTTTTTGATGAAACATATTGGTGACACGTGACATCTGATATTTTCCTTTATTATATATAATAATAATTTCCACAACTAATTCAAATTTTTACATATGGATCTAATTATGATTATTATGGATGATAGTGATAGATATTTATTTTAGATAAACATTAATTTAATATGTTATAAAATCTAATTTATTACTAATTAATTATGAAAAAAATAAAATCAAAATTTAATGCAATTAAATTAAAGTATTAAATTTGAAAAAAGAGGGGAAATATTTTTTCTTGCATGGTAGAAGTGACATATGACATAAATTGTTTTGCTTTATTATAATATAGTATATATACCCGTGTAATACACGGGATTGCTTGAAATATATTGTTTTAATAAACTACAATATTAAAATTTTTTTGACAAACTAAATAATAGACCACCAAGTATTTCGGCTACAAATCAACAACTATTTTAAATCATAAATTAAACATAAAATAATGGATGAGTTAATTAAGGAAAGAAATGACATTGAATGATAGGTGCATTTAGAAAAGATATGAAAGAATAATAGATGAGTTAATTAAGGAAGTTTAGGCGGGAAAAAAAGAATAAAACCAAGCAAGAGGGTGACACGTGGACAAATGTGTTCTCATTTATTATAATATATAGATTGTCACCTTAGATTATATTGGTTGTATTGGTTATTATATACACGTACACACATATTAGTTTGAATATATACCTTTATTTATTTTGCATTTAACATGTTTTAAAGAATATATTAATCAACTTTATAATTGAAAAGAAATGTGTAACCCATAACTAAAGTATTTTATTTTTGTTCATGAAAAAGTTGTTTTTCACCATTTGAGATATTTAATATAAAACCCCAACTAATAAAACATTTTTTTTACATAATGGATAAATTTCAATCAACACACTCTCTCACAAGCTTTGATTGAAAAGTCAAAAAGAAAGTATATATAGTGGGAAGTAAGACTTATTTAATTTATAGGATATCTTAGTAGCTAGCATCATCACAAGCAAGGACCACCAAACACCCAAATTTGGTCATATCAACTTTGGTCATTTTAAAAGGAAAATAAAGTATAGTGAATCCCACAAAAAGTTAGAAGTTGAAGTGGGTAGTAGTCTCTTTGTATATTTGTGTGATTTTGACTCCACCAAGCCCTAAATTAAGATAAAGAGAGTCTTGTTTACATCTTTTTGGGATCTTTTTGGACACAATATGAAAGAGATGTGGATGGGAAGGCTTGACAAATTAGTCCTCTATGTACTCTCATTTTCTTTCTTTATTTATCAAATCTCTTTCATACATATGATAATATACATATATAGGGTGACTATTTAAGTCAAAAATACGGTAAATAATAAAATTTTGGCTCTTGAATTTAAATCTACTTCGACAAATCAAGGGCTTGATATTGGTGGATGGTTAATTAATTGAACCAAAGCTATGTTTTAAGATATTAACCGTATATATGTGTTCAAGGATTGTTAAATCTTAGCTAAACTTAATATAAGGTTAATATTAAGTTGTTAACTAATATTTTTGGTTCGTTTATCAGGTTAACCAAGAATCCAATTCTAATTCATGAATGTAATGTTAAATTGAAGATTTTCAATAATTAATTCAATTGTTTTTTTTATAAGAAAGTCAATAAAAATACAAGTTACTAAGGTCTCAGAAATCAAATCAAAATATAACTGGAAGTTTATATTTTTTAACGGCAAACTAGTAACTATCTCTTTGCCCCAAATGTAGATTTTAGAACTTACTTTCACCACCTAAATTCCAACTTGTCTCCGAAGATCTATCAAATAAGCCAAAGTCAAACTACCTTTAGATCTATATCTTTTAATTAGTTATAATAGACTCTTATTTATTTACACAACATTTAGGTTCACAATAAATATCTAATTTCATTACTAATTCTTTAAATAACATTTATTTCCAAATGATACATAAATGTCAGATGGTAATTTAAAGGATGCAAGTCGCATATATTGTCAATTTAGTTAACTATATTTTGACATGTTTGTATGACTAGCTACTCTTTATATTTTACACCAAATAAGTGATAAAAAAAACCAGTTAACATTCTAAACGGATCGATTTTAAATAATAAAAACAAAAGTCGAATGAAAATTTATTATTACTAGCTAGCTAAGGAAAAGGGGATAAGGTTGGGCATTACATGCAAAGGGGCACAACTAGGGTTAGGGATGTGACTTGTCTCAAAGTAACAACCATGCCCTAAAATTTATGCATTTCTCCATGTTGAATACAACACCATGCATTTTATTGCTACATGTTTGTGTCTCAAATTTAATTTCCTCCAAGGCTTCAACTTTTGCTATGGCCAAACCCTTGCACCTCCAAACATTAATTTTTCATTTTTGGGTAAGGTTTTTATCATAAGAATTAAGGATCCATTCAACTAGCTAAGGTAGGGTAGGGTATGCCGTACATTTTTGGGTAGAATGTCGACACAATGAATTGTTAGGGATGACAATCCCGACCCACTCAAACAAACATGTTGACGATCAAAAGACAAAAGATCACACGATTTTGAAAATGTTTCCAAGAAACAATTTTGTTTAATTACTCATTTTCTAGAATTTCATTTTTTTTGAATCAAGCTTAGTTTTTTTAAAATGCTCTTTAACAGAATTCCATTTGACCCATTGGGTCGAAATTATCACCCCTAGAAATTATAACTATAATTAAAACCGTGTATGTAAAAAGATTATATATATAACTATGTTGCAAAATACATGGCATGATACGTATATACATACCAATGTATGTATGCATTTAATTGTACGTATTTATATGTAAGCAAAAATTCCATTAATTTTAAAATACGTACTCACATAAATGTTTTCAAAATGAATTATATATTCTTTTCACGTATATATAATGATTTTTACTATGTTTAATGGACAAAACTATACACACATCCTTTAATGTGAGAGAAAATATGGTTTTGTTAGAAAAAAGTTAAATATATTGATTGAAAGATATATATTTTATGTAGTGGTATAGTCGTTATGTTATTAATTTTAATATTTTAATTTTATTGTTTCAATTTTATAGTTCCATAATTAGAAAAAGGTGCATGGTTGCAGTTAAAAAACATTTCTTCATCAAGTCTACAAAACCTCATTTCTTCTTTTAGCTATGCATTTCTTTGATGAGACCTCGACATATGCATGTCTTTTATAAAACATTATTACGACAATTCATTAAGTAACTAAAAAGATGTGCATATCATGAATTAATTAAAATTTTGATAAAATTACATATCATTTAATATATATATATATATATATATATATATATATATATATATATATATATATATATAGAGTCAGGTTCAAAAAGGTACCTCTCGAAATCAAGTGCACCCGAAGGTACCGACCTTAAAAAACTTTTTTTTAAATTTTTTTCTCATAACCATGTTTAATCTAATGTTATACACATGATATATGAATTTCAAATACATTCACACTTTCTGTGTCCTTAAAAATTATGTGAATGCTCAATGCATATTGATGTGAATGGTCATCCATGTGAATGGTCATTTCACACAATGTGAATGGTGTGAATGACCATTCACATGATCTTTTTTTACCATTCACAAGATTTATGATGTTGCTTCTTTTGAAAAAAAGTCTTATAATGTTGTCTTATACACGTCTATTCAAAAAAAATATATGTGAATGATCATTCACATAAGGGTACGCTGGGTACGCTGGAATCTTACAGGTACGCTGATGAACCTGATTCTATATATATATATATATATATATATATATATATATATATATATATATATATATATATATATATATATATATATATATATTAACCAATTAGATTATTGAACATCAAATTAGTGGTTCAAAAAATAGAAGTAAAATAAAAGGAAATATACTTTGATATACCAATTAAAACAATTGACCATGTGACATTTTTTTTAAAAGTACGATGGTTTTAATAAATTCTAAGAAAAATGCTAGATAAGCTTTCATAACATATTTTGATACAACAAATTAAACTTACGGCTCCAATTTAGCATCGTTACATATCTACTTTTTTATCCATACAAAAAACTTCACTTAGTTCCGGAATATCAATTCATTTCTTGCCTTCCATGCGAACCAAATCGCAAAAAGAGTAAAAACTTAATTAGAAATATACATAAATGGTTATTGTGTAATTTTTATTTTGTTCACACGTTTACAATCATTTAAGTGTCATAAAGAATCTTTTTCTTATATATATACATGATCGATTAAATGAGTATCACATCTTTTTCAAGATAACATAAGTACCATTCCAAACGATAAATTATTTTATTTTTCCAAAACATTGTATAAAATAACATTATAAATAGAGTAAATTACAAAAATGATCCCTGTGGTTTGTGTAAAATTACGAAAATGGTCCCTCAACTTTCAAAGTTGCAGTGGTGGTCCCTCAAACCACTTTTTACTTGCAGAAATGGTCCCTCTGTGTCTAAACTTTTTAAAAATGACGATTTTACCCTTTTATTAATTACAAGTTTAGTCCCTCAACTATTTAATTTACTTTCACTTTTAGTCCTTTTTCTTAAATTTATAATTTTTTGACTATTAATTTAACAAACTATTATTCAAATCTTTATTATATTATTATTATAATTATATTTATATATACTTATTTATGTTTAAAAATAAATTTATATTTATTTATTAACAAAATTTATCTAAATCAAAAAGATTTAAATATTTTTTTACATATTTTTTATTTAAATATTTTTTACACTAATATGTTTTTAATTAAATTTATTATTTTATTTGTTAGATTTAGATATTTTTTTATGCCCATACGTTTTAATTTCTATTTATTATTTTATTTGTTTTGATTTTAAATATTGCTACATTAATAATTAAATGAAAATTAACAAAATATTTAAGTGAAAATGAATAAAACATATTAATATACAAACTTGTAAATCAAAAAGATTAAAACGAATAAAACTATGTTAAAATACAAACTTGTAAATCTAAATCTTTTTGATTTACAAGTTTGTATATTAATATGTTTTATTCATTTTCACTTAAATATTTTGTTAATTTTCATTTAATTATTAATGTAGCAATATTTAAATCAAAACAAATAAAATAATAAATAGAAATCAATACGTATGGGCATAACAAAATATCTAAATCTAAACAAATAAAATAATAAATTTAATTAAAAACATATTAGTGTAAAAAAATATTTAAATCAAAAATATGTAAAAAAATATTTAAATCTTTTTGATTTAGATAAAAAATATGTAAAAAAAATTTTAAATCAAAAATATGTAAAAAAATATTTTAAATCAAAAAACGCGTAAATTAAATAATATAAGTATAAAAATTTTGTTAATAAATAAATATAAATTTATTTTTAAAAATAAATAGGTATATATAAATATAATTATAATAATAACATAATAAAGATTTGAATAATAGTTTGTTAAATTAATAGTCAAAAAACTAAAAATTTAAGGAAAAGGACTAAAAGTGAAAGTAAATTATATAGTTGAGGGACTAAACTTGTAATTAATAAAAGGGCAAAATCGTCATTTTTAAAAAGTTTAGACACAGAGGGACCATTTTTGCAAGTAAAAAGTGGTTTGAGGGACCATCACTGCAACTTTGAAAGTTGAGGGACCATTTCCGTAATTTTACACAAACCACAGGGACCATTTTTGTAATTTACTCTTATAAATATATATAAATTGGTTTCCTAAATTTTTATCAATTGAGTACCATTAGTTTTGCGGAGTACCTAAGGTACCTCGCTTAAAACCATTTTTTTGAATTTTTTTCATAATCATGTTTAAATTAATAATACAAGACTACTTGTAAAAAAATCACACATAAATACACACTAGAATTATGTGAAACGTGCATGTTCATATGAAGTGCACTGTTGTGAACGTATGTTCACACTAAACATGTTCACATAAATTTTTTCACGTTCACATAACTTTTAATATGCTAGAAAGTGTGAATGCATGTAGTTTTTTACAAATAGTCTTATATTATTTTTTATCTAAATGAATATGAAAAAAATTTAGAAAAAAACTTTTTTTTGGAACTTGTTCACATCCGAAACCTGTGTGTTCACAGGTACTCACAGTACTTTGCATTTTTTAGGTACTCACACGAACCATATATATAATCAGGTTCATCAGCGTACTTATGAGAATCCAACGTACCCTAATGCATGTGAATGATCATTTACATATTTTTTTTGAATAGACATACATAAGATAACATTATAAGACTTTTGTTTTTCAAAAAGAACAACATCATAAATCTCGTGAATGGTAAAAATAAGATCATGTGAATGGTGTGAATGATCATTCAAATAAATATGCATTAAACAATCACATAATTTTTAAGGACACAGAAAATGTGAATCTATGTGAAATTCAAATATCATGCGTATGACATTAGTTTAAACATGATTATAAGAAAAAAAATTTAAAAAAAGTTTTATAATATTGATACCTTCATATGGGTGCACTTGATTTCGAGAGATGCTTTTTCGAATCTGACTATACGTGTGTGTATAGATATGAATTAAAAGCGATACAAATATATATAATATACAGTGATATGTTCCCAACCGACCTCGTCCTCTTTGATTACACAGACTGTCAGGGAACTGAGGAAGCCCCCTTCACATGCCATGTTGTATTTTTAGGGTTCTTACAAGATATTATTTGTTTCCTTTTGTTTTCTATATATCATTTTAATTTCTCATATTTTTTCTACACCCCGAATCAACATTTTCATTTCTAATTAAACAGATATATACTTTTTATTAATTAATTTCATGATCGACCACTCAATCGATATATATTCCATGCATAATCATTTTCTTAAAGTTTCTAATTCAATTCACAGAGATCTTATTTATTAATTATATATGAATTCAATTAAATCTGTTAAAATATATCAAGAAGTGATATATAGATTATCGATTAAACAGTTGAATTACTTAATTTTGCTCATGATCGAGTTGTTTAATTTCTAAATTGATATGTGACTAGCTAGTTTATTCAGGCTTAATTTGAACCTATAATTCCTTAATTCCCTTTGAATATAAAGTCTTTAAATCTTAATTAAGGGCGCAACGTACCATAATTAATGTATAATTAGAATCTTGAACCATAGATCGAGCTAAATATCTAGAGAATGTTTGGACCCAACCGTAATTTATTGGGATTGTATATGCCGTTGGCCGCGTTAATCAATCGTCAAACGAATAACAATGTTCCACACATTGCAAACACATTACCAAACTAGCTTCTTTTGATAGAAAACAATCCTCCAGTACATGATTTCCTGTCTCACATTCAAGACCACAAAAAAAAAAAAACAAAAACAAAAACAAAAAAAGACATAGAATAATGTCGATCTTTGAGATTGAGGTTTAGCCTGCGGGAATTGGAGCCATGTAGTAATATATGTTTATCTAACACCAATTTTTATTATTTGTTGTTACATCTAACTTTTATTATTTGTTGTTACATCTAGCTTTTAGAAAACATTATTAAACAAATAGGTTTTCAAATGTATATGAAAAAAAAGAGATAAATGTAAAGTAATTTAGACCGATAAATATTTTAGAAAACGATATTTTATTTTTCTATTAAAAGGTGACATACTTTTAAAAAAAAATCCATGTCTAAGATAATTAAGGTATTTTGCATGCGCGATAATTAAGGTGCAATACATTCTAAATTCTAGTCTAAAATATATACATTTTTTTCATTAAGGATCTCAAACTCTTGACCTGAAGTCCAGATTAACAAACAAGTATCGTTGGACTACAAATTCTTTGGTAATCTTTTTTGTTATAAAAACAATATTTTATAGTTAAAGGTTGCATTATTTTAATTTTTGTATATATATATTGGTAGAATTTTTTCTTACATTCTGTGAATTACCCAAAGTAGAATAATAAATAAGCTCTGTTTTGACAAAAACTAACTGAAGCTAAAGCTTATAGTAGGTAGGTCTTTATAAGTAAACGTGTTTTGTAACGTAGTTGGGGCCATAGAATATAAATTGACATAAAAATACACATAAATAAAAAAATTAAACTAGAATCGTAATTTACTAAGATTATTTTGGTAATTTTATCGTCATAAGCTCAACTTACTTGAATTAGCTTATGATTTAAAAGTTTATGGTTTTAATAAGCTTCTGGAAGAAAAAACCAGTCAAACACAGATTATAAAAAGTAATCCGGGCTCTTAAAAAATTATAAGTATAATATGAAACAAGTCTGAGAAGTTAATATTTGTGTTTAAATTGGTTACCAAAACATGTATCACTTTGTATGAAATTAACTCTTACATTTTTTAGGATATTAAATTATTAATATCGATCATTCTGTTTTTTGAAAAATAAAATGGAACTATAATTAATTAAAGGAATAATTAATGGTTAAGCATATTCTTCTCAATTGGTTTCATGCATATGATAAATTTTGTTCATATTGTTCAAGAAGGAACATGGGAAGCTATTAATTATGGTATCACGAATTAATGTAGTTTCATTAAGAAAGTCAATATTTTGGAAGAATGTGATGGTGGTCAGAAACTTCAAGGGAGAAGAACTTGATTCAATGTTAGATTTATCAATCATCTATGTGAATATATATATATATATATATATATATATATATATATATATATATATATATATATATATATATATATATATATATATATATATATATATATATATATATATATATATATATATATATATATATATATATATATATATATATATATATATATATATATATATATATATAGGGGTGGGTTCAATGGAAAACCACTGTGCACCTAAAAACTATGGAAACCTACGCATACCGTCCGATTTGGTGCATTTAATGAAAAACGCAGTGGCATGATCGTAAATAAGGTGATACATCACGCGGGATTTTGATGCATCACGCGAGGAATTTGATGCATTTGTGGTGGTGCAGTGCGGTTTTCACAAGTTTTCAGGTGCATGGTGGTTTTCCATTGAACCTCTCTTTCTCTCTCTCTGTATATATATATATATATATATATATATATATATATATATATATATATATATATATATATATATATATATATATATATATATATATATATATGGAGGTTCAATTGAGAACTTTTATGCATCGAGGTACGAAAGAATCTATATCATCCATTAGATCAAAAAATCGTATGGATTAGATTAATGACAAAATGGTAAATAGTTGGACAATTTTATACATCTTGTGCATTATAGAAACAAACAAGGAAGGACATTTTGGGGAATGTGCATACCTCATTAAATTTAATATTTTAACAAATAATCAAATAATAAATGCTAAATAAATTTAATTGATACATTTCCAAATTTAACAAAAATTACACAAATTCAAAAAAGATGATGGAGATCGATGAATTTCATCGTTAATCGTGTTAATCTATGCATCGTGTTCAAAAAAAGACGCATTTAACAAAAAAAAATAAACAAATTCATGTATGCATCGTGTTCAACTTGTTCATCATTCATCTATGCATCGCCATTGTTCATCATCCATTTATGCATCATCATTTTTCGTTATTCATCGTTCATCATCCATCTATGTATCGTCATTGTTCATCATCCATGTATGCATCATCATTATTCATCGTTCATCATCCATCTATGCATCGTGTTCTTCATAATCATCATCGGTTGCATCTCTTGTTCATGTTCGATCATCATCATCGTGGTTCATCGTTATTTTTCGTCTTCAAATCATCATTACTATGAAAATCATGAAGAACATGATTAGAGAGAGAGATGGGGAGGAAAATGAGGAATGCAGTTAATATGAGATTTTAATTCAAAATGTAACTCCCATTTATCATTTAATGATTTTTAGAAATAAATTAATTACCATATCTTTAGTTTTTCCTAAATGCCCTTTGTGCACCCTTGGTAGATTATCTGATGCATAAAAGTTCCTCGAGGTTCTCAATGCATAAAAGTTCTCAATTGAACCTCAATCTATATATATATATATATATATATATATATATATATATATATATATATATATATATATATATATATATATATATATATATATATATATATATTGTAACATCCTCGAATTCAATTACTGTAATTCGGATTTATTTAGGCGGATAATTTATAATTAAGATAAATTATGTGCAATGATTATGTATTTGGGATATTTAAAAGTTTGTTGTTATTTAAGAAAATTTGAACTCTGAATTATTATTAAGGAATATTATGAATTATAAAGTTAGTAATGATAAAACTAAGAATAAATCAGTATTTTATGGAACCGATTAAGTTGAGGGGTGAAATGTGCAAAAATGATGAAAGTTGAATAAAAAGGCTAAAACGCCATTCATTTTCATTTTCACACACTCTCTCTACTTTCTCTCTCTAGAAACTCTCTCTACTTCTCTCTATATTAACTCTCAAACCGACCGGCCGATTATCGAGATTTATACGTCATCGGAAAGATCTCGTGGAGTACTACAACAATCTACGGTTGGATTCTTGTTTTCGTACGGATTGAGGTAAGAATCGACCCTTTTAAGCTTTATTATTTCGGTTTTTGAAGGCATAAATTCAAGTTTATCATTTATTGCGTGAATGGAGTTAGTTTTGCTTGAGTTTTAGCAAGAATATGATAGAATATGTGTAATAGAATCGAACCTAGGCATAATACATGACATATTCATGATTTTTAGGCTTTGAAATGAAGGATTTAAGTTGTAAAGATGAACAAACTCGAGAATGCCAAGAACAAAGTCGAAATGCAAGAACAAACTCGATTTTTGTACTAAATTCGAGCATGTATTCGAATTTGACACCATGGATTTCGAATCTAACCACTAAACTCGAGATGGGGTTCGAGTTTAACCCTATGGGGTTCGAGATAAGCCTCAAATTCGATGATGAGTTCGAACTAGAGTTGGGTTCAAACTTAGT
>JAANYP010007652.1:342500-732500 GCA_020465985.1 Centrapalus pauciflorus | reverse complement strand
TGATCAACTCCAAATTTAACAAAAGTCACACAAATTCAAAAAGAGTGATGGAGATATTGATGCATTTCATATTAATCGTTCAATTCGTGATGCATATCGGTTTTATCTATACAAAATCTATACAATTCGTGATGCATCACTGTTAATCATCATCTTCATATTCATCGTTTATCATCATCGTTCATCATCATCGTTCATCATCATCGTATTCATCGTTTATCATCATCGTTCATTTATGCATAGTGTTCATCATGGTGATCGTTGTTAATCATCAATATCATTGTTCCAATGGATGCATCAACGTGTTCATCATCATCTTCTTCGTTCATTGTATTCTTCATGTTCATCGTGTTTCATCGTATTGTTCATTATCGGTTGCATCTCTTGTTCATCATGTCCATCATCTTCACGGTGGCGGCAGTGGTGGTGGTTGACGGTGTTCCTCGATGCATACGGCGGAGAGAGATAGAGAGAGAGAGAGAGAGAGAGATACGGTGGAGAGGCGGTTAGAACAAAGGTGATGGTGGTGGTGGTGGTGTGGTGGATACGGTGGGGAGAGAGAAAGAGATAGAGAGATAGAGAGAAATAAAGAAAGAGAGAGATATGAGGAGGTGGTTACTTTTTTTGAATATTTATTCCTTATTTATTTCTAATTTACCTATTATAATTAATTCCATATATTTAATTTTACATATTCAATATTCCAGGAATATCCTTAGTGCACCCTTGTTTGATTCTTTGGTGCACAAAAGTTCCTAGAGGTGCCTCGGTGCATAAAAGTTCTCAATTGAACCTCAATATATATATATATATATATATATATATATATATATATATATATATATATATATATATATATATATATATATATATATATATATATATATATAGGGGTGAGTTCATTGGAGAACCTATATGCATCGAAGAACCGTGGAGAACCACAATGCTTCGCAAGAAAATCGTAATGCATCACGCAGGAAGTCGATGCATCACGCGGGAATTTGATGCATCACCTGGAAATAATGATGCATCACGCGGGATTTTGATGCATTTGTGGTGGTGCATGGAGGTTCTTCAATGTTCTTCGATGCATGAAGGTTCTCCATTGAACCCACCAATATATATATATATATATATATATATATATATATATATATATATATATATATATATATATATATATATATATATATATATATATATATATATATATATATATATATATATATTCTACTTCTTCAATGCATGAATTGAACTTGGATCCAATAAATAAATAGTGTGTATAGTTATTTGTTTAATTTTTTTGACTGAGAGTTATGTTAAAAGGCTAGCAAGATGTTAGAAAAAGAATTACATTGTATCTAAAGCAAATAAAATGTTTTAAAGACGATCAATCCAATTTATTTTCATCCACGGGTGGCTTTTAGGGTGTGGGGAAGGCTCGACCGCACAGAGCCCCCAATTTCGTAGGGTCTCACGGTTATAATAAAAATCTAAATTTAGACCAATAAAAATTTTATGTATTTGACATATATACATTGTGCACTTGTGCATTGGTGCGTTAAAATGAAATTCATGTCAAATTTAATTTGATTCGTATTATTTATTTTAATTTCTTACCAATCAGTTTTTTTGTTATTCACGAACTCTACTTTACCTATTCTCAAAATGACAAGTTTACTATTTGAAATATTTATACTATGCTGTAATCATAAGCACAGACCCCCTAAAATCCATAAGACGACCCTGTTCATCTATTACATTATTAGAATCCAAAAAAAAATAATAATAATAATAATAATAATAATAATTGTGATTGAGTCCTATCTAAGAGATGTAATTTTAGGTTTCATCTCTCTAAAAATCTCATCATTCCTGTGAGATCAAATGCGCCATCAACTCGTGAAAAGGACCGTCTCAAGAAAAACCTTTTTGGAACATTGCATATTTACCAAAAAGAACCAAGGAAGTCACTCATTGTTTGAATACAAATCTAGAATTTTGAGCTTTCACCATAAACCCAAGCAAGACCATGTCAATTTTCAACCTCACAATAAAGAAATATGTTAAGTTGATTTAATTCCATCTTAACAAAACGGAAATAAAGTTCGTCGTTGATGAATGGTTGGTAAACAGATTGCAACCGGTTATCAGGTTGCAAGTTTTTTTTTGTTGAAAAAAACCTTGTTTTGATAAATTTAGTCAGTTGAGGGGGCGTTTGGTTCGTGGATTTTCTGAGATTCACTGGGATTTGCATTTAAATCATGTGTTTGGTTCACAGATTTCAGTAAGAATTTAAAATCCCAGGATTTCATAAATCTTTCCTTTCTTTGTTATTTAAAAACTCAGCATTCCCCTTAGGATTTTAAATTCCAGTTGCCTAGCATTCTTCAGATTAACAAATGTTTTGTACGTACTGTAGAAACCGAAAAAAGAAAAAGGACAAACAAACACGCATTAGTTGCATTGCAAGTATGTTGTTTTAAAGTGACCCAAAATTACCATTTGACTAGTTCAAATTCAACAATGACTATTAACTTAGTCCAACAAATAAACCGAACACGACATTTTTTGTTTTTGTTCGTTTGTTAAGAGAATATTTATAGTTGTGTCCATTTATATTTGTTACGAACGCGAACAAACATAAACGAACGCGAACAAACATAAACGAACATGTTAATAGGAAAAAAAAACTTAACCACAAAATACTTAAACCAGATCAATTTCAAGTTAAACAAACCAAAATTCAAATATCTTGTATTAAAAAAAATAACATCTAAAAGCTGGAAAGTAAAAACTAAAATTTAAAAATAAAATCAGACAATTTCTCTTGGCCATCTTCACCATCTTCAACCAACAATCTAACATCAATAATTTAATGGCTTCCTAAAAACAACCAAACATATAATGTATCAACTATGTATCTAATCTAACATCAAGAGTTTAAAATTTCTATGACGGTCGACGACACAAGGAGGAGAAGAAGACTGAAGATGAAATGAGAAGATAGTGTCAGATTAGACTTCAAGTTTATGGGGCTGACCGAGGATATGATCTCAGATATAAAGACGTGGAGGACGACTATTAGAGTTGAAGGATAGAGTAAGGCGTTATGTACGTAACTAAGGGGTAAAATGTTATAGGCATATTTTTCTTTTTTATCGATGCACACACACTAATAATTCTGTTCAGATATGGACATCGTCGACTTAATTCTACATGTCTCTTACTCATTTGTACTAATCTCATATCCTTAGTTTACCTTTTATCTGTAATTGTGACACTCTTGTCACAATAACCACCATTTACAAAACACCCAGGATTAATCACCATCAAACAGCTATATAATGATCTGATAACCTAGTTTAAGTGCGGAAGCATATAAATAAAGTAGTGCAACAGTGACATACACCCTACGGTGCTACAAGGTACCATATCTAAGTCTACATACCCAATACAATTATTACAACATCCAAAATATAATACAATATTAACCCAAAGCATGATTACCGATTAAATAGTACCAAATCTTCCGAATCTTCACAAATGACCTAACTAGAAGGTCCGGCGGCAGACTTTCCTTTTTCCTGTAAAAAGTAAACAACTGAGAGGGTAAGCGAATGCTTAGTGAATACCAATGATTTTACACATTCCACAAATCCTTATGATGCCCCCTAAAGTGACACCGGTAACGCATACCGTATACTTCCACACGCACATAGTATGCAAACCCGAGCCGCAACTCCTTCGAGATGACGCTCGGCATAAGAAAAACAATCCATCTGAGGCAAACATACGATCGGGGATGACCTACTGCCTATCCTGACCACAGAGGTGTCAACTCTTGGTCATATAGCACAGTAACACCGGAGTACAGATGCGACCCTCAGGTCCATCAATAAGATGCACAACAAAGAAACGGACATGCAACAAGTATGAATGTGCATCAACATATACGCAAATTAGTAGAGTGTCAAACGAAAGTGAAACAACATGCCTCAGCAGGCGAAGCAAAACATAAAGCAGATGCAGACATGTTAAAATCAGAGGTACTCACAGTGGGTGCGTTATTAACTTTATCCAAATTTTATTTCTCCTCGGGCTTTCAACCGGATCACAAAGTACCCCACTGTGGGTTAAACAACACCACCAGGGACTCGTAATTCATTTGTAACAACATATCATGTCAATAATTGTTTAAATCCATAAAACCAAGTTTTACAAGTTCCGCAATATTTTTCCCCATTTTGGATCTATATCCAAATTCGAACCACAACTAAGTTTGAACCCAACTCAAGTTCAAACCTTATCCTTTGAATAACTTTTGTTATTTTATGTATTGTCTATGGGTTTCATTCATAATATTCGAGTTTAGAGAGTGGGTTTCAATTTTTAGGCATTAAACTCGAATTTAAGGGGTTAAATTCGAATTTCCATTCGAATTTAATGCTAAACTCGAACTCCATATGGTAAATTCGAACCATATTCGAATTTAGGGACCCAAATTCGAATTTAGGGACCTAAACTCGAATCCCATAGTGTTAAATTCGAATATACACTCGAATTTAGTGCAAAAATCGACTTTGTTCTTGCATTTCGACTATGTTCTTGGTATTTTCGAGTTTGTTCATATCCACAACTTAAATCCTTCATTTCAAAGCCTAAGAATCATGAATATGTCATGTATTATGCCTAGGTTTGATTATATTACGCATACTCTATCATATTCTAGCTAAAACTCAAGCAAAATCGGCTTTATTCATGCAAGAAATGTCAAATTCGAATTTCATGTTTTCAAAACCGAGATATATAAACTTAAAAGGGTCGATTCTTACCTCAATCCGTATGAAATCAAGAATCCAACCGTTGATTGTTGTAGTACTCCTCGAGATCTTTCCGATGACGTATAAATCTTGATAATCGGTCGGTCGGTTTGTGAGATAATCTAGAGAGAAGTAGAGAGCGTTTCTAGAGAGAGAAAGTAGAGAGAGAGAGAGAGTGAAATGAAAATGAATAGCTTTTAGTCTTTTTATTCAACTTTCATCATTTTTGCACATTTCACCCCTCAACTTAACCGGTTCTATAAAATACTGATTTATTCTTAAATTTATCATTACTAACTTTTATCATTCATAATACTCCATAATAATAATTATTAATTCTCAAACTTCGTAACTTCTTAAAATAGCAACAAACTTTTAAATATCTCATAAACATAATAATTGCTCATAATTCAACTTAATTATAAATTATCCGCCTAATTAATTCCGAATTACAGTAATTGAATTCGAGGATGTTACAGTAATATATAGTATGTCTTTGTTTTATGACTACCTTTTATGTGCACTAACATTTCTAGACATACGATGCATGTTTCTAGTATTGCATTATATCTTATATGTAGGTTATACCCATGGTCATCTCATAACGAATGTCGGAAGTCATATTTGTGATGCAGTCGACTCACTTTTGGTAGGAGCAAGATTTCTGATATCCATCTTTCCTATCCTGTTTTAATGGGATAGAGGCATGTTGTTTTTACTATAGGATACACCAAAAGTCGAGAACCATGAGAAACTTAACCAATTAATATATCTCATTTGTGTAGGATATATATACACATATGAACCAAAAGAAACTACCAATACCACAACTATAAAAAGGACGTATGTAAGGGATTCTTATATACACATAAGGCGTACATTTTTTTATAGGGCATTGCTATATATGTACACCCCCTCTTCTTAATTTTTACTAACCACCCACCCCGTACTCACATGATTTTTGTTAATGATGTGAAACTCAATGATTAAAAGTTAATCTCATTTCACATCAAAAAAGGGTGTGTGATTAGCAATTAAGAGGGTATGCATATAGAATTACCCTTTTTATATCATGCTAGACATATTGGAATTCATTTAGTGAAATGAATAATTATGATTTGAGCATGCCTAAAATCTTAGATGCATTAATTAAGGTAAGAAAATATCTTGAATGGAAAATGTGAGATTAAAATATCAATATAGTGGTGAATTTTATCCTTATCATTGTTGTTGGAAAAACCGGGTTGTGTCTGTATCTATCAAGCGTAAGTATCACTTGTATCGTGTCCAGATCATGTTTCATGATTATTTTTTCAATCTTATTAACTGTCTAGAATGCAGGAAATCCGATTCGGGACATTACTTTTGATTAGACAACAAATAAAAGTAACACTAAGAGAGATATGTTTAGTAACTGAACAAGACAAATAATCTGTTTTTCTAAGAGACTTTTGACATTAATCGTTATGGTTAAGGGTGCGACAAAGTGGTCTCCCTCATCTTTTTGTACCACTAACCAAATCAGTACTACATCGTCTTTTCTCTTTCTACTCATTTCATCTATTTATCTCACTGAAACTGTCGTAGTATTCATCTTTATATACCATTCAAAATAGACACACAAAACTCTATAAAAGAAAACACAAAAAATAATGAGAGAGAGAAGAAGGATGCACCGCTCAACATACGAAAATGGCACCATACAATGTACCCCACATAGGTGGGGTGGGGTGGTGTCGATGCCAAATGGCATGCTGCCTGTGTCGTACCCCTCCCATTCTGATCACCCTAATTCCCTAATAGAGTCTTAAAATCGATAATAAATGTGTGATAAACATTGCTATAATAGTTTTAGCATAACTATTCATAACTGCAAGATTGAATCAACAATACAAACCTTTAGGTAAACATCAATTTTAGTTTAGTATTCCATGAGACATTAGACTCTTAAAATATCAACTTTAGTACCAATAACATCAGCTTTAGTACATGTTAATTTTTTTGGCATCTAGAGTACTCATCGGTCAACAAAACCACCATTCACCGATCGATGAGGGGAAGCATCGCTAGGGGCTCAGCCTTTGAATCCCACCAAGGGTAACACAAATTCGTTTTACATGTGTACACTACGCACATTATAACATGTACGTCATTGATCATCTTGTCATTGGTCTCCTAACAAATCCGGCCAATAATACTAATATATATGATGATACTAAAATTATCAACAATCACGAACCGCATTGCAGTTTCCCTAATGCACCCTTTGTCACTGCTCTCTTTATAATCGTCAATGCTCTCGCCACCCCCTTCCACCGCCACACAAACACCCGATAAACTCTATAAAGCCAAATAAATAATATAAATGGTCTTTAATGATAATCAATATAAAGAATAAGCTCTTGAAATCCCTAATGGCACAACAAACTGGAAATAGGAGGTGACAAAAACGCTCATAGTCAACAAATTTCTATTCATGAAATACAACTTCAAAGGAAGCCTTTAACTTCTAGCTAGGTTGTATATTTGTAATTTTATATCATGGATATTATAATTTATAATTGGGTTATTATTAATTATTTCACAAGTTAAAATTGAACAAATGCATGCATATATTTAAAGAATAATTAAGCTCATCTTCAAACTCGAAAATTTAGCATTAAATATTCGAATGTTATTATTAGATGGAAAGCACATTTTAATGCATCATAACCCCTTAATCTGTTTTTGTTTTTGTTTTTTTGGTATGATACTTTATTGAAGTATCCTAAGGATTTAACTACAATATTCCTTACTATGTCGTTTATTCATTTTCATCAAGCACATAATGAAAAGGGTGGCGATTTATGTGGCTCTTAAATTCAATAATTACAAAGGATCTAGAAGGTCAAAACTATACATACCACTATCAATGTTGTGGTTTTGCAACCCTAGCTACAAAATTCGATCTTCAAAATTATAATTTGGTAATTATTTAAGTCGTAAGCATTCAATTAACGACTCCCTAAATATGTTTATATCTTCATTTGTTGCTTCTATGATTTTTGAACATCGAATTAAGATGCTACATTACATGCATGACTCACCAACACATGTTGATCGATTATATCTTTTCGTATATATTGTTATGTTTTATTTCACATAATCTTTTTTCTACGTATGTGTCTCATTTTGTATATTAATTTATGAAATTCAAATTTTAATAAATATAAATTATTAATTTTGCTACATTAATTAAAAAGTGGAAAGCTTTCCATGTATGGTAGCTAGTGGTTTAATTAATTGATCACATAGGCCTTTTAAACTCAAAGGACCACAAGTGCCGTTTGGCTACTTCCCCTAATCATGCCATCTCCAATAATTTTTCCCTACTAAAGCTATTACTATACATGTACCTTCTTCTTTAAAAATTTAATACATTTCCCCTCTTATTATAGTGGTTTATTTTCAACTTATATTTATTGTTTAGTGTATCTTTTTCATTAAAAAATTGAAGTTCATTAAACTTTAAAGTAAGTATCACAAATAATAAGATGATGATGATAATGATGGTCATGAATTGTTATAAAATGATATGATATTAATTAAAATTCAGTGGGATTAATTTCATATAAATTTTATTAAAGATGCATGCTATATGACGTATTAATTTCATATTATTTAGTTTTCTTGGTGTAAAACGACTTAATTATGTTATTATTGAATATGGTATTGTTGAATGATTTATGATAGTTTATGTATAACTAGTTATTAACCCACGTATTACGTGGATATTTTATAAATAAATGTTTACTAAAACTCTACATAAAACGTCAATTGCATACAAAAATTTTTATTTTTTTTCTAAAAAACACGAAAATTTATTATCTTTTGTTATTAAGGATAATTAAAAAACTTCTATTTTTAAATATGTATCAATGGTATTTATCGTGTCTCATCTTTTTAAAACCTTTTATTTGTAGATTTTTATGTATAAATAAAAAACTAAAAATTTACTTTTTACATAAAATACAATTTAAAAAATTTTAAGATTAAAAAAAATTATAAAACAACTCATTTTCAATATTGCATTATTTTCACTTTTTAAATATATAATATAATGTAGTTAGCTAATATTAGTAGTTAAATCTCAAAGTTATTTAAATCAATTAAAAAGATTGTTTTATAGATATAGCAGTTAAATTAGGTAGTACTTAATTATATTTTTATTTAGATTTTAAAAATAAATTAGATAACTAATTAAGAAGAATCCTATATGAAAAATTGGGTAGAAAACAAAATTTTTATTAACCGAATAAACGACACGTGATGCTAGACATTTTCTTTTACACACACACACACACACACACACACACACACACACACACACACACACACACACACACACACACACACATATATATATATATATATATATATATATATATATATATATATATATATATATATATATATATATATATATATATATATATATATATATATATATATAGATTGAGTTTCAATTGAGAACTTTTATGCATCGGGGCACCTCGAGACACTTTTGTGCATCGGATAATCCACCAATGGTGCACAAAGGGCATTTAGGGAAAACTAAAGGCATGATAATTAATTTATTTCTAAAAATCATTAAATGATAATTAGGAGTTACATTTTGAATTAAAATCTCATATTAACTACATTCCTCATTTTCCTCCTCATTTCTCTCTCTCTCTCTCTCTAATCGTGTTCTTCATGATTTTTCTTAGTGATGATGATTTGAAGACGAAGATTAACGATGAACAACGATGATGATGAAGATGAACAAGAGAGGTAACCAATTAAAATTATGAAGAACATGATGCATAGATGGATGATGAACAATGAATGATGATAATGCATAGATGGATGATGAACAATGACAATGCATAGATGGATGATGAACAATGAAAATGCATAGATGGATGATGAACGATGAACAACGGAAAATGATGATGCATAAATGGATGATGAACAATGACGATGCATAGATAAATGATGAACAAGTTGAACATGATGCATAGCTGAATGAAGAATATGAACGACAAACACGATGCATAAAAGAATGATGAACAAGTTGAACACGATGCATAAATGAATTTGTGTATTTTTTTTTTGTTAAATGCGTTTTTTTAACACAATGCATAGATAAACACGATTAACGATGAAATGCATCGATCTCCATCATCTTTTTTGAATTTGTGTAATTTTTTTAAATTTGAAAATGTATCAATTGAATTTATTTAGCATTTATTATTTGATTATTTGTTGAAATATTAAATTTAATGAGGTATGCACATTCCCCAAAATGCCCTTCTTCCTTTGTTTCTATAATGCACAAGATACATAAAATTGTCTAACTATTTACCCTTTCGCCATTAATCTAATCCGTACAATTTTTTGATCTAATGGATGATATAGGTACTTTTGTACCTCGATGCATAAAAGTGCTCAATTGAACCTCCCTATATATATATATATATATATATATATATATATATAATTATTTTTTAAGAATATAAACTTATAAACAAATACACAATTATTATATGCATGTGATATAAGCATATATTTAGTTTATCAAAAATTCAATTCAACTTTAAACATTATAATGTTTCTCAACTACAATATTTTGTATACTATCAATATGTGTCATGAAAAATATTATCTATAAACTTTTAACTCAAAATTAATTTATTTATTTTATACGAATGTGAGATTAGTTTAATCTAAAAAAATAAAAAATTTTGTGCTCGATTTACATAAAATTCATAAAAATCTAGTTTTATCTAATTATTAATAGGATAAAAGTCGTACAATAGCATTATACTTCTTAAGGTGTATCGATATAGTACGTGTACTTTTTATATTGTTAATATGATACCTTTACTTTTTTATGACCGATTATTTCGTCTAGCTTTGCGCAATTGTGGGAGAATCGTCGGTACGAACTTGTTCACCGTTGGATCTGCATGAAATTTGAGGAGAAGCTTCACAACACATAGTTCTTCGATCTGGACGGTTGAGATCGTCATTGGAGATTTCTACAGAGGTCTGTAGGTGTTTGAAGTTGGTTGTGCTGTGTGATTTCTCCTACCAGGTTATCACAAGGACGAGCAAGTGTATTTGATGCTTCAATTATGAAAATTTGAACATTAATAAAAGAAAATTTTCACTCTTAACAGGTTTAGCCTGTAACCGGTTACCAAAGGTATCATATTGGTATGAAAAAATATAGTACGCTTATCAAATTTGAACGATTCAGAAAGTACATATATAATACAAATAATTAAAATAGTACACGTACCATATCGATACATTTTAAAAAGTACACAACTATTATACGGTTTTAAATAAGTTCGATTTTTTTCTGAATAAGAAAAACCCAAAATATGTAAGCTAAATCCATTTTATAAAAACTAACATATACAGTCGTCTTTAATTAAAATAATTCACGTACAGTTATGTATGTTTTATATCAAGAAAATATCATATAAAATAATAAAAATTGTATGTTTTAATTAAATATTAGATATCAAAAAGATGTCTTAAAAATAAACTTACATATATTAATATTTAAATATTTAAAATATTTCCTTTTTTAACTCTATGTATTAAATATGAAAGTATTTGAATTAGATTCAATAAATTTTTTAAATAATGAATTAGTAAAATTAGAAATCTAATTATGGAAAAAAGGCGGGAAATCAAAAATTTAGAGGGATGAGGAAATGACACGTGGCATGAGAGGTTTTCTTTTATTAAGATATATAGATATAGATATTTTGTGTTTACGAATTTGTTGGATGTTGTTGTTGAATAGCAGGTTTTTATTTTTAAAAAAATTTCCGGTTTTGAAAGAAATCAGAATTTGTATTTAAAAAAATAAGGCATTAGAGGCGACATAGGCAATAGGGATGACAGGCAATAGGGGCGACATTTGAGCATTAGTGACGAAGTATTTAGAGGCGTTTATGGGCGACATATTGGGGTATCAGTGGCGACTTTTGTCGCCTCTATTGCCCTTAAACCTTGTAGTGATTGTTACAAAGGTGGTATTTGCTTACAATTAATTTTAGGAATTATTATCGATGTGTATATATGACATTGATTTTTACCTTTTATTTTTAAATAGTTCAAACTCAAAAGATCTGTTTCGATGATGAGGTTCTAGTTGTTGATTCAGAATTGAAGATCTTCGATGGCTACCGGGACTTGTTTGGCATTTTGTTTGTGACAGGTTATTAGAGTATAAACTTATGATTTTAAAAAAGTTTCAGCTCTTTTTTATTCATAATTTATGTTTTAGTGAACTTTTTTCATATAATTATTAAAGTCTAAGTTACTTCAAATAGCTTTTAATTAAATATAGTTTGAGTTTATTAAAAATAAAACTATAAATTATGTTCTTAATTTGGTTTATTAGTTTAATATATTTTTATGTCAATTTATATATATGTTTCATCTCCAGTTGTAGCTACGTACTTTATTAAATACATCTATTAATTAAAGCTCTTCAGCTGGTTTTTATCAAAAAGGTCCCTAAAGGACTTTCAAATGAAGTTTTAGCTTTTGGCAAAACAAACTATTTTTATGCTCTTCTAATAGTTATAAACAATAACTCCTAAAAATTATTAATGTCTTTTATTTCGTTTGATTTATAAGATATTGGAACAACTAATAATTTTACCAAACACATGCATTTATAAAATTTGCTAAAAACTCGGTTCTTAAAAATCTACATGCTTCAATTCAAAAGCTTCAACTTGAAGTTACATCTATTTTTGTCAAACATATCGTAAAAGATCGTCTAATCTTTTAATGAGTCTAAAATTAATGGTTACATTAAGGTGGTATTTGGTTTGCGGATTTATTGGGATTCATTAGGATTTGTATTTGAAACATTATGTTTGGTTCACAGATTTCAGCAATGATTTAGAATCTCAAGATTGTTCAAATCTCATCATTCTTTTTTATTTAGATACTCAACCTTTCTCATAAGATTTTAAATCACAGTTACCTAACATTTTTCAAATTAGTAAAGTACCCCTAAAAGATAATGCAAATTATTTGATAAAATCTTGATGAATAAAAATAGGGTTTGATATGAAAAAATCCAACATGTATTTCATGTTTGGGGTCTAGTCTCTCCGTGTTATTTTTTTACCATTAAAATCCTCAAGTTATTTATTTATTTGTATTTCATATATTTTCTTTTTGTATCAAACAAATATTCAAGTTTGAGTGCTTTTTAGAGAAAAAAAAGGAAAACATGTTTGTTTTTTTGTGAAAAAGAAAACACGGTTGATTATGAAAAAAAATATAACTTTTTTGAAAATTGATCACACTAAAAACAATAATCTAATGACATTCTTAAGAAAAAATAGCATGCAATGATGAAGCCGCAAAAAAACGTGAATACATGTTTGTTTTTTCATATTAAACTCATAAAAGTATTGTATATTACAAATATTTAACAAAATGCAAATGTCAGGAAAAAAAATTTACAAACCAAACACTCACGAGGATTAACAAGTAACTTCTAACTTATTTAAAAATTTTGTTACATTCTTAATAGTCAAAGTGAAACTCCTTACACATTTTTTTATAAATTTCTAATCATTAATCAATAATATATAAACTAAAATATTCTTTTGGAGGAGAAACAAATGTATTAATAATATTATTGTGAATTGTGACACTTGTATTATTAAATTTATTATAAAAATAAACCCTTGATCCTAGAAGATTTACACACCAAATACCACCACGTGTTTGCATATGATCCGTCAGTTCATGATGCAAAGATGCAACTCTTTCTTATTTATGCACATGAAACCTCTATTCCACTTCTCCCTCTTAATTTCTTATAAAATCTCTCTCTCTCTCTCTCTCTCTCTCTCTCTCTCTCTCTCTCTCTCTCTCACTCTCACAGAAAGAATTAAGAAGGTATATATCATCAAGTATATATAATCTGTGCAAAAAAAAAGAAACTTTGTTGACTGATTTGCAAAGAATTGAAAAGTATGATGCACCTTAAGGAAACTGAGCTATGCCTTGGCTTGCCTGGCGGAGGAGGTGGTAGCTGTGAGTCGACGGAGACGACAAAGGTCACAGGTAAACGTGGCTACTCGGAGACGGTTGATCTTATGCTCAATCTTCAAGCAAAAGATCAGTCCTCTTCTTCCACTGATTTGAATGATAAGAAGTTGCAGAACTCAGCCAAGAACAACAAAGATTTGATCAAACCACCAGCCAAGTAATTGAACTTCTTAATTATTTTCTCATGTGTTGTTTCTTTTGGCTTCTGCTCGCGACTTGCTAGTATGCTTCATAAAATTGCAGCTGTTCAAAACTTCTTCTATTTTTCAGTTTAGACACATATACATACGTATATATGTACGTACGTATTTATTCATACGCGCCTGCTGTGTGTTGATCTCTGTGTGTGAAGTTTAATCGACTTATATTTATGTATACACGACTAATTAATCCGTATAAACCCTTTTGTTCATTGTGAAAAATAATTTGTTAAATCATATATAATATAAATTTCATGGTTTTTTTTTTTAAGATTTGGCATTAAATGATGGTATTATCATGGCATAGTTAATTAGTAATAGTACGTAACTAATTAATAAATTTGAAGCCTAATCTTGTTGTATTTGTTCTAAACTTTTTTCTGCATTAATAGGGCACAAGTGGTAGGATGGCCACCAGTTCGAAACTACCGCAAGAACGTGATGGCTCAGAAGAGCAACAATGAGGAAACTGAGAAGGTGGCGGCACCCACCACTGGCGGTAGCAGTGCGGCAGCGTTTGTGAAAGTTTCGATGGACGGTGCGCCTTATCTTCGCAAGGTGGACCTCAAATTGTATGAGAGTTACCAACAATTATCTGATGCTTTGGCCAAGATGTTTAGTTCCTTCACCATGGGTATGTTAATTATTGAGTATATATAAATACCTATAGAATAGTTGAAACTTTTCTAAGGTTTTGGAGGTTTTGGATCTTGAATCTTGCACTTGATAAATCATTAAGTTACCAAAATTTTTCTCCGTTCATGTTTAGTCACATTTGGATCGAAAGTCTTATGTAAAAATTCTTTGATAAACATCTTGAAAAGGCATAAGAAAATATATTTTGCCTGAAAAAAACAACAATTTTCTATGGCATACATTTCAAGTGTACCAACTTTTATTTGAACGGCAAAAAGATGTTATATAGAAACTAATAGGGAGCTAGAATGAAAAGTATATCAAAGTGTACCATTTTTAAATATATATATATATATATATATATATATATTTTGAGAGATATGTAAATGTTAACAAGATTTGAATGATTGAAATTAAAATTTATACATTAGTTAAGTATACCTATCCATGCCTAGTTGGTGGATGTTTCAAGATCCAAACGTAATTTGTATATTTAATTTTCCTTTGTTAACAACTATTTTCACACAAAACTAATTTCAAAAGCTAGAAGTTTTAGGCCTTAAACCATACAAGATTAATTATTGAAACCAGTTTGGATTACACTTCTATATTTTAATTTGATAATAACTTTAACCTCCACAAGAATAAAATTGTTTGAAACTATTTTAATTGAGATATGTTATTTATAAAAAATGTTGAAGCTATTTTTAATGAGTTTTATGGGACAAACTGTATAATTATTTAATAACCTTGTGACGCTTTTTAACATTAAAATAATACATTTTTTTCATTTTTATATATCCTTGCAGGAGATTATGGATCCCAGGGAATGATAGATTTCATGAATGAGAGTAAGTTGATGGATCTTCTGAACAGTTCTGAGTATGTTCCTAGTTATGAAGATAAAGATGGTGACTGGATGCTTGTAGGCGATGTCCCATGGCAGTAAGTTCCAAATCATAATCCAAATTCATTAATTTAATCAAGAAATTAAACCTTGACATCTATATATCGATCCCAACCCATTTTCATGCAGGATGTTTGTCGATTCTTGCAAGCGACTTCGGATCATGAAGGGATCAGATGCAATTGGACTAGGTAAGCTGGTGTATCCGTACAAAAAACCATTTATTAACATCGATCATTTAGTCTGACTCACGTTAATTTTAATTAAGAGGGTATCTGTAAATTAACCTAATCTTGATAAAGAGTACGTTAATCCTAGTTGAAGACTAAAGTAAACCCTAATCTTGATTTGCAGCTCCAAGAGCAATGGAAAAATGCAAGAATAGGTGCTAAATTCAGATATGAAGCAAACCCTAATCTTGATACGAGTTCATGACAACTTCAAAATCATCAAAGAGCATGGATGGGTGGATCGATCAAGTTGTTAATTAATGTTTGAATGTGTTTGGATTTGTTTTTATTTTCCGGTTTTGTTCAAAAAACTTAAGTTTGATAGTATATAGAATTTGTTAAAAGATCAATGATTTGGGAACATTTGTAATGGACACAAACAATGAATCTCTCCTACTGGTTTGCCTCACAAAACATATTTGAGTTTGGAGTGTTTAATAATGTTTTTGTTGTTTTCGTTGTTCATGTTTGCTTTAATTATCCCCCTTAAAGTATAATGCAACTTTGTTTTTGTTTAATTCTTACTGACATACCAATTTATATGTTGTAAAATATTATTATCATTATATTAATTATTATTCTTATTATTTAAATTAATTAATGATAGTTATTAATGAAGGTTGGCTTTATAATTAAAAATAGCCATGCCCCAAGTGGTAGAGGGAGGGAACAAGAGCATGTGCATGGAGATGGGGCTATTCATTCATGACCATTTATTTATATTTTTTATTTCTTTAATAAATTTACAATAATTTTATGAAATAATTCTATAGGTTTTCGTTTCATAAACATGTGAAGTATTTAATCGTAAAACATATCCAAGTTTGTTGCCATTATTGAAATAATTCTAAAATGGTGAAGTATATATAAACAGTTTCTAACTTTCGGAAGAAAACAACAGTGCAAGTATATATATATCAATTAAAATTTAAAACATTATATTTCATGTTTGAAAATATATAATAGCAGGCAAATGACAAATTACAGCCTTAAGCTTTTATGCATGGATTATTTTATTTTATTAATTAATGTATACATTAGCATATATATAGATTTAACTAAATATAATTACTTTTACTATACATTTTAATAAAGATACGTTATAGTCTTATAGATAAAGATTAATCAACTAGTGGTAGATTATTTTCTCAAAATATATACACACTCACATGTAAACAATGAATTGATTAAATAGAACAAATTAAATAACTATAAATCTTTTATAGATTCAAGTCTTAAGATATAATATAATAGTGTAGGATTAAAAAATATATAGAATTAATGTGTCGTCATATTAGAAAAGCTATGAATTTTTTTGATATACTTTTTATGAAGTATTTATCGTAAAACTAAAAATGTTATAAAGTAATATTATATTAAAATTCTAGTTTAAAAATAATAAATTTGATAATGAAATCAAAAGATTTGACTTTGTGGGGAGAGGGAAAATTTGATTAGTCTGTGAAGGTGGTTAGAAGCACATGCATATTCCATTATGTGTTGGCTTAGGAATTTTAATTTTTAATTTTAATATGAATTGAAGTTGTATGGGATCACTAATTAACAACTAATCACATTTGTTTTTAAAGATTCACATGATAATTAATGCTTAAAGAAAAAAGAAGAAGAAGCTTCATGCTCTATTTCTCTTCTAATCAAACACTAGAAATCATGTTAGATTCTTTCAATTATTATACAGAATGGATTTCAATCAAACACATTTTGTATGTCTCGATATTTTCTACAACTGAATCGAGCAAGATATATGTTTTTCTTGCACTACGATTGGTTACTAAGCATGAGATTATTGATATCATAAACTCAAATTATTTCATTCTAGCTAGACAGTTATAGTGATACAAAAGTCATTTATTGTTGCACTTTCTTGGTATATTCTTGTATAATCAAATCTTTTTATGTCTCGACAACACATTTGCTTGCAAATGTTATTACCATAATGTTTTGCTATTCGTCTTCGGAATCATTTCAATTTGCATGTCTATTTCACCATCCAACATAAGGGAAAAATTTATCGTGCAACTTATATTATGCATAAAAGTATAAAAATTTAAGTGTGCAACTAGATTAACAAAAAATATAAACTTTCATATGTTGGTCTGACCCAACCAAGACAAATATTTGAATTTTCGAACCGTAAACGCAACGAAAATTAGTGTAATTGGTCTATTCGGTAGCTCAGTTCGCCACTGATTAGCTTAAATTAACAACATAAAATGTAAAATCATCTTCTAAACCAAAACCATGATTAGAATCCATTAATTTATGAATGTCTTGAAACTAAGATTTCCAAGTAAACAAGTAACAAAGAGATGACAAAGAAAATGTGGTTTTGGCGTCGATCAATAGAATGGATGTGTTAAACAAATTGGTTAACGGATCAAACTATGTTGGCTCATATTAACTCACAAACATTTTTGTTAAGTTTTTTTAAGTATATGCTAAATATCATTGCAAAAAGAAGAAAAAAATCATAATTAATATAATTATTTGTTGGTCTATTTTGATTATTATATTTTTTTTTGGGTGTCAATCATTTGATGATAAAAGATTTTGTATGTAGTTAGCTATATTAATAATTAATTATGATTAATGATGTATTATACTAATTAAGAATATTATATTGATCGGTAGTGTGGCTTAACTTTTATAAAGTTTTGACAATTAATGTTACTTGAGTTAATAAATTAACTAGCTAGTTAAAATTAGAATCGAAACCCCCTCACACATACGTAACACAAAAAAGTATTATCGATCAGCATACCTTCCAGTGAAAAGCACACCATCGCTTCAATAAAGCTCTGACTCAGCCATGCATGTTGACTTGTTGACTTCCTTTCCAACTTTCCCTTTCTTCAACTTCAACAAGGCCTTAGTTCTAGCCCTTTAGGTTGTGTTTAGGGGTGTAAACGAGCCGAGCCGAGCCCGAGCCCGTTTAAGCTCGAGCTCGGCTCGTTTAAAATTATCAGGCTCGAGCTCGAGCTCGGCTCGTTTCGAGCTTTGTATGTAAAGCTCGAGCTCGGCTCGTGAATAATTTTTCAAGCTCGAGCTCGGCTCGGGCTCGACTCGTTTATTATATATTTTTATTTTTGAATTAGTTTTTAAATAATCTTTTCAAATAATATGTATAATTTGTTATTTTAATATATTTATATTTATTTTATTTATATATTATATATTTATATTTATTTAATTTATATATTATATATTTATTAATTTAAAAATATATTTATATATAAGCTCGTTTAAGCTCGTTTAGGCTCGCGACCTCGATATGTGAAGCTCGGGCTCGGCTCGTTTATTAAACGAGCTCAAATTTAGGCTCGAGCTCGGCT
Source organism: Centrapalus pauciflorus (assembly GCA_020465985.1). Taxonomy (NCBI): domain Eukaryota; kingdom Viridiplantae; phylum Streptophyta; class Magnoliopsida; order Asterales; family Asteraceae; genus Centrapalus; species Centrapalus pauciflorus. Next base: position 713,231 of record JAANYP010007652.1, on the reverse strand, counting down.
CGGGCTCGTTTAATTCGAGCTTTTTTCGAGCTTTTAACGAGTCGAGCTCGAGTAGCTCACGAGTAGCTCGGCTCATTTACACCCCTAGTTGTGTTTAAGATTTTTGTTTGGATAGTTTGTGAGTCAATTTTTTTTTTATTTAGGATTTTCTTTTGTTTTATATTTAGGATTTTGATTTTCTAGCTCGTATTTTACTCATTTAAGGATTTGTTTTATCGGGTCGCTGATTTTGTTTCAGATTAGTGACGGTTGTTAGTCATGATGGTGGAGATGTGCTTTGCTTCATATGTAGAGTTTCATTTTGTTTTAGGTTCAGAACTGAACTTTAACTTTTATTAATTTGATATCATTTTTTGAAGGTTTGATATCGATCTGAGGATTCAAATTTTGTTTGAGTGCACTACAAGAAATTGACTCTTTTGCGACGACCTGTTTTTGCCACAACATAAATCATTTGCGACGACGAAGCTTCTTTTGCGACAGTGGCATCTTTCCGTGACAACTTGTCGTCGCAATGAGAGCGAAAAAAAGGGGGGGAGGTTGCAGACTAATTATACCATATGCCCCCAATTTTATTTCCCTACATTTTTCCCTCTTCCCTTTCGTCGCAGAGCTTCATCACTCAGACTAATTATACCTTATGCCCCCAATTTTATTCCCCGACATTTTTTCCCTCTTCCCTTCGTCACAGAGCTTCATCTCCCCCTCCCCCCCTCTCCTTTGATTGGCGCCGATCGATCTTACCTCCTCCGTCGCTCGTTGGTTTCTCCGACTCAATCTCTCCTTCTCCCGCCACCAGAAGGTACGTACTCAATCTCTCTTTCTCGGCTCTCCCCGTTGTTTCTGGCCTCTCACTCTCACCATCTCTTTGATCTTGATCTCTCTCGACAGCGAGGCTCACCGATCTCTCATTCTGTCTCACTCCGCCCGCCGCTCCAGCTAAGGTTCCGGTCAGCTGTTCTAGTCAAATTTGTGTTTCCCTTTGAAGGTGAACTTATATCCTCTTTTTTGTTGGATATTTTATGGTGATCAATCATGCATGTTAACATTAATTTGATTTTAGTTTCTATCCTACAAAGTTTACCACTAATTTTGACTATGGTTTTGATTTTTTTTTTAATGGTGGAATACATTTGCAGTGTAGAATATACTGTTTATAGTGTTACTTTAACATTCAATATTTTGCTATTGTATATTTAATTTAGATCTGAGTAACTTTTTTGCAAAAAAATATAACGCGAAAATTTTTTTCGAAAAAAATATATCATGACAAGTCCGATCGACCTATATAAATATAAACACTAAATATTCATATCAAATCTCGAATGATGAAGTGCAATAGTAATCACATTTTTTGAATATTTAATGTTCAATATATATGCAGTGTTGAGTATATATATATATATATATATATATATATATATATATATATATATATATATATATATATATAATACGATATTAATCACATATGATATGCAATGTTAAATGTATGATATATAGTGTTAATTCAACATTGAATATACTCAATATGATATATTGAATATAAATCTGGGTAACATTCCAAAATTGATGTATTGCTTGATTTCATAACAACATCATGTATTGCTTCTTTCTTCATCCAAATTATGTTCATTGATTTCCCCCATTAATACAAGAGAACTAGGGTTTCATAGTAGATGATGAAGAACATTTCTTATATCTATGAGAAAGAACAAATAAAAAAAGAATAAATGGAGAGAATATCATAGTCCTAGTGAAATATGAACAAAACCGGGATTGTAAATTAAAAATAATCATGAGAAAAAAGGGAACGGAGTAGCTAATGTTGAACGATTTAAACACAAATCATACATGTGTGAGGGTTGTCGTACAAAGAGGGATTAGACCCGTCAGCATACCTGAATTCAAAATTATGGTAGTCATTAAACACAAAGATGGTGTCATCGATGAGGGAGGGATGACGGTCGGTAACGAGAGTAGGGAGGGGACGCTCAACGGTGCCGGTGGGAAGGAGGAGAGGAGAAAGCCTCGTGAAGGAGAAGAGAGAAGGGATGTAAGCAGGTTCATGAAGGAGACGAGAAAATGGAGGTAGCAAGTTCAGGGGCGGACCTAGTGGTAAAGCAATAGTTGTCATTCGACACCGATAAATTTTCAAAATATTGAGGTATGTATCAAACATTCGAGTGACACCTAGGATTTTTTTTTTTTTTTGAGTGACATCTACCAAGGCAACAATTGTAAAACTTTAAGACTTTAATAGATGAAGACTCAAATGCAACAATTGTAAAACTTTAAGACTTACGATAGTTATTGGTTTTAAGTTTTAATGATATTGTATTATGTACTTTTTTAAGTAGAAAGATCTTGTTATTTGTTAATTTTTTGTTGGCAACCTGTTTCAGTGACCCGATTCATCTTAGAAAATATTTCAAAAATCTAAGTATAAACTTACTCTAAAAAGTGACACTGATAAGAAAAATTCTTGGATCCGCCCCTGAGCAAGTTCATGAACAACAAGAAAGAGGGAGTTGTGAAGGTGAAGAGAGAAATGGAGGCGAGCAAGTTTGGAGGAGGAAAGAAGTACCCTTTTTTCCTACAGATCTGTAATAAGCAAAATTTTGAAGCTAACCCAATAAGTAAAGAGTCATTCAATTTTATCACTTATCATGTATTAAAAAGAGAACACACTAATTGAATAAAACCACTCACTGAATAAGTGATATGACCCAATCACCATGTTATTAAATAAAAAAGAACACCCTTGAACTCTTATTAACATTTTATATTAGTCAGTAAACTATTTATCAAAACGGTCTGTTATTAAAAGTTTAAAATTGAAATAGACCAAATACAACTATAATTACGATAGTTGTATTTGTATTTGTATTCTTTTTCTTTTTCTTTTGAAAGACAAATAACCCTAAATAATTAAAATTATAGAAATCGAATTTGAAATCTCCTTTGAAAAACCACAAGTTCAAAAATCATTTCAATATGGCTTATTCATTTAACATAATTTGATTCATTTGAACAAATTTTGGTCATTATTATATAACAATTATGGACATTAATTTCAAGATTTGACCCAAATGAAATGGTGTGAAAGATCAAATAATGTCTACAAGAATTGAATCAACATTTAATACCGCATAGACATAGTCTTGATGGATTGACCCAAAACTCAACACACATTTCAAGGCAGGGCACCCAATGGTATTCCTATTTGAAACAAAATGGGAGCACAATGTCTCCCTTTTTTTAAACATTCAACTTACAACCCAATAATTGATGAACACACCCAACAACCCAATTACATATAATTAAACATATATAAATAGATAAATTTATATATGCTACATACATTTAATAATTGTTTAACTTTTAATAAAGAATATTCTAAATAAGATTGTAAAATTAATTGAAATTTGGTGAAATAAATTTCAACCGGATTTCGAAATTGGTCTAAACTATTAAAACTGAAATAACTATCTCAAAATAACTTTAATTAAGCATATTGTTAATTTGGTTTGGTGTATTCTTTTATATTTTTTTTAGCTTTAACTCCAGTTAATTTACTAAGTACATATGTTAATAAAAGCTTTAGTTGTCACCTAGTTTTGTCAATTATCGAATTTTTTTTAATGTTTTTCCTAAAATTATGAAAATAGTCCCCATTTTCAACTATCCTCTTTGCCTAATCCACAACAATATCCGATTATGTTTATTTTAAACTAAATACCAATATGTAGATATTTTTAATAAAAATAAATTACACAAAATGTGTACGCTCAAAATTAAAACGTACAGATATTAATTTTTTAAAAAAATAAAAGTGTTCTATTATTATTTGTCATAACTTTTATTTTTATTGGTATCTATTAGTAAAATAAGACGAGATAATAAAACTTAGGATATTTTCAATATAAGAAGAAATGTTTAGGTTCAATAAAATACCTCTAAAAGTTCAAGGTATCGAAAGTATCTTTAATTTTTTTTTTTTTTTAATTTTTTTACATAGACATGTATAAACTAATATTATAAGAATATTCACAAAAAGAATCATATATTTACATATTCAGAATGTATAAATAAATTATATAAATGCATAACATTAGTATGAAAGATCTATCATTCACACAATTTTATATATCTTATATGCGATATATCTTTTAGTTATTCTAATGTTGATTGATTTAGTTATTCTAAAGTTATTCCTTCTTTAGCATAACAGGGTTTTGGTCGGGTTTGGGTTATACCATGGGTGATGGAGATCCACATTATAAAAGATTAAACCAATTAGTTTAAACGGGAGATAAGATTGACCATCGCAAACCCAAAAGGTTTGGGGCTGGGACAAAGGATGAGGAACCAATCTGTGGCTTGATTATCTATATCCTTGTGATTCGTAAACCCAAACTTATATTTGGTTTGGATCCAAAGAAAATTTGAACCATAACCAAACTGGATCCAGTTTTTACACCCAAACACCAATGAACCGACAACAAAAGACAGACAATGGGCCAACCACCTACTCAAGCAAGCCTTTCTCAACTCCAATCCAATTTAAGCCTGCTTTTAGTATCTAAAGTGAAGCCCAATTTGTCCTATCTAGGTCCAATTGTTTCAATATCTCTCCTCTTTTTTTTCGTTTATCTCATCTCAACGTAGAATACAATCTCACATATCATATCATATGTGACCAAAAAAAAAGTTATTCAAAACAATAAATCTAAATTCAAATATTCGATTATACAAAATAAGCACAGGTTTTGTTTTTTTACCAGACTATAAAATGGTTCTCTTTACACCCGCTTCCTCTTTATACAAATAATAAATAAAGATAGGATATCCAAATATCTGAAACTTCAAATGCATATACGTATGTCACTTTTCAGTTTTCACCATCCGGTATTTCATACATATAACGAACCTAAAAAACCATAAAAACTAAAATTTAAACCCAAAATAATATAGGTTTAGCTTTTAGTTTAAAAAACCAAAATATTTGGTTTTGTCTGTTTAAATCAATAATATCAAACTCCACTATGGTTTATATATATATATTTTAACCTTTTAGTCAACTTAATGTTAATGATTAAAATCATAATAAAGGTTGATATTTTGTAAATGATTTTTAAGTTATTTAAACAAGGCTTAAGTTTAACTAGTTATTTCAACTTTTAAATAGGTAGGCATGAACAATGAACGATTACAACTTTATATTTTATTGTTTGAATTTTAAAAATATTTTAGTAGCTTAATTATTTGGTTTAATTGATTAAAATGTAGCTTTTAAGTTTAAAAACATAGCTTCAGGTTTTAAACAAAAATATGATGTAAAGAAGGGGAAAGTAAAAAAGAAAAACTTGCAAAACTGAACCACAAAAACCGTATAAAATTCAAATTTTGAAGGATTTATTATTTAAAAAAAAAACCAAAAATGTATTTTTGTGTTTTCGTCCCTCCTTTTTTTTTCAAAAAAGTCTTCAATTTAAATTTTTTTTATGATTTAGTGAAATTTAACTATTAAAACTCGGTTTTTCAATTTTTTTAAAACCCGGTTTACTAATTATAATCGGATTCTAATAGTCAAAATTAACAACACAAAAAAAATAACTTAGAAAACATTTTTGAAAAAAAATAACTTGAACGAAAACGCAAAAATAATGAAAACATGTTGGTTTTTTCATAATCCCAATTTTAAATTATAAAAACCCCAAATTTGGGTTTCAATTTCAGTTTTGTATAAAATTCAGTCAATTTGATACGTAAGAAATCGTAACTCCCGTTGCATAAATGACCAAGTCAACCCTTACAGTTAGTTTTCTTGCATGATAAATACATAAAAGTTATTCAAAGTTTTTATCATTCATTCAGCAGCGATTTTTCTTTCTATGAACCCACATAGTGTCACAGTTGGCCAAATTGAAACCATTAATTTGAATTGGCCGAATTTAAAATGATGGATTCTAAAATGATAGGATTTTGAAATGATTAGGAGGAAGGGTGGATTATGAAAGAAGAAGTAAAGAATATGAAATGTTAAATGAAGCTAAATCCTTTGTTTTTAGTTTTTATCCAAACATAGCATAGGAGGATTTCTAAATCCAAATCCTAAATGACTTACTGAAATCCTCCAAACCAATATGTATAGAACCGAATTCATGTTATTATCAAACAGTTGCGGATACATAAAACCCGACAGCTAACAGCCACTTACGATACACAAACTGTATCATCTTATGGCATGTATACAAAAATCTTACACAACGAAAAAGAAGAAAAACCAACTATACCTATGCTCAGCTCAGGACTTGCAAAACGCACGTAGGGTTTCATCGAGGGCCTTTCGATCGTAGTCTCCTGTGAAAACACAGCTTCCAAGTGGACCTTTCAAGAGGATGAGTCTTAGTAATCCATCAGCCACCTTCTTATCAACCTGGTGACGAAATATCAATTAGAAAAGCAATTAGACTACACAAAAAGCCTTCAATGTAGATATGCTACGATGTTTCCGTTCAACTTACTGCCATGACAGATTTAAACATGTCCACCGTCATCATCTCAGGAGGAGAAGTGGGCAGCTTGGCTTGTTTTAAAATGTTGTTAACTCGTTCGACAAGTGATTTGTCGATCCAACCAAGGCGGTATGACATGTCAACAGCCATTACCTGAAATTACAAAAACAACCTCAAAACTTCATACAACTATGCATCCGACTTTGGCCCAAATTATGCATACGGGTCGAGGCTAAAATAACCAAATTTAATTTTTTAAAGATCGTCTTCAAAAAAAATTGTTTAATAAATCATTTTTGAATTTTTTTTTTTTTCAAAATGTAGCATGCTAGAGGCAACAATGCAATACCGTGCCAGCCGCAACTGCTTCTCCATGAAGCCAATGTCCATAGCCATAGCTTGTTTCTATTGCCTGTGTAACCAAAAAAGTACAATGCGGAAGACACCCAATTAGAAGAAAAAAAAAACCGAGAAAATGAGTATTTGAGCAAAGATAAAATATTTGGAACCTGAAACTCACATGACCGAATGTATGTCCCAGGTTTAGTGTTGCCCGTAATCCACTTTCTTTCTCATCTTGGGATACAACTTCCGCCTTATTTTCACATGAACGCTTTATAGCGTATGCAAAAGCATCAGGATCCCTGCAAGGCAACATGACAGACTAGGATATTATTTTCAGAACATAAGAGCGTGAAGAACAAACAAGCCAGTTCGCAAGTGTGTTGTATCTTTGTAGGTTATTGACATGGCCAAACAGGCAACTCATGTAACATGTCAAAATGGGTTTGGGTCAGGTCAACAACTTGACCTGCCAATACTATTGCCCATTTCTATTATTATTCATAAATAATTGATGCATTAAACATGATTACAAAAACTTCCATTGTTAAAATGCAACCTTCATGCCACCTTCTAGTAAGTTATCCAAAGGATTAGATTTGTTAATCGTCTTTTTAGATAAATCTTCTTGATGTGGTGAAATTATCTTTACCTAGACATTAACGCTTGCATGTTCTTTTCTTGCCACTCGAAAAAAGGAGCGTCTCTAATAAGCCCATACTTGATGACCTCAGCAAGCCCCGACGCTAATTCTCTATCAGGTAATGTATTTAATGTGTCTGTATCAATGAGCACACATTGCGGCTGGTAGAATGCACCAATCAAGTTTTTTCCCAATCGGTGGTTTATTCCAGTTTTGCCCCCAACCGAAGAATCCACCTGGATAGCAAACAAAATTACATACAAAAGGTATTTGGACTAAATGCAATGTAATCATTGACTGGTAGAGCAAGATATAGAATCGAGACTATAATTAAGTAGTTGTCACATTACTTGTGCCATAACAGTTGTGGGAATCTGGATGAAATTCACTCCACGGAGGAAAGAAGCTGCTGCATATCCACACATGTCACCAATGACACCACCACCAAGGGCAACAAATGTGCAGCGTCGGTCCAATCGAGACTCAATAGCTTTGTCAAATACTTTCATGAGAGTGTCCTACCATGAGATAAATATTATGGAGCTTCAATTATGATGGTAAAAGACCCATTGATAGAAATATGGAATGTAAACATGTAACGAAGCTTCTAGACACGTACCATGTCCTTGTACTTCTCGCCATCAGGGAGAATCACACTATCAACGGTAACATTAGGATTTCCAACTGTCAATGCACTTACAACTTTTTCCAAGTACAGTGGTGCAACTGTGGTGTTAGTGACCACCAGAACTCTCTTCCCATGAATATGCCTAAAGGATACAAAAACAAGTGTAATGCTTAGGGCCAGACAGGGTGTTACATGAAGTGCATGTCTTCACTCAAAAAATAAATACAAACTAGAAGTCATTTAACTCGCTCTGAGGTGCAAGTCCAGTTGTTCCTCTACGTCATCAAATCACATGGTTTATAGCACAGAAGTATTGATGGCTGATGGTTGCTAAATGAATGTCGGTCATAAAAGCAAGCATAAATTTTGTAATAATCACAAATACAATCTGCCAGAAGATGTAAACAAACCAGAATGTATCAACAAATGCACAAACAATTAAAAAGTGCTAAAACCATACAATGTGTATGTTCCAAAGTTCACTATCTTGATCCACAAAGATCCTTGCATCTGCTAAGATGTAAGAGTTCTTAAGAGGTGTTTGGTTCACAAAATGTTTTTGAAAGAACTGGATATAAAAAGAATCCGAATATGTCTTGTTTTTGCTTTGTATACATATCAAAGGAATTGGAATGTAAATACTAAATAATGTTAAATGACTCAAAAAAATTATCATAAAAGGTCAACAAAGATCAAAGAAGCAGCAGAACTGCAGAACTTTCACATTCACCCATAATTCAATTGCATTATTTCAGACCATGTATCATAAAACAGCAACAAATTTGATGGTAATAACTCAATCATCAATAGCAATCAAGAAAAGAAAATCTTCTTCACAAAAACCTATCAGTACAAGCAGTGAGGCAGATGCTTTTAGAGTTTTCGTTACTTTATGTTCGTTAGTCTACTTCTTCCTTATTTTAATATTTTCTTAGCACTATCCACCCAGATCACCCCGGTACTCAAACCTGACCCAAGGCACCCAAACCCAATTCTTTTTCTTCGTCGGTTCTCCCTTTTCTTTTTAACATCATCTAGCATCGGATCCTCCTACTGGTTAGAATCCAAGAACCAGTCGAAGAAATCAGATTCAAGAAATACACAAATGAAAAATTAGGGTAAACATTAAACCAGTTGAAAGGCTCAGTTCGTCCTCGAATGAAAATTTAAGGTAAAAATTTAAATCGACTTAAACAGACAGCAACAGTTGCAATGGCGATGAGCATTGACAGTGAGTTATCGGAGAAGCAAGAAAATAAAGATGGAAAGGGTGATTTAACATGCTTTTGTAAGGTTCAATTCCTTGAGTTAAAGGATTTGAAAGCCCTCACTTAAGTGAATGATTCATAAATTCCTATGAATCATGAAAATTCTGCATTCCATCCTTATTTAAATCAAACAATGAGGTGGGCAGGGTTTTTCCAATTCCAATGAATCATGTGAACCAAACAGACTCTGACTTAATCTCAGTCTACGACTTTCATTACACTGCAGAATTGAGACCAAATTTGATGTATCATCTAACCTATTTAATATGACCTGTTTGAAGTAAGTATGGTTGAACCGCTGGAGTATTATGATTTATGAGCAAGAAGTATCCATGACTGCCAACATTTACTTGAACCTGGCTAACCGTTAATTGACTTAACACTGCTCAAAAGCTTTTTTTTTTCTCTCACTTAGTTTATCCATGCCTCGCATGGCCTAAGAATTGCACAGAAAATTAATCTGATACAAAAAATCTCTCATGTAAACCGTTCTTCAGATACTTAACTTCAGCAAATTTCATTAGCTGTATATATTAAAACCGTGAAACATCCAATGGATAAATATATTTAAAAAGATATCACATTTGTGACAAAGACGTTGCAGTTGCAGCTACCTAAGACCTGATGATCATGGATCATTCCATGAATAAGACCATTTATGAATTCATCAACAGACCTCCGTATAAAGGCATTGCGAGGTAAAAAAATCAAACAATGAGTTTCCAGATGGAAATTTACTTGAGCAAATTGAATTTAGCGTACTAATGTTTTGGTACTGATTGAGGGGAAAAAAGACTATTAATATAATGAATTACCTCTGTAAAAGATCTGGCTGATTAAGAAGACCAGATCCGATATATATTGGATAACTCCGATCACCCAAATCAACATCAACTATGGTTGGAACGTTGCTAGAACTGGACTTGCCAGTCTCGATCACCGGAGTGGCGGCGGAGGTAGCTGAAACTTTCATTGCAAGTTTAGCTGGACGAGAGGCAGAAATGGAAAGAGGACGGATTCGAATAGGGTTTTCAGATAGAAAACGTAGAAGGCTCTTGTTGAGATTATGGGTTGTGGAGAGAGAGAGGTTGTGTTTGGGAGAGAGTTTGGAATAGGAGGAGGCCGTCGCCGTCGCCGTTGCCGCCATGGAATGGTTCGGTCGGATTGAGAGGTGGTTATGGTGAGTGGTTGGTGAGGAATCATCTGTGAAGCCATTGCAAAAAAGTATTTGAAGAGGTGGTGTGGTAGGTGAAGAAGGGAGATTGGTGACTGCGGGTCATCCTCTCCCTGTCTTTTACCATCACATTTCACATGATTGGTTTCTAATTTCTTACTTCTTTTAAATAAATAAAATGGTTAATTAATAAAATAGCAACATTTCACTTTCTTTTATTATTTTTTAGTCATTAAATTTTCATTTTACCAAAATAGCAAGTCCGATAAAAGAAATTTACATTACCTTTAAGCAAAATGTTTTGACCGGTCTGAATATAAAATCTCAATCAAACTGGTATCATCAATTTGAGTTTTTTACAAACTAAACCAATTAAATTGTTATTGCAAACCGAACCGATCAAACCAACAAGATTGGTTTGATTCGATCGGTTTCATAGTTTGGGTCAGTTCGAAAGATAGACGGATTTAATTTTTTTTATGGTGATGTTGGTTTTAAAATTTGGGTTTGTTTAAATTGAGCTCAAATAAAATTTTCTTTTTTAAGATTAAGCTTGGAATACTACATCTATTTTCAAGGTAAAGGTTGATATATTATTTTTGTTTTGACGAGTAATATGTTTTTGTTTACGAGCATAAAATTAAACTCAAATAAATTTTAGTTTTTAATCTGAATAACTTGCTTTTTAAATTCTGAGTTAAATATCCCAAGTTTTATTCTACATTTTTAACTGAATCAAATATTTTTATTATGCATAATAAAATCCCAAAATTATATATAGCTCCCAAGACGATATATCCGAGGTGCTAAAAGAAACCCGTCATAAAAGTTTATTTTGATAAAATAAGTTCAAGCTCGAACTCGATCACAAATTCACAACCATCCCAAGGTCAAGTATTGAGTTCTCAAACAAACTAGCTATTAATATCTTGCCAATTTAACTTTCATTGGTACAATATTCTAAAACAAAATAATTCTATGTACCAAGCCTATAGATACAAATGTGTGTATGTATATATACAACATTTTCTACCAGACACTACAAATGGAATAGAGATCTCCTCAAATAATTATTAAAACAAAACCATTTTAATAAACAACATATCAATGTTGTTTCTTGGTTTTCACTTTCGATTTTCTTCCAACACCCTTCTACTGAACATGGGCACTAAAACACTTATCAGAACCTGGTTGCATCAAAATGACCAAGGGTTCGGTAATTCCTCTGACCGCGGATTATAAAAGGAGGAGAAGTGGAGAATATGAAATGCTAAACGAAGTTAAATCCTTTCTTTTAGTTTTTATCCAAACATGGTATAGGATGATTTCTAAATCCAAATCCTAAATGATTTGCTGAAATCCTCCAAACCAAACGGCATCTAAGGCTCCACGATTGTTTTATACGATAGTTTTCATGGCTCGGACTCGTTGTCATCCGGATAGCCTCGAAGTCGTGGTGAAAGTATGTTGTTTAACTTCAACTCGAAAGAGAGAAACGAAGAGCACAAGAACCATACTTATACAACAACATTGCGTGTTAGATTGATCAGCCTTGGACCGCGAGTTCCTGTAAATGATCGATAAATGCTTGCAGGCTCACGTCATCGGTCATTATAACATCAGACCCGTTTATATGACTCGACTTGTGTGTAACCGAAGGGTTTAGTTTTGCTAGAAGCAGTCGAGCCTGACTGCTATGTTGCTCGCACCTCACCAGCTTCGGCACAGGGACCCTTTGAACCACCAACTGGTCCGCTTCGTTTTCTATTGCTTCCAACAGTTTTCGAAAACTCTCGTTGTTTGGATCCCTGTCACAGCCCAGTTTCTTCATCCGGGCAATCTTCGAACCATAGTGAATCACCACGTAAAAATACGAATCAAACAGTAAAATCACATCTGGTGAAAGCGAACAAACGTCTAACAAAACAGGGATCGGAGGCCCGTCAAGGGAATATCGAGAAAGCGTTGGTTGTATCATTATCAGCGTACCGACAACTCCTTCACGATTCAACATCATTTGGAAAAACGCAGTCTCGTCTGGGCTGCTGTTAAGCACGTCGATGAACTGAGACCTTCGTAGGTAATACATAAACTGTGGATAAAGCGACAAGTTCATCGACAGTCGAAACGATGAAGGATCGTCAGGGATGTAATCACCAAACTTCGATGCGAAACTAATAAGCCCTTTATCGAGCCATCTCACCACGTCGTTAGGAAAATTCTTTTCAGTTTCGTGGACCGCAAGTCTAGCCATGACAGCAGCCGCGGTTTCTTGATCAAACCCATCGATTATGTCCGATGAACCAGTGCTCGTCCATCTTCTTGCCACGGTCGTTACCCTTTTTCGAACTCTCGTGTTTCCATCTCGATACTTTGTTATCCACTGTAGAAAAAACACGGTATCTGGCCGAGCTCTTTGATGTTTCGCTACTTGAAAGAAGAACGCGATGCACGTTTTATCCGTAATCGTACCCAACTTCCATACATGCGTTCCACCCTCACCGATCTCCTTTCGACTAACCGTATAATTCTTCATTCCAAGCGAAACACACGGACCGAGTGCTCCGCATATTTTCACATCTTCCGTAACAATTAACTCGATGGTAGCATCAAAATACATATTCAAATTCCCTTCTTCATCAAGACTAAATAAATGACTCAAACATCTTCTAAATCGATCCGATTCAAAAGATTCACCCAACATCAAGAACCCGCCCGATCTCTCAACCAATACCCGCATCTCCGCTGCTCCTACTTGATCCAACGAACATGCGAACAAATCAACAACCACAGATAACTCTACTAACTTCCTAGACATCTGTTTGTAGAATTCACTCGATCGCCAATAAAACGATGCACGACTATTATTTATCTCACGATGAGTTCTGATCGAGTTATTAAGATCCGAATTCACAATCTTCCCATGTCCCATTGTAGCCGGACCTGACGTAAAGACTAGTATACGTGAGCCAGATAACGTAACCGGTGAGCATGCTTCCAGAACGCCTACGGCAACTGATATTGCTGCACCGGTGCAGCGTAAAGGCCGGTGACCTGGTGTCGGCTGTGGCGAGTGATGGATATCTTCGATGGCCGTTGTGATATTGAACTCGAACTCGGAAACAGGTAAAAGAAAACTTTGTGTTTTCTCAAGTTGTTTCTTTTTCGAAAAGATTCCAAGCAAATCTTTAACCTGATAACATGATTACCATAACATAAATAGTCTTCTGGAGAAAACATGAATCATAATCGTGAAACATTGAATAATTAGAATCAGATGTATATTATGTGATCTATGAGATAGTGTTTAAATCAAAATTATTAGAACTTTAAAAAAATAATAATTATTATTGCACAATCAAATAATACATACCTTACCAGAAGAAAGCTTGCGTTCACCATGAAGAACAACTACTCGTAAACAATCTGTAAATCCAAGTTCATACACTTTCACCATTGAATCAAACACAATCAACCCAACAAATGCATTTTCCGGCAACTGTGCAACAATCAGCAATAACTCATTCTTAAGAGCACGAATCTCATCTTCACTCGAACAAGCATCCACCACAAACACAAACGCCACCCCTCCTCGATTATCCGAATTCGATATCGAAGATGAAGAATTCGACTTATTTGTTCCCCATTTATTCCCCAATCGATATTCAACCGTACTGTAAGTTGGAAAAAGCTCTATCGGAATGTTTTGGTCGATTTCAGGGTAAGATTTTGGGAATGAATTCTTCTGATAACAGAAGGGGCAAATCCATACTCGAGAAGGGTAATCTACACGGGCGTAGGGGTTTAAGATGGATTTACATTGACAACATATTAATGGATCGTAAGATAAGATTGGAAGCTCGTTGAATTTCATCAATGGAGTTTGCATTATTGATAATGGGACTACGAGAGCATTTGATTCGGTTGTTGATACTGGCCATGAATTCCATGACCATCGTAATCCTTCGAGCGATTCTAGTTCGACAAAATCCATTTCGATTGATGCAGAATTGAATCTGGATTTCGTTGTTTATTGTTTTGTTTGATTGAATTACGTTTTCAAGGATTTGAGCATGATGCTGCGTGAATGAAGTTGTTACGTGACGTCAATCTTGTCGAAATTCTTTAGAAAAAAATTATGGAAAAGATCCTTTGAGTTATATTGAATGACAGTTTTAGTACTTAGACTTATTAGTAGACATCATCTTGGACTCTTGGTTTCCCACGAGAAATACCAGAACCTAGACAAAATCATCTATTAGGTGTTTTTTTTTTTTTTTTCTCAATTTCTTCATGTATGATTGAAACATGATTTGTTGAATGGTTTATTAGGTGTTGGAGGTTTATTGTATTTGTACTAAACCATAGGGATCTTAATGTAATATTAGAGTGAGTTAGTTACTATCTCTTAATGCCTATAAATAGAAGAGTTAGTAGATTAGCAACAGGCTTTGAAATATACAAATCTGTTAGAGAGAGAGATAAGGATACGAGAGACGAGAGAGGGCCACCGGCGGTGTCTAGCCGGTGGTGGCCGGTGACTGATGGTAGTGGGTTCACAGTGAGAGTACGTGAGGGGATCTTGGTGTAGTATTATGTAGCCAATAGAGATGATGTAACTCTTGTAAACTGTCATCAATAAATCAGGAGGATTCCGGTGAGGTTTGTCTCGTGTTCATCTTGTATGTGTTTTTATGTTCTTGTCGTCTTTATGAATCTTGATCGTGAGTAACATGGCTGCGCATATTTACTACAAGTGGTATCAGAGCCAAGTTGGGGACCCAACCAGTGGTGCTCTGTTTTTGGTTTCTCGGTAACCTGGTTCCGATCGGGGTGGAGATTTGGAGGCGTATATGGTACCGGTCAGAGATATGAATGAAGACGAAACGATTGGGACATCAATTAGGAAGACGAATCTTGCAGTCCTTGGCAATCAATGGTGATCGAGTTGATGCAAAGGTAAGTCGGTGGAAACCGATGGAAAATGATGGCAATTAACGGTGAGGCAACCTGTGGTGACTGAAGGCTGAAATGATTGATGAAATTAATTGAGGTAAGTGGGTTACAACAAATCGATCCATAGACGTTCTAGATTATCGATGCTTGGTGTTACACATGAGCTATTTGATGAAATGCCAAAGAGGGAAGATGGCAGCAGATCGATCAAGATCAAGAATCTCAAGAAGTCTTGAGGGAATATTCTTGATCAAGTAATCAACCGAAGGGCTGTTGCGAGCAGGTCTGTTCCAGAGTCAATCAAAACATTAGACGTTAATCTCTCAGGAAAAGAAGAATGCAACCAGTCATGTCATGATGCAACAGTCAGAGGTTCATGAAAATTAAGGGAAAATTGATCTGGTACCGATCAGAGAGCGGAGACCACGGAAAATCTAATTGGGGTTGATTTCGTTTTGATCAGCGGTGGAATTTAATTGATGATTGCAAGCAGAATGTGTTGCACATGAGTCATACAACGTAAGGCCATGAAGATTTTTTCTGATTGATGGTTGATTTGGAAATTAATCAATGACGTTGGTGCGGTGAACTGGTCACCGATCGAGGAGACGGCTCTAGCAGCAATTATGATCAATATGACAATCAGATGTAGCGAGGACCGGAACTGGCGATGCTGCCCATAGGAGTGTCTAGCAGCGGTATACGATCAAGAACTTTGGATCTCGATCATAGACCAAGGCTTCAGTGAAGAAAGGTTTTGGCTGCCTCAAAAAGGGATCGTCAATATCTGAACCATGATGATTCGATCTGTGGGTTGTTGTCAAAGTGTGCATGATCTTAATTAGAGGCTGTGATGGAGTAGAGGAATGCATCTGTCGTTATGGTAGTCAAACCAAATATGATCGAAGTGGGTAGTGACTCATAAAGGCAAAGAATGTGGTGTCATGCATGCATTAATGGTTCTTGCATGGTGTCCACTTGCATTAACTACAATTGATCTCCACTTGCAACCAGGTAATTTGCATGTGAATAAAGTAGGCTAATGTGGCATTGTTCTGCAAGTCTTGGAAGGAATATCTCACAATTAGTATCAGTCAAAGGTGTTGTAAAGGAATCTAAAGTTCAATTTAAGGAGCAGGTTTGTTCGGCCAGGAGAAAAAGAAAGAAGGCAGAAGGTACATCGATTGTTGACGGTACAATCAAGATAAAGAAGTAGAATCAATTGACCGAACCATGGTGCATAAAATGCAGGATGAGCCAGAATGTGATACATTATTCGATGGTTCTTGATTAAAAACAAGATTGGTGTTAGGTTCCAAATAGAGTCACAGAAGTAATGATCTATTGTTCTTGATATTAATCTTGGAATTAAGATTAAGGTGGAGAAGTCAAGAACACAAGAACACATGAATTGCAAAAGAAATCAAGTGAGGTAACTCGAGTCTTGTCCTGATGAGTGTGCGAGTGGAGAAGCCTCTGTTGCTTCATTGCTCAACAATGCTCAGGGATGGATATGGATTCGAATGGGTTGATCAAAAGATCCCATGTAAAGATTACCAAATGATTTCTATCAATAGTCCAATTGAAGAGGAATAATCAGTGATCAAGAAAGGTGCAAGAATCATGGCTGTCTTGAAAGGACTATTTCAAGATAAGTGAGCCTCGGTCAAAGCTGCGATAAAGGAGCCTAAAGTTTAACTGTTGCAAAGAAGAAGAAAAAGGGTGTTTCAATCAAACTAATCAAGTAGTTGAGATGTGGAGTTGACTAGGAGAAATAACTTCTGTCAGACGTGATATTGCTTGAATAGACAAATGGGTCAAGAAATGAACCATGGTTAGATGAGGACAAAAGGTACATGGTAGTAAAGGAGACAAAGGTGTACGACTTTTGAGGCATGATAAAAGGTGTTTGAACTTTTGAAAATTTCTGCTTTTGCTTTATTAGTGCAGAAAGCACCATCTAAAAGAAGAATAAAAGGGGGTGGTGGATGAGTA
Organism: Centrapalus pauciflorus; assembly: GCA_020465985.1. Taxonomy (NCBI): domain Eukaryota; kingdom Viridiplantae; phylum Streptophyta; class Magnoliopsida; order Asterales; family Asteraceae; genus Centrapalus; species Centrapalus pauciflorus. Next base: position 695,704 of record JAANYP010007652.1, on the reverse strand, counting down.
CAGTAAAGAGGATACAAAGAGGATACAAATTTGCAGTTTTTTTTGTCTTCGTTGGTCTATTCAAGAATATTAAATGGAGCTACTTTTACGAGTTTCTACAGAAGGGAGAACAATGTTGCTCAATTTCAAGGTGAAGTTACTGGATGAAAGAGGCAGTAACTTTATTGCTCTCAGGATGAAGTGGATTGTTCAAGTAATAAATCTGAGGTCTGTCACTTATGGTGGAGTTTTTTTTTTTTTAACTCAAAGGGATGGTGAGATGTTAGTTTGCTCAAGGAGTCAGACAACTAACAAGACATCAGTGGCTTGACTTGAAGAGTCAAGGTCTTTATGCTCAATGAGTTAGACTCAATTAGGAGTAAACTCAAGGTGGAGCAAAGTTAGCTTTATTACAAGAAAATGAGGAGCATGATTGGTTGGTGGATTAGAGTGATGTTAAAGGCACTTTAATGGAAGTAAAGAACCAATGGAATGCAGGTCGTTAAAGTGTAATAAAGAAACCCAAAGGTGAGTTGGGGTTGATAGTAGCTACGGTGTTAACGGGAGGTCACTGAATGGAATAAACCTGGAACTAGAAGTGAATCTAGTGGGTGTTAACAGATGGTTACACAAGGGCCAAGGAATTTAGTGATGTGTTTAACTTGTAGTGAGGAATACTCATAGGATTTGTGAGTGTTGATCTTGGTTGCATGGAAGCTTGATGAAGATAAAAAAGTAATTAGTTGGAAGAACAAGATGGTGCACAGGTCTTGTGGAGCAGTCAACTAATGAGGGCGTGTCTTCAAGTAAGTTTCATGGTGTAATCAACGAGGACAGATTCTTGAGGTGATCTGTTGGGATTAATTGTGATGCTTTCAGTGATGAAAGTGCCTGAAGGTAATTTCAGGGGAATGCTCTCAGTCGTGTATCGAAGTTTCGTGTGATGGGTGAATGTTTTATTTTAAAAACGTGAGACGGGTAAAAGTTCCTGAAGAGATCTCACCAACATTCACTTCAACACTAACGTGTTTTCTCTAAGCGATGTTGATTAAGGTGGAGCTATGTTGCTGATGAATGATTGTTGGAAAAGCACAATATTGACAAAGACATCTCAGGTGGACGCATCAGAGAGGGTCATGGCTGTGATGTGCAGTTCAGCTGAGAACTCAACTGGAAGTATAAGGCAGGCTAACTCAAGACTAATACTTAGTGTAATACAAATACACTAAAGGTGGAGATTGTTGGAGGTTTATTGTATTTGTACTAAACCATAGGGATCTTAATGTAATATTAGAGTGAGTTAGTTACTATCTCTTAATGCCTATAAATAGAAGAGTTAGTAGATTAGCAACAGGCTTTGAAATATACAAATCTGTTAGAGAGAGAGATAAGGATACGAGAGACGAGAGAGGGCCACCGGCGGTGTCTAGCCGGTGGTGGCCGGTGACTGATGGTAGTGGGTTCACAGTGAGAGTACGTGAGGGGATCTTGGTGTAGTATTATGTAGCCAATAGAGATGATGTAACTCTTGTAAACTGTGATCAATAAATCAGGAGGATTCCGGTGAGGTTTGTCTCGTGTTCATCTTGTATGTGTTTTTATGTTCTTGTCGTCTTTATGAATCTTGATCGTGAGTAACATGGCTGCGCATATTTACTACATTAGGAGATCTGTTATCAAGTATCAACTAGGCATTAACAAGAACACAAACATAAAAATAAAAGTAACTAGTTATCAGATAGATCAAATTGAACAAATGCTACGTCAAGATCATGCAATGGATGATAGGACTCCAAAAGATAAAAACATACGATCTTAAATTAGCTGCTGAGAATGAACTGCATGAATAAATTCTCAAACATAAACCTTTGAATAGCACATTTTAACTTCTGTCACATTATTATCGTCTATTTTCAATCATGCATTTCCTATATTTACAAATTTGCCAAGCCCATCGTTATGGTTTTGCATTATAAAGGGTGTTTGGTTTTGCGTTATAATGAAGATTATTAGATTATTACGTTATAATAACGTAAATAATTGGTTTAAAGTGTTTTGATTGCATTTATTAATAAGTAATTGTTTGAATTTCCCTTTAAAGAGTCGCCACCAGTGAAAGTGCTATTGTTAAATTATCAATAAATTGTTGAAACAAGAGATGAAGAAGCAGGTAGGAGGAAAATGAAAATCATTAAGGGACATTTTTCTCTAAGTTTTTTCAGATGCATATTTGATTTTGTAAAATTTTGTAGCTAAATAGATTTGTTCACCAATATTGTTAATCTTTGAAAATAGGTAATGATTAAACCCTTGAAATTCATAGGAATTAACGTGTAAATAATAATGTCACATTAAATTTTACTTATTTTAATGACATAGATGGATTAAAATATATAATAATATAGTTGATGTGAAAAATAGTCTGAGGGGGCGTTTGGTTCGCATATTTTTTCTTTTAAGATTTGCATTTTTTTCAAAGGATTTGCATTATGCAGCATTTGCATTTGTCAGGATTTTGTCAAAGAATTTGCATTATCTTATAAAAAAATTTGCTAATCTGAAAAATGCAAGGTAACTAGGATTTAAAATCCTAGGAGGGAGACTGAGAATTTAAATAACAAAGAAGTGAGGGATTTTAGAAATCCTGGGATTTTAAATCTAAGAGTTTATATAAAAACAACAAATACACTTTCATATTTTTGTCGATTTAACTTCTACGTCATGTTTTTTCATTTTAACTATTACATTTTTTTATCAAAGTCACATTTGATCGTTTTTACGTAGAAAAATTAAAGGTCACAGGACAAATCGTTAAAATGTAAAAATATAATGATTTTTTAATGGTTATTTGTTATTCAGAAAAGACCATCATAATTTATTTTTTTTTATTAATTTGCTCTTTTTGTCACAGGATCAAAATGAATAAGACCAAAAACCTATATGAATCAAAATGACAAAAGAAATAACTAATTGTAATGAACAAATTAATAATAAAAAAAAGTATAAATATATAATAGTCTGACAATTATAAAGAGATTCTCTATAAGACATAAAATTAAGTTATGAAATGGTCAAGAATGATTGTTGACTTTGAGTCATTGTCACACTTTGTTTATTAAATAAATAAATTCACCACCGCCAGCCGATCTGACAGCTCCACCACTCACGACGGAGGAACCTATGGTCACGACGGAGAATACACGATTCTTCTCATTCTCCTTCTCCTTGTGATCTGCCGTCTCCATAACCTCACCATCACCATCACCGGTAATTCCCCCCCTTCTTCACTGAAAAACAACACAATGACACCATCATCAACAGCAGCTGACGCCGGCGCCACCAACACCTACAGCGCCACGGCCGAAATCCGCCACGCAATTCGTCCATGGTTCGACGAATTCCTCTCCTCCTTCTCTCTCCCTCTCTCTTTCACCTCTCTCTCCCTCCGTTTCCAAAAAAACATCTACACTTACCGCGGCAATTACGCCATCATTTCACTACTCACCTTCATCCTAACCCTAATTTTCCGTCCAATCGCCGCGATCGTGTTTCTCATCATCATCGCCGCTTGGATCTACCTTTTCTTAGCCAGAGACGAGCCGCTAATCATCTTCGATTTCGAAATCGGCGATCGTCTGGTTCTGATATTGTTAATCGCGATTACGATCGTTGCTGTAGCGGTGGCTAGGGTTTGGTGGAACCTATTTGAATCTATTCTGATCGCTGCCCTGCTGATTTCCTTACACGCGATATTGAGGACTCCTGATGATACCGAATCGCCATACGGAGCATTGCTTTCAGATGTTGACGAGGATGGAGCTTCACGAGGATCATACATGCAGGTTTGATGGAATTGCTGAAGAAGAAATTCGATTTGATTTACAAATTTAGCTTTTTGATGCTAACAAGATCGTTGCTAGTAGTATTAATATCTACTTACAGAGTTACAGATTGATTGAGATAACATTGGTCTTCATTTGAAATTAATTTTGTGGTTTCTGTGGCTTGTGATTCAACTTTTTTTTAAAGTTTTGTTCTTGTTGCTTCTATTGCATTGCCTTAGTAATCACAATAAATCTGAATCAGTTAGCTATGACTTTGAGTGAAGCATCTTGAAGTTGGATTTTTGGTTTAAATTAAAGATTTCAGTTTTACAATCAGTTTATTGAAATTTTATGTTAAATACTTTATAATCAAATAAACCTTTGAAGATCTAAAATACAAAGTTGTTTGATAGTTTCTTTTGCTTTTGAGTATCAAATAAAAATTAGTTTGATAGTAATCTTTTGCTTTTGAGTATCAAATAAAAATTAGTTTGATAGTAATCTTTTGCTTTTAAGTTTTGCAAACATGATGGAGTTTTTTTGTGTAGGATTAAATTTGCAAATAGAACTTTTGACATACTAGTTGTCAAATATCCAAGGAATTTCCAAATTGTTACAAGTAAGCTTAAACCTTTTTTAATGATTTTAAGTTTTTAAGTTAACTGTTATGACCTGATAAGTTTGAAAATGACCGATTATATGTTACACACATGACATTCAATTGTCATTTTTTTATAAATTTACTGTGGTTGAAGAATTGCCCCCATCCGGTTTCAGCCAATTTTGAGTGATTGTCTACTGATAATGTCATTAGGGTGTTTGAAGAAGAGCAAGTATGTTTCCATTTTCAACTTCAAATTGCTCAAATGGGGTTTCTGTATTCTTGAAAGATCTTTCTGGGTTTCCAAATGGGTTGCTTTCAAAACTTGTGAATGATTGCTTGATGTCAAGAACTGAGGTTGTTGATGATTCGGCATCAGAAAGACTTCTTGCTATGAAGAAACCATTGATGAACCTCATAGAACCAAGAAAGGATGAAATTGGCTTTTCGGGTTTTTGGATAGTGGCTATTGAAGATCAATTTGAGAGTCATGTGTTTCATGCAATAATTGATCAAGAGCTCAACTTCCACATGCACCAACCACCTTTGCTTGCGACTCTATTCACCACAAACCACCTGTTACTGATGGTGCAAGAAAGGGGAGATTGCCACTCTTTTAGGTCCATCTGAAAAACATACCTTCTTTTCATTAACTTGTTTAACCAAATATGTCAAAAATTGATCAATAGTTGAGTCATGGCCCTGGATTTCAAGTTCAAATGTCACAAGTGCTATCAACTTATTTCGAGATCTTTCTTGTCAAAAAACCTAAAATTTAGCAGGTACTACGAGCATGTTGGATCAAATATGCAAAATGGCAACCGATTATATTGCAATCAGAGAGATTTTTCTACCACACAGACCACATCGGAATGTTGATCGTTCTACATTGTTAGAACATATAACTCGAGTAAACTCTGCAGAGTAAATAAGCAATAAGAAGATTAACATAAAACCAACCGGTCCTAGACTAGGCCCAGGTAATCTCCCTCCAAACCGACAACTGCCTGGAACTCCTTCTGAGCCTCCATGTACTTGACCATGATCACAATGCATCGTGGAGTCATATCCTTCTGGATTCTCTACCCCGTCTTTATGTTCAGAAAACACGGGCTTTCTGCAATCTGATATTGGTAATCGGTCATTTTTTGGTTAGAGAGGTAAAGGTTCTCGATCGGTCCACACCCCATGAACACCCCGTACTTTAGGATCTTGTGGACGACTCCTTGTATGACCTCTCCCCGGAAGACCTTGAAGCTCAAGCACGTGAAGGTGACTGGAAACAACACATCACCCGAATGCTCTCTCACCTTCTCTTCTCCGATTTTATCCAAAGTGGTCACTGCCAGAAGGTATCCAAGATCTTTGGTCGCTTTCTTGGCAGAGAAATCGCAACAACCGAACCAGTATCGCTTTCTGTAACATCAATCCCTTAATGTCAAGGTTCTCAGCCGGTAAGGTATTACCACATTCCAATTCAACTGTACCTTGAGAAACATTTTTCGATTCTTTTCCACCTGTCATCATAAAAAAAACAAATCAATACTAGAAACTTATTTGGTATCAAAATCTTTGTAAAAACATCCTATTGTTGATCATATAATGAGAAGTAGCCTCGTTAGCAAAACAAACAGATGACATACAAGTAACCCTACCAACGAAAATGTTGCTCCTTACTTCCTTTACCTTGATACGCCTGTAAACGCAGTGTGTCTACCTCACAGTGGTGGCACGGAGTACAAATACAATGTAAGGGTCCGTTTGTTTTTTTGAGTTTATATGTCTAAACTCTGTAAAAGTATGAAATCTGTTTAGATGAGATGTTTTGTTTTTTGAAAAGAAAACCCCTTTGAAAAGAATGGGAATCAAAGGAGCAGACACACAAAATAAGGAGAAAGTAGTACACTACCTAAAAGCGATCTAACCAACATTAATCTTCCTGCAAAAGTAGTACAAAGTAATTTGGCTTTTTATTGGGGTTTCTAATCAAAACCGAAAAACCAGAGATCGAGAATGAGGAATAAATGGAGCAGCAGATTTGTGTATGCGACAGAAATAAATCTGCACTCTCATTTTTGATATTATGCAAATAAATCAAGGGTATTGGTGTGAGTAGTAAAGATTTGTTAACCAAATAAAACCAGCAAGAAATAGAATAAGGGAAGCAGAAAGAAAGCATACCTGTGTCTGTGAAAGAGGAGCCGAGCAGGGGTGAGAGTTTATCAAAGAGGCGAGCAGCTAGGGTGTACGTACAATCAGTAAAAAAAATAAGTAACATCTCCAGGGCTTGCCGATCAGTAAAAACAAGTGAAAATAGAAACTTCTAAGTTCTAACTTGTTTAAGATGCATTAGCAGATTGAAACCACTTTCTCAGTCACTACTCTGCATTCAAAATGCCCGAAAGAATCCGATCTGTTTTTTTTTAGAGTTTAGAGGTCTAAATATTTTTTATCGCCTTCCCCATAACATTGTTTGTTTTAACTTAATAAAATGTCTTGTTACATGTAATTTTATCAATTTTTAGTACTGAAATGTTCTTTTTTTTTTCCTTGAAATAAAATATTTTTACCTAAAAAATTATTAATAAATTGACATATTTGAATTATGAAATGAAAATTTAATTTTAAGAGAAAATGCATCATGATCTATTAATTCTATTCAGAACAAATTCTTATGAACATCAATTGATTCAAACACAACAATTTATATGAAATAAATTATAATAACAAATAAAAATCAATACTCATAATTGTCCTGCAGTTTTTGTTAGTGCACCTGTGTGACGATAGCCGTCTAGGTTTAGATAGTCTTTTGTAATAGATCAGACTTTGCAAATACAAGTTATATATGTTTGATCTTGTTTGTGTATGATGTTTTACATTTGCATGATAAGTTTAAAGATAAGTTCTAGAACAAGTTCAAAGATAATTTCAAGAACAAGTTCAAATATAAGTTCAAGAATAAGTTCAAAGGGTAGGGTTTGAACTTAGTGAAGCTAAGTACGAATAGTGTTGGACAAGTTCGTGGGTTTGGGCCTAAACGAACTTGTGTAACTTAAGTTCGAACTTAATCTCTATAATTAAGAGTTAATCCGTTTGAATTAAGGGCTTTTGCAGAAATTAGCACTCAGAGCTCGTATTAGTGCACGTACGAACTTGTGAGATTTCAGAGAGTCGTTTCGGAGAAATACATGTGTCGGGTCGTTCATCGTATCGTCTATCATTGTGTTCGTCTCCGATTTTCGTGTGTGATTGATCCGTTAAACCCCTACGAGGATTCCGCACTCGTTGGAAGGTGTCGCGTCAAGATCAGATCCGTGCTACAGGTGACCTTACAGTTTTTCACATAAATTAGTCATATATTGTCGATCGGTCATCCTCCCCTGATATTGAACTACTTGAGTCGCTGCATATCCATATCACCTTGTTGTACCTTTTCATCATTGGTTCAATCATACTCAGAATGATAGAATTTTTCATATTTATTAACTGGATCACCCCGACAAAAATCTTCTAAGTAAATTGACGTCCACTCATTGTAGATATATCATCTCTTTTCCTTATTCTTTGGGTTTTTTTTATTGTATATTATTAAAATAATAACGATGACCTCTATTAGGTGACATTTGGATTGCATGAATTTAAAATGATGGATTATATAATGATAGGATTTTGAAATCTTTAAGGGGATGGATGGATTATGAAATGTGGAGAAGTGGTAAATATGAAATCCTAAATGAGCTAAATCTTTTCTCTTAATTTTTTTTGTATCCAAACATGACAATGAAGTATTTCTAAATCCAAATCCTAAATGAGTTGTTTAAATCCTTCAAACCAAACGGCTTTCGCCCATGTTTTCTTCATGTTTTCATCCATGTTTTCGAACCTTTTTTTTAGTTGCTTTTGTTGATACGTATATTAAAATGCTTCTTGCAAGAAATTTTCTTAAGGCTACCACCTTGTCTCCCCCTATTAGAGACTTTCTCGGCACAATTTTCCAAAAAAATTAGGGCAATTCTATATGCATACCCCCTTAATTGCTAATCACATAGTCTCATTCTTAATGTGAGAAGAGATTAACTTTTAATCATCGGGTCTCATGTCATTAACAAAAATTAAGTGAGTAAGGGGTTGTGTGGTTAGTAAAAATTAAGGAGAGGTGGTGTACATATAACAATGTTCAAAATTAACTTGATCGGTCGTCCATCTAAGACGTGTGTCATCCATTACTAAAACCTCATTTCAACGCAAAAAATATATAATAATATCAATAAAGAAATTATACAATAGCGGTGATCTTATATTATAAAATGCAAAACATATATACACTAGCTTTCAACTAACTGGATACATACATACATACATATATACATACATGGCCAAACAGAAACCAACATCTGCTAAATAGTGTAGTTTAACTGTAAGTTACAGTGTATGTACAATATTCCAAACGCCGATGAGTACATCGAACTCCCAAAAGTTTAAACTAATTACTCAAGTAACCTACTAGAGCTAATCACTTCGGTTGAGCTCCTCTGTTGCCGCCAATCTCCATACCATCTCTCAGAGTACCTGGGATGCGCAAATTTAAAAGCAACTGTCGGTTATAAAAGTTGGCACATGATAGCAACATACTTTGCGTGCGTGGACATATATAATCAATTAAATTCAACCAACTCACACAATTTATAAATAATGACCAATAATTATATTACACGTGCCAGCAGCTAGTTTTAGTTTGTTACAATATATATGTTGTCTTAGTTGAAATGGAGCAAAATATGATGGTTAAATCGTAATTATAACTATGTTGATTGAATTGGAGTATTATATTCCTTGACAGTGAAAAATAAAATGGAAACTAGTTCTGTTTGTCACATGATTGCGACCGCACTCTTCTGGTCGTTCTCATGATCAAGGAGATGCAGTTAAGGTTGTCTCGATTAGAATCGTGGTTGTTCTGAGAGGGATCGCGGTTAGAGCATCATGGTCGCGACCATACGAGCCCGACTGTGATGAAGGGAGCTTGAGAAGGCCATCAAAAGCTGATCGTGTCGCGATCATGCCTGTGATTGGGCGGTTAAACATATTTTATATGTTGATTAATTAAGCATAACCATAATTCCATACATGTGTAATTTAGTCTAAACTAATTATAGATAACAACTTTTAAAAAAATAATTATATAATATTTTAATCAAAATATTCACCTTTAGAAATTAAGAAATATCATACACTCGTATTTTAATAAGGTTAGGTTTCAAAAATTTTTCCAAATTTTAAGGGATTTTTGGAGGAAAAATCGTGGGATCAGATTGATCATCTATCTTACGATCATACTGTCGAATTTACAATTTTACCATCGATCATATATTGATTATGATCTCCATTCGATTAGATCGACTTTGGAAGTTGAAATCGTAAGATCCTACGATCAGAATCGAGATCTTGATGTCTTGGATACAAGGTAATATTTAAATTTTGATCATGTGGACAAACATATTTTTTTTTACTATAATTACAATTTAAACTTAAATTTAAATTATATTAGATTGATGATAAAAACAAACGGATGTAGAAATTCTGGTAATATGAAGAGAGAGTGTGAGAAAAATAACTTATCCTTATTTATGTTATTATTATTATGTAATTTATATTAGTAAATGGTTAATTGATTATAAACTTTCCTTTTCTATTGTTATAATCTGGATAATATACATATTTGAATGTGTGAATATGATTTTTTTCCTAATATTTTAGTACATTTTTTAGAGTGAAATAACATTTATATTAATTTAATAAAATGAGTTTTGTAACTATTTCTTAAATGTATTAAAAAAATATAAAAAATATGGGTGAATAAATATTTTATATATATTCAGTTATTCACACGCATAGATTTTGTAATTTAGTTTATTTCCAAAATAAAAATTGTGGCTCCAAATTTCCAATTTTGACCAAACACACAAACGCTCTCTTTGGATCTCCTTATATTATCATCCCCGACAAAATCCTCTGTTTCCTCCATCTTCACGGCACAAAAATGGTGTTTTTCCGGCAACTACTTACACTCTCTCTTCTACTTCTTCTCTCACTGTCTCCCACTGTTCAACAGAAGCTTGCTGACGTCGATCTCAATGCGCTTCATCAGATCATGGACACCCTCACCGACGTAAAAAATGGCGATTTCTTCTCAACCTGGAACTTCTCCTCGCCGGAAAACGCTTGTTCTTCCTTCGCCGGCGTTACTTGCTCCGTAATCAACCGTCAGTTGCGTGTCACCTCACTTTTTCTCGGTACCGGACTCTCAGACTCTCCTGGACTCGCTGGCACAATTTCTGCACCTGCGATCTACGATCTGACCGAGTTAACTCAGCTTATTCTTTATCCTGGAATCGTCACTGGATTCATCCCGTCGGAGCTAGGTAGCCGTTTACAAAAACTTCGTGTTTTATCACTTACAAACAACCGTCTTACGGGAACCATCCCGGAGACAATCTCGGAGCTCCAAAACCTCCACACATTAGATCTCAGCCACAACAAACTCACTGGTAAAATCCCGCCGAAGCTCGCATCGCAGGAGCTGAAGGTATTAGTTCTCGCGTACAACAATCTGGCCGGAGAAATACCGGAATTTTCCGACGAGTCGACGCTCATCCACTTGGACTTGAGAAACAATTTGTTATCGGGAACGCTACCGGAAACGATGCCGGCGACGCTCCGTTACTTGTCGTTATCGAGTAACGGTCTGTGGGGCCCATTAAACTCGGTACCGTCATCATATTTAGTGCATCTCGATTTAAGCATGAACAAATTCAGTGGGCCCATACCAGATTCATTATTCCGTTCATCTCTTTCATCAATGTATCTCCAACGGAACAATCTCTCCGGCAACATCCAACCACCACCGTCGTCGTCATTTTCCGATTCGTACGGTCCAGGATCCATCATTGATCTCAGCCACAACTTCCTCTCCGGCGAAATACCTGAGTTTCTGGACGGCGTCGAGACATTGTTTCTAAACAACAACCATTTCACGGGAAGAGTTCCGGAGAGTTACGTGAGCAAAGTGTTCGCGGGAAGTACGAGAACATTGTACCTACAACACAACTACATAACGTCGTTTCCGATGGAGAAGACGAGGGATGTGATGTTGCCTGATGGTGTGGCGTTGTGTTTGAGTTATAATTGTATGGTCCCACCGGCGGTGGGGCTAACGGCGTGCCCGGCGAGCGCAGGTGGTCCGATATCAAGGCCCTTTAGACAATGCTCTGTGTTCAATAGTGGGAACTCCATGGGGTAGCTTCATCATGTATGTTGATGTATCATTGTATCCATCCACACATATATAGAAATCATACTGATATATTCAGCAATATAATATATAATGTATAATTTTTAAAAATTTAATAGATGTTTGTCATATAATTATGATTTAATTTGAATTTAAGAGTTTTGTAGGTGGTTTAATTATACTTCATACGTATTTTTATATATCACATTTGTACGTATTATGTACGTGTAGGGTTGCACATCAATGGTGCAACATTTAGATGCGTTACAATCAAGATATATGTAGACCACCGTAACATGTTTGAATCTGTTCAAAGTAACTTTAAAAGTTGTATGATTGGTCGAATTGTGGTCCAAATATTACTTGTTGAATGATCAACTAAGGACCGATTGATCGATGTTGCATGATTTTATGTAAAATTTTACTCACATCCAAAAGAAAGTATATATTAGAGCCGATCTAGCTAAAATATATATGTAAATGATGCATGTCACGAGACATCGAACAATCTTAATTAACGTCTAAACATATATCATCCATGCATTTAAAATAATAACTCATTTCATTTAAAACTGAAACAAAAGTTAAAGAAAGTAAGAGGGTAAATCTCTCTCACACACACATACATATATATAATCAAACAGCTAGGAATGGCAACGGGACGGGTTCGGGGCGGGGATTAGTCCCCCCGTCCCCACCCCATTCACATCGGGGATCCCCATCGGGTCCCCACGGGTTTCGGGTCCCCAATGGGTACCCAATAAGACTCAATTACTCGTTAGTGTCTTTCGTTTTCCGTTTACATATACAAACCCGAACCTAAAACCCGTCTGAAAAATTAAAATTGATAAACTTTCTAACGATATCATATATCTTTTTAACAATAAAAGATAAAAATTTATATGAAACATAACCAAATAAAACTAAATAACAACACACTTGCATTATCGTAGATAAAGAATAACGATACAATTACATTAACAAACAAAATTACGTAGATATTAATCATAGATTATTATATATTTATAACATAATTAAAGAAAGAAGGTATATCTATGTGTGTGTCTATATATATATATATATGTATGCATGTATATATAAATATATATATATATATATATATATATATATATAAAATAATATAAATACTATCGAGGCGGGGCGGGGCGGGGATTGGTCCCCCCATCCCCAACCCGTACCCGATAAAATCCCCGATAAGATCCCCAAACTCGCCCCGAAAAGTTCGGGTTTCGGGTTTCCCCATCGGGTTCGGGGGTTTTTGCCATCCCTACAAACAGGAGCATAAATAAATAATCACCATTTATACATGCGACCATGCACACAATAGTAATACACACTATAATTGATTATTAGAGATGCATGATAGATGCTTAAATAAATGAATTAATTAATTAATTAAGTTTTGAAATGGATTTTGATTGACATGTAAGAACTATATACTTTTATATACATTTAAAAATTAAAATAGTTTATATATTTAAGTATTATTATAAAAGTTAAAATTATATATACAATAAAAGGTACATTATATTTATAACAAAATGATTTAGAATGAATGATGCATGCATTTGATAAATAATAATACAACTTTGAACACATACCTCTTTATAAGTTAACTTCTATAAATAAAAGGATACATATATAAACCATTCTATAAGCTATATAGATTAATGTATACAAAAGATTAATTATTATCGATATTATACTGACATTAATTATTTGGTATCTTCAAAAAGGAATATTATGTACCATTATGTCCCTATAGCTTTCAACTTATAATTTAACTCTATGGTTTATTACAATAAAAAATTAAGCATCATTATTCATTCTTTAGAAAACTATGATCGAGCCTTTAACATATAAAAGAAAAAGATCGTCCTTTCGCTTAACACAAAGTATCGTATTCCTGTAAAAATTAAATTCCGTAGAGGAGATCGATATGATCCACATCTTCGAGTAACACCGTACGGTGTGCCCCCAGCTAGCGACTACAAGGCCGGGTCCGATTTGGCTGCCATTTTAGACAATGCTCATAGTGGGAATTGAACTCCATGGTCCATGGGGTGCAGTGGCATCATCATGTATGTTGATGTATATCATTCTATCTATCCACACATATGTAGAAATTATTTATACATTTTTTTTTCTTCAAATTTTAATACATGTTTGTCATATTATCTATGGTTAAGTACCATTTTAACCATTCAACTTTCAGATTTTTTTCGATTTAGCCACAAAACTATATTTTATACACACATTTAACCGTTAAACGTCATTTTTACTGATCTAACCAATAAAAATTGTCTCGATTTGGCAACTAAACTATCATATTTTGCACCAATTTAACCATTACTTTTATTCATTTTTCCCAAAAATGAAACAGTAATTAAGCTAAAGTTTAATGGCTAAATCATGACAAAAAAATAGCTTAGTGGATAAATTAGACAAATCTAAAAGTTGGATGGTCAAAATGATACTTAACCCTATCATTTATGATTTAATTTTTATTAGGCTGCATGTATTAAGAAAAATATATTATATGTTGATGAATTTTGTTATGAAATATATAAAAGGTTACAAGGTGTTTGTTTGTGTGTTTTATTTCAAAGTGATTAATTAGTACAACGTTTAATGCACACTTATTTGTGTGTAATGATGGAATTATATTGAAATGTGTTTATATACTACATATGTATTTATATAATAATAATAATAATAATAATAATAATAATAATAATAATAATAATAATAATAATAATAATAATAATAATAATAGTAATAATATTCATTATAATTGAATTGTTGTCCAAAATATCACCTGTTGAATAAGGGACATATAAATGATAACTTAACAAAGATCAATTCCACGTTCTAGACGAAGATTTTATTTTATATATGTATATAGCATTTTAATTTTTACACTTCAAAAAAATATGTATTAGAATCTTTTTTTTTTTTTTTTTGAACGACAAAATATCCAACTCCTACTTCTAAACTACTCATTTACCCCCAAGACTTAATTTCTCCAACTAAATTTCAATTTACCCCGGCCCTGACGGGGGTCGAATCCGTAACCTATTACTTACATAACACCCATCTTACCAAATGGGGTAAACCCCATTGGTAAATATAATTATTCCGTGACAAAATACTCATCCTAAATTCACATGATGCATATCATCATTCATCCAACAATCAATCTTAATTAATATTCATTTCATGTCAAATTTGAAAAAAAGTTGAAAAAAAATAATTACAGATCGACATGATCCCAATACAAAATATAATTAAGTATTAGGGGTGACGAAATTAATTAAACAATTCGGTATTGAAGTATAAATGAATAAGTTTTTAATTCAATTTCAAACAGGTTTGATTAGCATGTAAATTAACATACACATAGTTTTTAATGTATAATTTATGCATCAAATATTATTTTAAAAGTGACAGTTATAAATATTTTTAACAAATTGAGTTAGACAAATCATTGGTTAATTTTCCTCTATATTAATTATGAGATCGGTCCATGAAGAATCTCAGAAAATGTTTTAATCTTTTTTTTTTTTTTTTCTTTACATTGAACAATGTTGTACACATGTATTTAATAAAATTCTTTAAAGTGTAAATGGTCGGTCAAATTAGACAACTTTGAACACATTTGATAATTTTCTATAACTGGGTTCATTCCACCAGTCTTATGATATAACCATGACTCAAACTAGTTAATGTACAAGTTAATAAATCAAAATTGTCATTTATACAATTGTACATATTGAACTTTATAAACTCACGGGAAGCTAAAATTCTAAAAACTAAAGCTTCATACAGTGATTCTTTCTTGATATATATGATAGTACTCAAATGCACAAAATAGATATAAAAATGCTTCTACAAAGCAATATAAAGATCAAGTTATTAAAAAAGTTAGATGATGTAAAAAAAGACTAATGATGAAAACAGAATCATAATGAGAGGTATATTGAAACACTAGCTCTGATTTTATAACAGTAACATGCTAAAATTTGTTATCGGATTTTTAATATCATCAAGAATATAATTCATCATATGTAGTTAACATGATACTAGTAGTGGAAATTGTTATTATCGTCACCAACTGAACAATATAATGTATACCATCGTCGTATATACTTATAATCGACATGGATAATCTACACCATCTGCGTTAATTCATATAACCTCCATATAATAATTTTTGTAAGCTACAATGAAACTCTTATCAATCGTATACCATAGATTTATCATTATTGTTACCAGTTTAACAATATAAGAGACAACACACAAAATGTATACACACATTTTAGAAGAAGAAAAAAAAGGTTTACCCAATAATGACGTAGAACAAATAATTAGGAATCACAACTATTTTTGTTTTATTGAATTTTCAACTAAACAACCAAATAAAGAACAATAATCATCAAAATAAGATGTCAGACGCCAGACGCCAGAGTTGTTATAAAGCTAGCTAACATGACACCGTCACAATATTTAGCAAAGTTGTTTCCAACGGGCCTTGTTGCCAGCATCTGTCGTAATTGATAGTTGAACGATGAGAACGTGGTTGAACATCAAATGATACCATTTGTTTGAAAATAACGTTAAAACTGACTCTACTCGTATTATTATTTATTACTAATGGGTAACCTATTTAAATAAAACAGTAATGTCTGATTAATTTAGGATATAACTATCATTTTCATTCTTTACAAAATCTCTCTTCTATTTGTTTGTATAAAATTATGAATTTAAATACGTGAACTCATAGGATTTAACGTGACGTCATATACATAAAACCATCATGTGCGACAAAATAAAGGTAGAAGACAAAATGACATGTAACAAAATTTAATTTCAAATCATTAAAACTATCCTTCTTTATCCCATCACCCTCATGGGACATGGCCCCTACCCTTTTTCTATTTTATATACCTTATTATTATTTACTTTTATAGTAACTTAGTAATTTTTCATGATAACTTAATTTACAAGTTTAGTTTATTTATGTTTTTGTACTAATTATAGTTCAAAATAATTATCTTTTTAATGATGGCAAGTGATATTTAATCATATATTTGGATATTATACTTTCAAAATGTACATTTAATGAGTAATTAATTGAAAAATGCATTTTTTGATGATCATATATAGTTTTAAAAGGGATATATGTGAAAAAAAAACCTTAAAGTTAAATTATTTTTGTGATTAAAATCATCAATCATTTTTTATTGTACAAAAAATCTTCAACTGACTAAAAGTTATCAAAATGATGTTTTTTTTAAAATGACTTACAACGTAAATAACTGGTTGCAATCTGCTGACCAATTATTAGTCTCTAATGAACTTCTTTCTAGCGAAATCACTTGTCTGTATTGTATGATTCAAATTCAAGTTTCTTGTTAATTTCTTTGTTCAAATCTGTGTTTTTTTTTGTTGGAATTTACTTTTTTGGCAAAATATTAGTGGTCACTGATGACTTGTCGACGATGGTCTATGACTTTCAATCAATTACAACCGGTAATATCTCAATTCCATGGCACAAAGTTGGAGATCACTACCAGTACCAACTAAGTATTCTAAATAATGACAAACTGTGTAAAATAGGAAGCAGTTTGTATTATTTTTATTTATTTCAAAAAATAAACTTTGATATAAAAAGAAAATGACATTTATTTAGTAACTTGTGAAACCCGTTGGCAAATGATAAAAATGAAATCACATATCTTTTAACGAATAATGTATATTTGTTAATTTGTTGTATTTGTATGTTAAAGTGTGTCTCTAAAATCAATATATTAAGAGAATAAAGTTTCTTTTAAATCAATGTAACTTTGCTATATAGATTATATAAATATAACTTCAAAATAGTAAAAACTAAATATTAAGATGTGTAAATTAAATCTTCAAGGAATATTCTTTAAAAATAATATAATAATATTAAGTAGGGCTGATTTGGGACCAATCTAAGACCATGGAACTAGGATCATGGTCTTTGAAACAACAAAAAATAATAATAATAATAATAAAAAAGAAGGCCTTAAAGGGACCGGGTTTAATTTAATTTAATTTAATTAAAGAAGATCGATGGTGTTCAAATAAAACCAAAGTCCCTGCCCACTTCTCCCATGGCCCCTCCCACCTCTTTCTTCTTTGTTGTATATACAAGGAGAGATCCATGAACACTTTATTTATTGGAACATTGCAAATAAAAAAAATACATATAATCATTTATACATACGAACAAGTGTTTTACGTAACAAGAAAGATGTCATGTGTTGTCTTATCCAAATTACAGGAGGCCATAACCGTTTTTGTCATTCCCAAATTAGGTCATTACCACAACTGAGAATAAAAGATATTGTTATCCCAATCTAATCAGAATAGCTGCTCTCTATGAATTCTATGCATACATTCTTTGAATCCTATAATTTTAAACTCGTTGAATCTTGTGCATCCTAGAAGCTTATGAATCATGCGAAACAATTAAAAAATTTACAGTTTTCATAATATTAAGTTGAATCTTATGCATCTTATGAATATAATAAATGAACTTAACCATGGTATCTAACATTAGTTTGACTAACTAATATAAGCCACAAATATATTTAAATTGGATCGATGTAGCTACCATGAAAGGGGATGATTGTCTTATCGTGACCATATATTGGATCGATGGACAAGTTTTGAATTCAGGACTTCTGGTTTTTCAAACTTTAATACATAACCATAATTTTTACAACGTTTGGTGGTTAAGTTTATATGTTAATCGGTAACTTATTAATTGTTTTTAATTATTAGTTGTTATTATTTTAGTGTAATTTATTAACCAAGTTAATAGACTTTGGTTGGAAATATTTCGAGTTTAGTAGGCATGGAGTGCACACTCATATAAGTTTGACCAATGTCAAGACCCGGGCATTATAGCGGGGGTTAAGGGGCTGCACCCCTTGCAGAGTCCTAGGGGCAGAGCCCCTGGCGGTTTGATGGCGGTCTAAAGTGGTTCGATGTTCGAATTTATTTCTTGATGTGTTAACTTCATTGAGAAAGTTTGATGTTAAGCTTGGGTCGTTAAGACAACAGACGTTAAGATAAGTTGCTTATCTTAACAGCCTTGTATTGGCTATCTTAACATCATTGTATTTGCTTATCTTAACAGTCTGCTTATAGATTGTCTTAATAAGCTTGAATGTTGTTATTGTAACAGCTTTGGTGTTGTTAAGATTGTGTTGTTATCTTAACAGCCTTAGTAACTGTCAAGGTAAGGCTTTAGGCTTTGTGAAGCTTGTTATCTTAACAGCCTAGTGTGCTGTTAAGATAATGATGGTTTCAACAGATTTAAGTTGGTTGAATGGAAGTTAACTGATCTTATCCGCTTGATGGTCGTTGATTAATAGTAATATATATATATATATATATATATATATATATATATATATATATATATATATATATATATATATATATATATATATATATATATATATATATATATATATTCAAACGAAACGATTTGTTAAAGACTGTTGAATTTTCTTGTGATTATCATTTAACAATATTTGATACCAGATAGGACAAATAATTGTTACAGGAAAGTGTATGCACACGATCACAAATATCATCTAAGATTTCATATCGTTTCCTTTGTTCTCCATCCAGAAATTTTTCTTACATTAGTCACACTTGTATCATTACGTTTTCGTTCATACCTAACATTATACTGGATATATGATGATTAATTTATAATTGAAAATGTAAGTATATATGTTGTTTTAAGTTTTTGAAAACGTTTAAACGTGTAGGGTCATATAATTCCAAAAATCTTTATGATGCAAGACGTAGTTATATTTATATGATATCATCTCTTTAAATATGACACGGTTTTACTTACAATACCTATATTTTAAATGCATGGCCACTTTTGTAAGACAAATTTAATAAAATTTGACCACATCTATGAAAATACAATGTGCCTTAAATATTTATGTCAACCTTTTTTTTGAAATTATAACAGTTGATATTTTTTTAAAATGATATTATTTGAATTTTAAAATCTAACAATTTAAGAACTTTAATCCAAATCTTGAAAGAATTACTATATCCCTTGAAAGAACAAAACTTGTTTTACGATAGTAGCAAAATATTATTTGCCCATGTGTTGTGTCGTCGGGATGAAATTATCCACATATATTACAAAATATATGGACAATAATAAATAATTATATAACACTATCTTTAATAGATAGATAAGAGTGTGGGGAGTACCCACCTTTCCCAAACCCATCTTTCTGTACACGTCAGCGCCACATCAGCTTTTCTCTCTCCACATTTCCCCACCTTTCTAACTAGGAAATACCCACCTTTCTTAACCTTTCCATCTTTCTTAATTTTTTTTAACATATTAATTAATTTTAACTAACAAAACAAATACTAGAACTAAAATAATTAATTTCATAAAATATTTAAAAACTATTACATAAACTAAAAATTAAAAATTACTGAATTAAAATAAAAAAAATACATAACAATAAATAAAAACTAAAATTACGATTGAACATTAAAAAATACAAACTAGTCGTCTAAATTTGGTATTTGGGCAAGTGCAATATGTTCCACAAGATCTGAGCGAAGGTTATTGTGTGTTTCCCGATTACGAAAGTAAAATACGAAACTGTACGAACGAAACAACAATTACGAAACTAAAATAAAAAAAATACAAACATTTATGAAACTATGATAAAAAAACAAAAAATAAAAAATAAAATTATAAAAGAAAAAAGATATATATATATATATATATATATATATATATATATGTGTGTGTGTGTGTGTGTGTGTGTGTGTGTTTGTTTTGTTTTAAAAAAAAAGGAATAAAAGTGTTCTTACCCAAAAAAAAAAAAAAAAAAAAAAAAAAAGAAGAAGAAGGAAGAAGAAGAGGGAAGAAGAAGGGTGCAGCGGGGAGAGGGAGCCGGGCCGGGGTTCGAATTGCGCGGGGCCGGGGGGCAGGGGTGGTGTAGCCGCCGGCCTTGGCTGATGTGGCGGAGCCGCATGGCCTTCGGCTTGGGTACTCCGCACGGCCTAAACTTAAAATGTTTATTATAAATGTTTATGTTTGCAACGTAACTTTTAGTTTTTTATATTTGTGATATTATAGTTAATTATAATAAAATATTAATGATGTGTTTATTTTACTAATAACAACCTTTATTTAACTTTTAACGTTCAAACATGTCATTTTTTTTATTAAGCACAAAATTGCTATGAATTTATATCATTTGTAATGACCGTCATAGTATTGAAATTTTTTTCATCAATATGATATCTAATTGAGTTTAAACAATTTTGGGTTGAATTTTTGTGTTATTTGTATACTAAATTTGAAATTATATAATTTTCATTTGAAAATTTAATTCATGTTAGATATTTATATTTTCAAAATGATAGTTATATGAGTTTGATGGTTGTAAAGTTTTGGTAAAATTAAAATGAAATAATATTAATTAAAGAATAAATCATAAAAAATAAAGATTTTTTGATATGATGAAATATCACGATACAAAGTAAAATATCAAGATAAGATATTTAAAAAAAATATCGTGATGAATTGAAGTGAATAGTGTTATTTAATTCTATACATGATTATTGAGATATTTGTTCAGAAAAAACCTTCAATTTAAATTATTTTTGAGATTAAAATCTCTAACTATATTTTATTGTACAAAAAACCCTCAACCGGCAAATATCATAGAAGGAACGTTTGTGCAAAAGACCCTTCAAGTTGGACCAGTTTTGTGATTAAAAGTCCCAATTATTTTTCATTGCACAAAAAAAAAACCCAAACTGACTAAAACTTATCAAACAAATGTTTTTTTCCCAAAAAATAAAAATAAAAAAGATTTGCAACGTGATGAACAGATTGCAATCTGCTAACCAACCATTCGTATCCGAAAAACCTTCTTTCTAGCGAACTCATTTGTCTGTGTTCAATGATTCAACTTCATATTTTTTTTGTTAATTTCTTTGTTCAAATATGTTTTTTTGTTGGAAAATTACTTGTACGATAAAATTTTGGTGGTCACTGATAACTTGTCGACGACGATCTACGACTTTCAATCAGTTACAACCGGTAATATCTCAATTCCGTGAGATTTTGTCGGTTAAGGATTTTTGTGCAATGGAAAATGGTTAGATGTCTTAATCACAAAAATAATTCAACTTGAGGGTTTTTTGCACAATTATCTCTATCACGGAATTAGGATATCACCGGTTGTAATTGACTGAAAATTGTAGGTCGTCGTCGACAAATCAGTGACCATCGAAATTTCGCCGAAATTTTTTCCCCAAAAAATAACACATATTTGAATAAATGAATCAACTATAAACGTGAATTTGAATCATGAAACACGGACAAATGAGTTCGCTAAAAAAAAGGTTGTTAGGAGTCGAATGATTGGTCAGCAGATAACAACCATTCATCAAGTTGAAAGTCATTATTTTTAAACCACATTCTGATAAGTTTTAGTCAGTTGAGGATTTTTTGTGTGATAAAAAATAATTGTAATTTTTAATCACAAAAATGGTCCAACTTATGAGTTTTTTTTTGCAAAAATATCCATTGATACATAGGTAGATAATGTAACATTCAATGTTAATGCACAATTTGTTTTACTGATTTAGGTTGGTACTACTTTTTGGTTTAGATCAAGAAACGGAGAAAATTTTAAAAAACCTACCATTTGTATTTCGAAAGAGTTTAAACACTCTACCATTTGTATTTCGTAACAGGAGTGAGCTCGGTACTCAGACGCCGGATCGGGCCGAACCGGTCCCGAAATCGAAATAAGAGATGTGGAAGAACCGAATACCGAACCAATTAAATTTATATGGTACCGGTTCGGTATAAATATGGTACCGAAACCGAAATAAGATATTCGGGATTATGGTACCGAAACCGTGGGTACCGAAAAACGATTTTTAACTAATTCAAAACCCGGGTACCGGACCGAATATATTACTTCGGTATCGGTCGGTACCAAGCCGGGTTCAGGAAATCGGCTCCGTCGCTCACCCTGTTTCATAAGACTTTAAACTCTTCCTAATTCTAGAAGGATTTTAAAATCGTATAAATCAAGCATTTAATAAATTTAAAAATTTGTATCAAGTCCAGTATATCAAATTGACACTTAAAAGTACTAATAAAAGTGATAGTAACAACAACTGGACTTATTATTCTTCTTTTTTTAATCTATTTTGAGAGGATTAAATACCAAAAAAAATTCAAACTAGGTATATGGTTAACTGAATGTCAGCCGCTCCTTCCAACACTTTAGGCAGCCTGCTAGGGGTGTTCATGACATTTCGGTTTCTCGATATTGGTTCGAGAATTTCGTGAATCTAAACCTAAAAATCTGGTTAACTGATCGGTTTTTCGATCCGGTTATTCAGTTAACCAATAAACCACTTTTTATTAAATTAATTAATTATAAAATTAAAAAACTTCAACAATTAGTTTCTAAAAACTTTAAAGATCTAAAATAATAAAAGTGATGAATGAAACTATAAATTTCTCAATATAATATCTTTAAAATATTAATATTATCATTAAAATCCTAATAGAAACAAAAAATTATTTTATAATCTTTCTCGATTAAATTGTTCTAGTGTACATGTTAGTTGTTTTGAATTTAAAATTAATGTAGACTAATAAATGAGTTATAAAATTTAAATTATTGTTGGGATAAATGTTAATATTTATAGGCATAAATTTTAATATATATAAAATCAAATTTATTTCGGTTTTTCGGTTAACCGTCTGTCGCCGAAATCGTAAACCTAAACCGAAACCGAAGATGTTTTCCGGTTCGGTTAACCAAACTGAAAATAAATAAAAAAACCGTTCGGTTGACCTTAAAATTCAAAACAGTTTTTCGTATCGGTTTTACGGTTTCTGAATTTTTATACACCTAACCTGAGGGGCTGTTATTGTAACTTGATTTTGGAAAGCTGAAGCTGAATATTTAATATTAACTTTGACTTTTGACTTCTCATGTAAACTTTACCAGTCAGTCAGTGTACAGGTCACTACAGGATTACAACTATAACCTTCCTACTTTCTTGCATTCACCTAAATGAAGATTTATACAACGAAGGCTCTTACAATGAAGAAGAAACTACAACTCCAATCCATCCAAACCCGCAGTCGTAACCGGTCCAAGTGACTCGCCTTCGATACTAGCCAGTACACGAATGTCACGGGTCTTTTGGTTCCATCTCGTCGCAAAAACCACAAACCGTATCACCACATCCTTCTCGATCCTTGACATATCATTGCTCAAGAACAGTGGTTTTCCCTCGTCAACAAAGTAGTAATTTGGCATCTTTCGAGTTGATAGATAGACAATCTTCATGGGTCCGGATTTCAAGAAAACCCCGAATCTGTTTATCGAGTGCACAATGCCAATCATAATTTCGTCTTTCATGGGCAAAAGGGTCCGACAGTCAAAGGCTACCAGGAAGACGATGTACTTTAAAGACTCGTGATTTCTTCCGTTACTGATGGCTTTTAACTTTGTTACTCCGAGAAAGTAACCAAACTCCTCCAAGGCTTTGCACATTTTCAACTGTTTTAGAAGATTGGTCACAACGGAACTTGTGGGAACCTCTCCTTTTGTGTCAAGATCTTTTGTTGGAACCGCTACATGTTGGAGACATTCCACTTCACACAACATTGTTTCTTTCTGCAAAAATATGATCATACAAATATGTTATTACAGCTATCAAGGACAGGATTATCGGTTTATTTATGTTGTTTACTAAAATAAAAAGAAAAAAGAACAAAAATCTTTTTTCAAATATCTAAAGTGAAGAAGGGAAATATGTTTTGCAATTTGCATTACAACTATATACACCTTGCTAAAGTAACAGAATTTCGTAATAAGAAATTAAGAATATGAACATACCACCAAAACCAACAACCAACCCCAAAGAATATATGATGTTCAAGTTCAAAATTATAAACTATTTTGAAACTAGCTAAACTAAGCTTTTCTCATATGGTTATGTATTTCATCACGAGTCACCGCAATTGGTGCAAACTACAAGTCATCAATTCAAAAGCTCAATTGCGGGCTGCGTTGGTGAGTAATTAGAATATTGTCAACAGGAGTGCGATATAAGTCCATACAAAACATGGCTGTCAGAACCTTATGTTTATGCTATAAAACAATCAAAATTGAGGGGTGAATCTGCTAAGTAAAAGACTCGATAAGATAACAAATTAAAATAGAAACTTTGTTTTGTGTGATGATATGATCATATTATGGCAAAAGTTCTACACTAGAGTCGAGAATTACATAATATTTTCTCATGAAACCAATAACTTTTACATCTGCATTAGATGCAAATGTGTTTCAGATTCAGTTCACATTTTAAAAACTTTGTTTCTACTTTCTAGTACTTCCTCCCAATTAAACTTTCTTTCTCCAAGCCAAAGAGTATTAAAATTCAATTTTGCAATTGATACTTGGATAATAAACTTACCAAGAACGAACCATATCTACCATAACCCAAAAACTTGAGGAATTAGGGCTAATAATTGTGTTCCAAAAGCGATCTATTTTTAGCTCTATGATCAAAGAATTATTAAACACTACAAATTTTGATTCCTTTTTCTATGAACAATTCTTATTATTTGATGACTAAACCATTTAACAAAAATCATCAACTAAAACAATAATAATTATCATCCATGTATGTATGTGATACATTTATTGGCAATAAGTAAATGATGACAAAGTTGATGCTTACCTTGAACTGATGAAAATCCACTCTGACCCAAAACCCTAAAAATTGTGAGTAGAAAATAAACATAAGTCAAAAAACATATTGAAAAGATATTTAGACACAAAAAGAAAGAAAAACCAAATTATCATATGATTTTATAATTCAAGCATTTACATCACATTCAAAAAGTAAACCCTACAAAAATGTGACTTGACATGCATTTTTATGGGAAAAAACAAGTAAATTAACATACATTTTCCCTCCTGATAAATGAAGTGCCGTATTACTTATTAGAAGAAAACTATTGTGAGGTTGATGGTAATATCGGTGGTTGCTATGGATTTATTACAAAAATAAAAGAGGGATAGGGCTAACAGCGTCCAAAAACTGACTTCTTTATAGTCAAATGTTTGATTCATGGTATCTACGAGAAAACCTTTTTGTGAACTATGAACCAACAAAGTCGAGTTGAAAAACTAAACAGTTGTCAATTGCTGCCTAAAATTGAAAAACAAAAAAAAAAAAAAAAACACCGTATGCCAATTTTCTTCGTGGTGTTTTGTTTTCTGAACATGAACGAAAAACCATGTAACAATTGCCAAACTAATTTTTTATAATAACTATTGCTAACACCATAGTCCCAGTCTCCCACCAAACATTTAGTTGCCTCATTTATCCGTTTGGGATTTCTTGTAGTAATTGTGATTGTCATTTTCCAAAAAGATACAATGATAGATTTGGAAAACATTACATCATTTTTCCTTTTGGCGATTTGTTGTATTAATTGTGAATTCATCATTTTCCAAAAAGGATTCTAGAGTAAATTACACAAATGGTCCCTGTGGTTTGGTACTTTTTGCTCTTTTCGTCCCTCAAACTTTTTTTTGCACCAATAGTCCCAAAATCACAAACCTTTAACACAAACGGTCCCTCTGACTAACATCCGTTAACTTTGACCGTTAGAGAGAAGGCCATTTCCGTCTTTTTGCCATTCAGGGACCATTTGTGTAATTTTCTTTGGTGAAGAGGTGTTTGGTTCCAACATATATATATATATATATAGACACACCATGGAAGCTTTGACGATGGTGAAGGGGCCGAATGCAATTTTAGATTGCAAGTATATGCACTTGAGATGTTGTGCGCATATTATCAATCTTGTTGTTAGAGATGGGCTTGAAGAGCAACACACTTCAATTTCCAAGATTCGAAATGCAGTTAGATACGTGAGATCATCTCCTGCTAGGGCCAAAACTTTTAGAGAATGTGTAGACAAAGTTAAGATAGAATGTCAGAAGAAACCGTGTCTTGATGTTGAAACTAGATGGAATTCGACATATTTAATGTTGGACACGGCAGTGAAGTATGCGGCAGCTTTTGATAGGTTGAAGATGATAGATTACAGGTACATATATTTTATAGACTATAATTATACCAATAATAATACTTATATATATATAATCTCAACCAATAGTAATGATTTATTTTATGGTGATGACAGGTTTAGATCGTACTTTTATGATGATGATGATGATGTTGAGGGGAGCACGAGGAAGAGGAAAAGGAAAGAAAAGATTTTGGGGGCACCAGAGGAAAATGATTGGGAGAAGGCCAAAATTTTTATTGATTACTTGAAGGTTTTTTATAACGTCACCAATATGATATCGGGATCGAGGTACGTGACCTCAAACATATTCTTTGGTGAGCTAGTTACCATGCATGCAAGTATAGCACAAATGTGTTTAGACATTGACAAAGAAAAGCAAGCCATGGCAATTTCAATGAAGTCAAAATACGACAAATATTGGAATAATATTGATAATATCAATTTGTTGTTGTATGTTGCTGTTGTGCTTGATCCGCGCAACAAATTTTGTTATCTTGAGTATTGTTTAGGACAAGTACATGGGATGGATTCCACAAAAAGTAAAGAGATTTGTGAGAGAGTGATGAATACCCTTAAAGAGTTATTTGAGCATTACAAGTTGAAAGCAGAAAAAGTGAGTTCTAGAAACAAAAAAAGACCTTCTACTTCAGTCCCTACTTATTTGAATCCCGAATCAAAAGTTAGTTTGGACAAAGGCTTTCTGAAATATTTAGAAGATCTTGGATGTGGAATGAACAAGAGTGAGGTAGAAATTTATTTGAGTGATGGGATGGAAAAGAGAGATGAGAGTTTTGATATTTTAAACTGGTGGAATGTTAATTCCATGAAATTCCCTATTCTTTCACAAGTTGCTAGGCATGTTTTAGGAATGCCAATATCCACGGTTGCGTCCGAATCGGCGTTTAGCACGGGTGGTAGAGTAATTGATCCTTATAGGAGTTCTCTTACTCCGAAAATGGCCGAAGCTTTGATTTGTACACAAGATTGGATAAGGTCCATTCCGACCGATCTTGACGTTCATGATATGCCTACTTATGCTTTTGAAGAATTGCAAGAAAAGTTAGAGAAGATAGAAACTGGTAAGCTTTGCAATATCTTATCTTCTTTTTTATTAATTATTTTGATGTTCATAATAATGATTATTATTAATTTATTATGTTTTTCACTTCTAGATGAATTTTCAAATGGACAACAATTATTTGAAATGTGCATGGAAGAAGACTGACTGATTTTGCATGGAAGAAGTTGGATATTTTATATTTATATTTAGGAAATGGGATGTTTGAAAGTTGATGTTCAACACTTTGATTTTGCATTTTGGATTTTGAATGTTGGAGTTGGATATTTGTGGATGTTTAATTATTTAATTTCAATCGTTGAATTGAGGGGATGTTTGAAGTTATTAATTTTTTTTTTTTTTTTTGTCTTTTTGATGTTTGATTAATAATTAATATATTGGATGTTATCAAAAACACCAAATTTTGTCAATGAAAAAACAAATTCACAAGCAAAAAATGGGTTATGGACAAAAAAAACAAATTCCAGGAAAACCAAACTGTTTAAGAATAAATTGAAATTTAGAAATCGAAAAAAACCGAAAACCAAACCGAAACCGAAACAAAAACCGAAAAAACCAAACCGTTTAATACCAAACCGTTTGGACTGTCAATTTTAAAAACCGATATTTTGGTTTGGAGTTTGGTTTTTGCCAAAAACCGCTCCAAACCGCTCCATGCTCACCCCTAGTTCTGGACGTTTTAAAATTTAATTACTTCTAATGATGTTACTATTTGACAAGTTTTAATCATGTACGAACAGAAGAAATAAAGGGGATATGAGTGAATTTATGTTTAGCCTTTGATTATAACATTTGGTGTAGCTATTATGAAACTATTATTCAAAATTGCTTATTTGATCCCTGAATATTCAGCCATAGTAGGTTACCCAAACACTAAAAATTGACTATTATCACTTGAAGTACAAACAATCACTAAATAATTACTCCCAGAACACACATCCAACATGAAACACCCAAGAAATTTTCATTATTTGGACCCTATATGGTATTAAAAATATAATAATCATAGCCACTTTTATGCTAATACTTAGAAATATTTTCAACTTTCTCTTTAACATGCGCCACAAGTTTCATCATTTCCATTTTCATGGTATGGACTAACAATGGTCGGTTAGCTTGAATCAAAGAGAAAGAAAAAAATCTACTTTCAGTTGTATTCAAGCTTCCACCACCATTAAAAACAATAAGGATCACATACTGATTCACATTCTCTACTAGATCTCATCACCACATAAATTCCTAAACCCCCAAAATTATTACATAAAACCGTCAGAATGTCACCGTAATGTTCAAATTCATTTACATGATTTTCTCAATCTTCTTCTTAATATCCAAATTCTAAATTTAAATACTCCATTGGAACCATATAAACCTAAAACCACGAAATCAAACAACATACAACGGTTTTAAAACACATAAAATCCAACAGATTGAAGAGCAAGCAACAACAGATGATACAGACTTACATAGTTGAATTCATACCAAACAACATCAAAATTCACATAATTTAAGAAATAGCAAATCAGAAAATAACGGATCTGTTGTGTTGATAGAAAATTAAAAAAGGTGTAACCTGCAAAAGGAGAAAACCCTGGCTCAACCGATGCAGAATATCAGAAGTTTCATGTTTATAGTACAATCTGCGATTTCAAATATGAGAGAGAGAGAGAGAGAGAGAGAGAGAGAGAGAGAGAGAGAGAGAGAGAGAGAGAGACGGTGGATATGCAAATGCTACCATGCGCACTTCACTTTCCCCCAATTTGTATCGCCCGCCCGCCCATGATGGCATGATCCAATAATCATAAGTTTTTTTTTTTAATTTTAAGTTTAATCCCCATATATAGTTTAATTTTAAAAATTGATATTTATATATATATATATAATATAATAATTATATGAATAAAAAAGTTTGCTTAATTTTAGTTAGTTAGTTATTAAATTAATCTATTTTAGATTTATATAGATTTAGTTTGCTTTAAAATTTAAAAGTAAAACCAGTAAATGACGTGACAAAATGATAGAGTGACATGTGGCAAATTAAATGATACCATGGCATGTGACATTTAGTTCTTTTTTAATAGTATAGATAGATACGAAAATTGGGTCGAAAACTCAATTTTTTATTGTTTGAAATTAAAAAATATATATATAATTATATAAAAGGTAGTTTGTCATCATAGAATGATAAAGGGTAACTACTCTTCTCTTTATACTAGGATGTGGTGTGATAGAATATAGAATAAAAGGGTGGCAAAACTTTCTCTAGATACTTGTTACGTTGTTGTTTAACTCTTGTGGATTTTGAATACGACGGATCATATAAATTATAAATTTTTTTTTTTTGCTTCTATTACTTTTTGTGGATAAATAATAGAAGCAAAAGGTCGGAGGAAAGCCAAGATTCCTCTTCAGATAGTTTTTATGTGATGAGTGATTTATTTTGGAGTTACTGGTCCTTTTATGTTTTTCTTCTCATTACTTGTTTCATTTTTGATACTTTTAATCGTTTTTAATAGAAAAGTATCATTAAAAATAGGCTATTAAATATGTCAAATTTCTTTTTTTTAAAAGTTGTTAAAATTAATTTACCTTTTGATGATTAACATTTTTAGCTTGTTATTAAATTAGAAGTTATAATCAATTATTATTAAAAAGGTAGAAGAGAACATTAGCTTGATATATATATATATATATATAAAGGCATATTTACATTTAGACTCATTTTTGTTATCAAGTGTTATTGAGACTATTTATATATTAATATTGTAGGATACTAGCGTGATTTATAAGTTTTTATTAACTAATAGAAATTTCATTTTAAGTCCACTTTGTTGATCAAACAAAACCATAAACATCAGATGATCTATGGGACATAATAATTCAAATCACTGGATACTCACTTTCATGTATGTCTAATATGTTTAATATTTTGGACTTGATTGGCAGCCTCATTATTATTATAACCACATCAAGGATAATAAGTTAACTATGTTAATACTGTAGTTTTTTTAGAATGTTCTTTTTATCAAATTTTGTGATTTTATATGTCTAGTTAAGAAAAATAATTCCCTTGTTATAGTACTAATATAATGATTGTGAGGTATTGATCGACTCATCGACAAATTGCCATTGTGAAAAGACAAACAACTAATTAGCTAATTGTACATAGAAACATTAACGTTCAGGTTTTGAATCATTAGCATTTTTATGATTTAAATATCCTATCTTGCCCATATCAAACTATTGAATATTATTTAATTATATTTTTGTTATCACTAACTAATGTATTGCTATTGATATGGTCTGTCATCATCTTTTACTGGCACCATCATGATATTTTAGTAGGGATGTAAATGGTTCCGGAACCGGACCTAATCGATTCAGAACCGATTAAACCGAAATCGAATATTGAAGATTGCATGAATCGATAACCAACCTATAATTGTAATGTGGTTCTAATTCCAGTTCGATTATGGTACGAGTATTTCGGGTATGAAACCGATTGAAACCGAAAATCTAAAAATATATATATATACTTCTATTTATTATAACAATATATAAACAAAAAAACATGAAAATGAAATAAAAGCGGCGTCAAAAATGATGTTTCATATAAATTATGTGGTTTCACTATCCCAAAATAGTTTTAACAAATGATTTTCTCGGTTTTCACGTTGTGGGCTTTTCATCATTTTATTGATTTGCATTATGTGCTTTTCAAATTATCAATTCTATGCTCGATAAAAATGATACCTACAGAATCATTAACCAAAATTGAAGATTATAAGAACTGATAATCGAACCAAATACTATAAATTGGTTGCAATCTGTTTTGGTTTCAATTTCGATTTGTCCATTAAAATCCACACAATCCCTGTATGTTAGTTTGTTTATTATATTTTTTATATCCTATATTTTCTTAATCAATGATCTTTTACAACTTTTAAGTAACAGATTTGAATTTCATATAAACACTTACAAATCTATATGGTTGTACATGATAGCCTAATACACTTGATCGATACGAGTCTTGTTTGTTTTTTCTTAGAAAATCTTCGAACTTCTTATGTTTGCGAACTCGAAAACGCGGGAAAATGTTCCATATGAAAGTGCGTTTGTTATTTTTTCCGTCTGCCCGCATCTGCGGACGTCTGCAGATCTTTGGACCATCTCTAAATACCGTAGAATTGAAGGTTAACATATAATTTTGATTCAATAAAAGTGGCTATAATTTGAAGATTCGAATGTCGGTCGCTCTTTGAAGGACTATAATTTGTCGCACACATATAGTTCAGGGGGATAAAGTGAAACTTCTGTATTGATCATTTATTTCTTTCAATTAGGTCATCCGACTAAAGTATCCTCATCCTTCTGCTACGAAGTTTCCATGAAAACATGGCTCTGGTACCCACTCGTCTAGACTCGTTTCACAGCTCAGTCTACAAGCTCCATTTCTTCAGGTACCATTCTTACAATCCATTCAAGAAACACAAAATCATTGCGAATTCTAGAAGTAATTCCGCCGATTTAAACCCAACCCACCAAAAAAAATCCAAACTTGTTCTTAGAAATAACAACAATGAAGTGGGTTCTGTTGCAGAATCACCTATTTTACAATCTAAAACTAAAAATAATGATGGTTGGTTGGAGAAATGGGATGATGCCCATATGCAAAAATGGTCTGAAAAAAAGTATAATTATCGATCTAAGAATGATTTCGAGTATGTTAATTATGAAAATAGTTATACTAGTGATGATAACGATACTGATAGTGGTAGTACAATGGACAAAATTGTGAAAAAATTAAAGAAATTTGGGTATGTTGATGATGATGTTAAAGAAAATAAAAAGAGGGAAATTGAGAAGGGGTCTATAGAAGATATATTTTATGTTGAAGAAGGGGTATTACCGAATTCTCGAGGTGGGTTTTCCCCGGAATCGCCTCTTGGTGTTGAAGATGTGTTTAGGGGTAGTAATGGAAAGGTGAGATTTCCATGGGAGAAACCATTACCTGAAGATGATGAAAATAGGAAATCAGTGAGGCAGAAAAGCAAGACTTGTGTGGCTGAATTGACACTTCCAGAGGCGGAGTTGAGGAGGTTGAGGAACTTAGCTTTTCGGTTGAAGAACAAGACGAGGATCACGGGTGCTGGCGTTACTCGAGAAATGGTGGCTTTGATTAAGGATAAGTGGAAATCAGCTGAAGTTGTAAAGCTGAAAATTGAAGGTTCTGGTGCACTTAACATGAGACGGATGCACGAGATATTAGAGGTTAGTAGTTTCTTGCTATACTTGTTACAATGTTTTTTCTCCACCATTTTGGATATTAAGCGATGTTATGTGAAAGAACACGTGACTATGTCTCCTTGGTATGAGTACCAATATATGGAGATATTGAAATTCAACAAAAGTAGAATTGTAGAAAATTAAAGATATAGTTGGTGTTTGTTTATATGTATGCATACATACACATACATAGATACATACACACACATATACATACATAATAGACGCTTGTATGAGTGCAGGAGTGGACCTATGTGTTTGTTTATCCACGCTTGTATAGTGTGTTATGGTGTAAAAGAAATAAAAAAATTGTCAAAAATTGTTCTTGTAGTGCATGCTTTGAAATATTTGCTATGGAAGTGCATACTTTGGTAGAAATTATGGATTTATTCTTGAATTTTGGATAATTTGTTAATCTTCATATCCATTTTATTAATGAAGGGACCATAATTGCCCCTCAAGTATCCCCTTGTATTCATGATCCTGTGTTACATGAAAGCCTCAAAATGCACATTGGAAGCAACAGTTATGGGGATTTCATAGGCGATAACTGCACCGTTGCTTCATCAATGCAGAATTTAATTATTTACACACTTTCTGTTTATCACTTCATCTGTTTATTGAAGTTGAAGAAAACGTTTCAAACTGTGTATAGAACAAAAGAGCTTATATGCACCAGGATAAGAGCAACAATTACCTTGCATTATGTTTAACAAAGAATGATTAGAAATGACAAATTTTCATGATATTCTGAAGTTATTAGCACCCGTCCATGAAGTTCGTTTCAAATTGATAGTGGGAATCCTGGGGTGGAACATTTTCTTGACTAATAGGGCTTCGTGAGAAGATAACCATCGTATTTTTATCATTTTTGCAGTCTCTAATATTTTCCTCAAGTGTAAATGTCCCTAAATTATCATGCATAATAATTGATACAATTTTTTTTTTTTACTTCAAATGGGAGTTTAGGGACTTCCTCAAACTCAACTAGGGGTGGCAATTTCAGCCCGTTGAAGCAAACGGGTTGACGACCAAAAATCATAAATTTTACATAATTTTGAATTTTTTTTCAAAGATCAATTTTTATAATACACCGTTTTATAAATTTTCATTTTTTTAAAAGAGTTATGTTCTATCTTAGTATTTTACAATGGGTCCATTTAATTGTACGGCCCGTTGGGTCAAAATTGCCACCCTAATCTCAACAACCCTTAAAAATGATAGTTTGGGGACTATCTAAGAAAATATGAACCAATAACCAATAATAATATAGTCAATTTCCAGAGGCTTGCACAAATAAACATCCTTAAGATAATAAGATCAACATACATCTCTATCCATCGGAATATAGGATCTACATGCTCTGCTAGGTGAAACCTTCTTGAAGCATAAATATTATAAAATACTTGGTTTAAATTGTACCTTGAAGAAGGAAATTGCTGTGGTAATGCATTTCTTGGATCCCTCGGTACCATCCATTTGCATTTAGTAATTTTTTTCTCATTTCAGCTTTCTTGTGCTGTGTGTTTTAATGATAATGCTTGGGTTTTCCTTCATACATCCATTTATTCATTTGTCTTTATCTTTTTGCCATCAATAGTAACTTCTTTTATTGATTTATAAATTTTACTTTTCATGTTGTGTCAATGACTCAATGTGTATTAAGCTACGTGTGTTTTTAGTTGAAAACATATTGCTTCTTCTGACAGCCTAATATAATCTGTATTATTCAGATGAGAACCGGGGGTTTGGTGATTTGGAGGTCTGGAAGTACAGTTGCTCTCTATAGAGGCATAGGATACGAAGATCCATCTGTAAAACAAAGGAAACGTGAATACAACAAGGAAATATCTGGTAAACCAGCTTTTTCCGTTGCTGATGCTACAATTGGTTCAAGGGACAATGTACAAGTGCGTGAATTAGACGCAGAAGATACCGAATCAACTGAAGAACTGAACTATGAAAAAGAAGTGGACAAGCTGTTAGAGGGATTGGGACCGAGGTACATGGATTGGCCAGGATGTGATCCGTTACCGGTGGATGCCGATTTACTCCCAGGAACAGTCCATGGCTACCAACCACCTTTCAGAATACTTCCGTATGGGGTAAAAGCTACACTTGTGGGACAAGAGGCTACTAAGTTACGCAGACTAGCAAGAGTTCTCCCTCCGCATTTCGCTTTAGGTGTGCAAGTTCATCATACAAATTAGGGGAAATTGCATAATAAAGCAACATACTTTCTCACTCCATTCCTAGTTCGGTCACTACACTTTATAAATCGTTGCAAAACCATCCAGCTTTCAATGATCCTTTTAAAAAGTTTGATCCAGACATGTCAACATTCTATGGTTTATTGTAGTCTTTCGAAGTCCAGTGACGAGATTGGAAATGAAGCGCAAGTATGATGCTATTCATTGCAGTTTGCCCTACTAACTACACATTTAAGAAAGTAAAGTTATATTTGTTTATACAATTTACCATTTAAGGGTCCTATTTCTTTTGAAGAGAAATTGAGACATGACCGACAAATGGAGAATGCAGAAATGATGTAAATGGCATGACAGATAGTACCTAAGGTTGCGTTTAGTTCACGAAAACTAGTTGGTTTTCAAATTCAGTTTTCAAGTTATAGTTTTTAGAAAAAAAAACAAGGGTTTCTATGAAAAGTGAAAACTTGTTTAGATGATGAAGTTTTTGTTTTAAGAAAAATAAGATGGGTGATTATAAAATAAGAAAAATAGGTTAGGTAATAGAAAAGTAAGAGAGAGAAAGAGAGTATTATATAGGGTAGGTAATAGAAAAGTAGGAGAGAATATGAAAAGTGGTATTTTAAAAAGTGAAAATGAAAATTTATGAAATTGTTGTTGAGTAAACAAGTTTTCATTTTCATTGAAAAGTGAGATGAAAATTTTGGAAATTTTCATAAACTAAACGCACCCTAAGAAATTTATTTAAAAATAATTGATTGTTTTCATGAACAGGTAGAAGCAGACAGCATCAAGGTTTAGCAGCAGCGATAATTAAATTGTGGGAAAGGAGTTCGATCGCTAAAGTTGCTTTAAAACGTGGCGTCCATCTAACCACAAGTGAAAGAATGGCTGAAGATATCAAGGTAATTAAATTACCATTGTAATTGAATGCAAATAGATAGATATAGTCAAATATGTGTTGGTATGGTTCTTCTTATGCACCTATGTAGCTCGTGCGACCTTGAAAAGTCAAATTTTTGGTAGTATATTTCATTATAAAATAGAAATATTATTGTAACGCATCCCTTCATACTCTAATAAAAAAAATATTGAATCCGCCATTGTTGTGGATCTTAACAAACATCTTATACTTCATGCCCCTACGAAAACAAGATATACAAGTTGACTTTTGAAGTCAAATGGACTCTTGTAAACTATTTTAATTTATTTGAGTATTTATACTCTACATGCAACTTTTGGCTACGTAGAATAGGTTTTTAATAGAGCAAGTTGGATTATATGAATTCAGTGTTGTAAAAATCAGCCTAGGCGGCTGAGTACTCGTGAATCGGCCATATGTCGATGTGAATCAAGGGTAATTGGTCTAATACTCGGGATCAGTCAAAATTGACCAAATTCAAACTCGGTAAAATCGGTCAGAATTGAAGTTTTTAACAATTATGTTAGTGCTATTAAACATATTACTTGGGGTGTTATGAACAATTATATATATATATATATATATATATATATATATATATATATATATATATATATATATATATATATATATGTGTGTGTGTGTGTGTGTGTGTGTGTGTATGAGTATTTATAAACATGTTGTATGTCAAATTCTGAAATTTACATAGAAGTTTCAATCCTAGTACTCCCCACCTAGGCCAATTACTTGCTACTCCCCGGCCCACCGGTCGAGTACCGCCTAGCAAGTTTTACAACATTTTATGAATTGATTTAATAACACTTATTTCTCAAATCATTCATGTAAGCAACTGATTGAAGTTGAGGTTGCAGGCAAAACCCTAATCTTAAGTAATGTTTATTTAATATTTGGATGCCATATTCGAAGGACAGATGTTTTTAGTAACGCTTGTTTGGTTATGATATGCAGAAATTGACGGGTGGCATACTTCTTTCTAGAAACAAAGACTTCTTGGTCTTCTACAGAGGAAAAGATTTCTTGTCCCCCGATGTTTCAGAAGCGTTGTTAGAAAAAGAGAGGCTTGCAAAATCTTTACAAGACGATGAAGAGCAGGCTCGGTTGAGAGCCTTGACTTTTCTCACACCGAGAGTTGAAACACAAGACCAGTCGGGATCTGCTGGTACACTTGGAGAGACTCTCGATGCAAATGCTAGGTGGGCACAAAAACTGGATGACAATCATGAGCAAAAGGTGCTTCAAGAAGCCGAAACACTTAGACAGGCCAACATTATCAGAAAGCTCGAAAGGAAGCTTCGTTTCGTGAGTTTCTTGAAACTCAAGTTTGCAACATGCATTTTCTTTTCGTCTTCGAGCAATTTGACTTTTTAGACCGTCGTTATGTTAAGATGCCATTAAAACGCTTAAAGTTTGGAAGAATGAGCAAACGTGGACAAACTATGTAAATCTAAATGCAAACCCATTGTACTTGAAATTTTTTTGTCCAAAAATGTTCATTCTTGCAAAAAAACTTGTAGGTGACAATTTTAACACGTTTACCTAAAATGGGTCGATTTGAGTTATGTTTTATCTCCAAGGAGTAAAATGGGTAGAATTTTGAAACATAGCTGAAATGAAACAAGTAAAATAGGTTGAACTGGTTAAAAGCTGCTCAAAGTATGGTCTGATGATTGTAACATCTTAAAGCAGACTTATTCAAAAAAGTTAGATTGATATTATGAATGCTAACTGCTAATGCAACGTACTCTCACTTGTTTACCAATCTATGCAACATACTTGTTGTCTAGGCTAAATTTTAAATAAAATGGTAATCTTGTTACATTAAATTGTTTGAAAAGAAGTATGTTGTATAAATGGGTAAAACTGTGAAAGGATGTTGCATTTTCATGCACTCAACCCTTATTGTCGCATAGTTTTTGTAATCATATTTAAATCATTAAATACCATAAATTTTAAAATAACCTGAAGAAAAAGTTTTAGCAGGACAATCCAACCGGATTTACTGGTACTATGAAAAGTATCCATTTGAATTGAACCAGTTTTGATTTGTTGTCCAACCAGTCTGACCCACCCATTTTACCACCTCTATGCAAAATGTAATCTTTTGCAAGTGAAAATGTCAAAGTACAATGGTTCAAAAAGTCAACTACTGTTCTCTGCTCTAAATCCGTCATAATTCACAACACCATTCCATTGCAGGCTGATCGGAAATTGATGAAAGCTGAACGAGCCTTGTCTAAGGTGGAAGCATTTCTAAACCCCGCAGATCGTCAAGCAGATCCACACAGCATCACCGATGAGGAAAGATTTATGTTTCGTAAACTTGGTTTAAGGATGAAAGCGTTCTTGCTCCTTGGTAATATGCTCCTTAAATTTCGCCAAAACAAATTTTTGTGTTTTTTTACATCAAGAAGTAAAGAGATTGTTGTTTTCAGGTCGCCGCGGAGTGTTTGATGGTACGGTGGAGAATATGCATCTTCATTGGAAGTATAGGGAATTGGTTAAGATAATTGTAAAGGCGACAAACTTTGAGGAGGTTAAAAATATAGCATTATCGCTTGAATCAGAGAGTGGTGGGGTGTTAGTATCAGTTGATAAAGTTTCTAAGGGATTTGCGATTATTGTGTTCCGGGGTAAGGATTATAGACGACCATCTGCATTAAGACCGAAGAATTTGCTAACAAAGAGGAAGGCGTTGGCACGTTCTATTGAGCTTCAACGACGAGAGGTATCTCTGTACAAAATCCTGACACATGTTTAGATTTGGATGTGTGTTTTTGAATGTGATTATCTACTCATGATTATATTATGTTCTTTATGGGTCAAATAATTAGTTTGATATTAGCTGCATAAAAAAATAATTATAAGATGGTAGACTAAATTACTTATATAACTTTATTTTATCTATTAGTTCCTTAAAGTTTATTATTTGGTAACGTACGTTGTCATTTGTTTCATTTAGGCCATCACACTTTTGAAACTCGTCCCAATTTGGTCATTATCATAGATAGAATGTCGTTGAAGGTGTAAATGTCACTAAAGATGTCATTGAAGTGACTGTCAAAGTGTTGCTAAAAATCCATGATAACACTAATCGGACAGAGTTTAAAAGTACAATGACTTAAACTGTATGATATAAAAAAGGGTTAAAGTCGTGCAAATGTATGTTACTTTACTGAAATTACTCAAATGATTAATCTAGTTATTTTTTTATCCCATTGGTACTTGTACTAAAAATTTATCGTTGAGATGATACTTTTGATTACCAGTTACCGGTTCTACCGGTAAAGATCTTATATTTGTGTTTTTAGAAGTATTAAAATGATCTATATGCTTATGTGGATCTTCTAAATTATTTATATAGATCAAAATCCACGTAAGCATCATGTTATTAAAAACGTGTCACGTCATTTGAATCAACAAAAACTGTCATATCAGCATAGTTACTGGTTACACGTGTCATATCGACAAGTTATTTGGAGTATAAGTAAGAAAAATGTTAATTAGTCATTTAGGTAAATTGAGAAAAGTATGTTGCATTTGCATTTGTACGGCTTTAACTCTATAGAAAAAGTACGATAATCTAAGTGGGACAAATGAAATAAAATGTTACTATTTAATTATATAACCCCTTCCCAATTATCGTTAAACAGGCTCTTGTGAAGTTCGATGTATATATTATAAACTTCTTTCTTTATAGCTCAAATACCCTTTCCGTTAAAGGGACTTATTGTAGTATCAATTTTTTTTTGGTGAAATTCAATTTATGAAGCTGATTTCTGTCTTGATTCTTCGTTAAACAGGCTCTTGTGAATCATATATCAGTTTTACATACGAGGATGAGCAAACTGCGATCTGATATTGTATGAACTTCTTTTACTAGTTTAATTGTCGCTTGTTAGCTGGGTGACTCACCTGAATATTATTGTCATCGTATAACGTTTCTTTTGTGATCGATGAATGATTTTAGGAACATGTTTCAAGTAAAAAGGATAAAGGAGATGAGGAGTTTTTTGACCGAATAGATGCAGCATATTCTACTGAAGACGAGGATAGTGAGGAGGTAAACTAAATGCTCTATATATACTCTGTCTGTTCAACATTGCGAAAGTAGATACGTTGACTTTTAGGTCAAACCTTTAACATTCCATGCTCAAACTAAGACCGATTTACCCGATTGACACCAGCATTCTTGGTTTTCAACTGTAATGCTTCTAGGGCTTTTCCAACTATCAAACTTTGTAATGAAAATAGATATGAACGAATAACGATACAAATTTTGAAAATTGAAATTTAGTCAGTTTGACCTTGAATGGTAAACTATCTTTATTCTTTTATGAAAGGATTAAATGCGTAAAATAACAATCTATGTTTACTTTTTTACTGTTTATAGCAGCATTTTTTTATTTTTTACCATTCATAGTAATGTACTTTATAGAAGTTCATGTTTATAGCAGTGTGTGACACAAAAGTTGAAAATTTATTTTGTTATAAACACGTTAAAAATGTGAAAGTAGATTGTTATTTTACGCATTTAACATAAAATTGTTGCTATAAATGGTAAAATGATGATAATACATTGCTTTAGATGGAAAAAATTGTAAGTATGTTGCTATAAACGATGAAGAAGTAAAAACAGATTGTTATATTATGCATCTAATGAATGTTTGAAGTTTCTTTGATACCACTTATACCATAAGTTAAACAAAATTTACAAAACAGAAACTCAGATAATGATATCGACTGAAGTTTAGGCTATAAGTTTCTACAAATGCTTTTGTTAATTACGTAAAACGTTCAGGAGGAAGGAGAAGACGTTGTCTATCTTGATACGTATGATAGTGGAAATGAGATAGAAGATGAAGACGATCATGATCCTTACTTGGAAGATCAAGAAAAAGATTACTCAGATCATCAACTTGTTGTTTCTGGTGGTGCATCGTATGTAAGAATCAATGGAGACAAAGAAGATATACGAGAAGATTGATCTGGCACACGGCTCGTGTATCTAACATAGAGGTTCATTGATCGTTTGATGCAAGATTAAATCATGTAATGCATTTTTACTACTGATTTCATATAGAATGTATTAAAATCATGTATTAGATTATATATCCTTGTACATTGTTACTACAGATTTTTATAGAAAATGTGTCAAAATTCGTAGGGTAGTATTTGTGTTTCAAACATCATTAATTAACAAGGAGAAAGGATGGAATTAGAAAGAAATATAAAATCAGTCATTTTTTATTTCATTTATGGATAAAAGGTAAAGAAAAAAAAAAGTATGGCGAAGGAAAGAAGAGGATAAAAACAATACGAAAAATCATGTAAAAAACCAACGTACTTTTAGTATTTTTCGAACAAGTGGTTGCACTAAAAACGTTTCCATAAAAGTCTCACTTAAAAACGTTTTTATAAAAATCACTACACATAAAATGTTTCCATAAGGATTCTTTAACATCTTTTCTTCTAGTTTTATTTAAAAGAACACAATTTTATGATTTTTTTTAATATTTCTTTTCCTTTCTTCTCAATTTTGAAAAGAAATATTTAACATCTTTTCTTCTAGTTTTATTTTTCTTCCTTTTAAAATAGTCAAAGCCTACTTTTTATAAATGCACATAAGTTGTGGTAGAGAAAAAGGTATCAAGGCCCCGTTTGTTTTCTTCTCTTATGTCTATTTTGCCTCTAACCTCTATTTCGGTCAGACAAAAATGGCCAAATGTTGTTTGTTTTTTTTTCCAAATCAGACGTCTAAAGTCTGACCGTCGTCTGTTTAAAACAGATTTGAAATTTTGCTTTTATCTAAACTCTTATGTCTTCTCCTAACCTAACCCTAATGCTAAAAACTATAAATTTGATAAGTTGTATGTAATAAAACTTTTTATTAAATTAAAAAACAAACAATCTTATCTAAACAGATTTTAGACCTTTTTTAACATCTTATCAAACAGACGGTAAAAAGTGTTTAGACGTCTAAACACTTAAAAAAACAAACGGAACATCTATTCTTTTTTAAGAGTGAAAAGAAAAGTAGTAATTTGTTCATTTCATCTATTTTCTTGTTTCTTTATCTTTCTAGTGGAACACACGTTAGAGCCATTTACACCACACAGGATTTGACATTTGCGATTTTAAAACAAGGATGGCTTTTATTCACTTATTTGACATCTAAAAGCCATTTTAACAAA
Source organism: Centrapalus pauciflorus (assembly GCA_020465985.1). Classification (NCBI taxonomy): domain Eukaryota; kingdom Viridiplantae; phylum Streptophyta; class Magnoliopsida; order Asterales; family Asteraceae; genus Centrapalus; species Centrapalus pauciflorus. The sequence goes on along the minus strand of JAANYP010007652.1, from coordinate 653,099 downwards.
ACTCATGTCACACAGGATACCACTCTTCTACGACAAGACCTTGCACACACACTACAACTCAACCAATGAAATTCCAATACTTGACGATTTCCTAAAACCCCGATTTTGTAAAGAAAATGAAGGAATTCTCATCAATTGAATCATTCAAAGAAACCTCCAAGCATCAATATAACTTTAAAACTTAATTAAAGAAAAATGTAGTACCAAAAAGTCATCACAAACACTTAAAATGTAAATCCTTGAAGAAGTTGAAACATATAAATGTTTTACGTTTCTAAAAAACAACAGACTACTCACTTCATATAACCAAAATACTCAAGTCTTGCATTCCTCACATGCTCAAACGAGATGATCTCGTCCAAGAAATGATCTCACTTCAATGGAATAAACCTGGAAGAGTGGGTGGCACCAATACCAGGTCTACCGTGCTTGACAGGCTTGTATGAGATCGAGAATTCAGCAAGGTAGTGCCCAATCATCTCCGGCTTGATTTCAATCTGATTGAAAGTCTTGCCGTTGTAAACACCAACAACGCTTCCTATCATTTCTGGGACAATGATCATGTTCCTCAGGTGAGTCTTGACAAGCTCTGGCTTCTCACCTGCTGGTGCCTCTCGTTTCTGTACCAACAAATGCGAGCAACACATAGAGCATAACTCTTCGTGACAAACATTAACATAAGGTCATCATAATATAAAGAACAAATTCCCCAAAAACAAAACAAAAGGCATGATGATTTTAGCTACTTTAACTGCCTGGGTTGCACATGAGCAAGACATAGAGCATAACTCTTCGTGGCAACAAACATTGACACAAGGTCATCATAATATAAACAACAAATTCCCCAAAAACAAAAAACATGATGGTTTTAGCTACTTTAACTGCCTGAGTTATCAAGCAATTGCAATTTCATGTCAACTCGTTTGCATACTAAAACTCTCAATGGAATGACGATATATAATGAACTTGCATACACATGAGCAAGACATAGAGCATAACTCTTCATGACAACAAACATTAACATAAGGTCATCATAAGATTAAAACAAATTCCCCAAAAACAAGATGGTTTTAGCTACTTTAACTGACCGAATCATCAAACAATTGCAATTTTATATGTCAACTCATTTGCATACTAAAACCCCAAACGGAATGATGATATATGATAGCCTTGCATCAGATAATATACCCGAAAATACAAATCCACCCCAATAAGAGAAGCATCACTTGCACATAGAGCATATACACATTCTCTGATTAAAATTAAACGCCCATCAGAAGTTCAAAACCCCTCTTATTGGGGAAAAAAAACACCCGCACCTACTGACTGACCAAAAATAGCTTGCATTGGTAGCTAGTACATTCAACATGGCAAACAAACTATATTCACATAGTTTTTTACAAATTGCAATCAGGCATACAGGAAAGACTTGCTAGCATTTTCCTAAAACTCAAAGCCGAGAACAGCTTGGGCCACTGATAAACTTTGTTTCAATTGCCAAAGGCCCTGCTTAGGCAGCAAACAAGATTACCAGCCCCCTTCAAAAAAACTAAAGCCTGTTAAAGGTCCACCTAAATGTCATACAATTCCCACTAATTCAAAGTAAAATTAAGAGCTTCATAAATGTACTACACTGACGTTACTCCACTTACATTCAATTTAGAGAACCTTTACCATCTTTACTGAGTAATTACATATAAAATGACACTACTTTCAATTGCAATTGCATAAAAACGAACCTAACACGTAGAAAAAGTAACAGTTCTATACATAATAATCTACAAAAGAATTAAGCTGTATATCTAAATTTTAAGTACTTATTCTTCAACTTTTGTGCCCGATTAAGAAGCAATCAATATAAAATAAAGATTATCATAACATAATGGAATAAGAAACTTACAGCTTTGCGTAGCTTCTTAATCAACGCCATCGGCTTCCTCTTCAGACCTCTCTGAAACCTATCAATTTCTAAGTCCATTAAAAACCAAATATGTACGATACTTATAATTTTATACGATCTTGTATAGCATATGTATATACCTTCTGCGAGCACGAGCAGTGAAGAGCTTCACAAGCTCATCGGTGGACATATCAAGCAGAGCATCCAAATCCACTCCTCTGAAACTGAACTTCTTGAACGTCCTCTTCCTCGGTGCTCCAGTGGCCGCCACATCAACTTCCACTTCCGCCTACAGCAACAAAGCATTAATGCAGAGAAAGATCATTATACAAATTATATCATCGCAAAGGTTTACAAAATACAGATTAAGCGAAAGAGATTAGATCGATAATTACCATTGTCGAGTTGCTGCTATGAACGACGACTCTGCTGCTACCCTACGGCGACTCGGTACTCGCGGCTAGGGTTTTGTTGAATGCAGATGAATGATCTTGTAAGAGATGGATAGAATATATAGGATTAGGGTTTGGGTCGAATATTTTGGTTTGCAGATGTTACACAATTGGGCCTAACAAGTGAGAATTGGGCCATAAATATTAACGATACAAATTAAGTTGGCGTGTGACTTGTAAAGTTGAAATATAGGTTAATATGTAGAGAAAACAAAAAGGGGTTTAGATTGTGAATTTTTTAGGATTCGTTGAGATTTGCATTTTAAATCTTGTGTTTGGTTTATAGATTTCAGTAAGGATTTAAAATCTCAGGAATTCTTAAATACCTTCCTTCTTTGTTATTTAAAAACTCAGTCTCCTTCTTAAATACATTCACTCTTTGTTATTTAAAAACTCAGTCTCCTCCTAGAATTTTTAAATCTCAGTTACCTTCATTTTTCAGATTAACAATTTTTTCTTAAAAGATAATTCAGATTCTTGACAAAATCCTGAGAAATGCAAATGCTGCATAATGCAAATCTTTTGACAAAATGCAAATCTCAAATAAAAAAATCTACGAACCAAACGACCCTAATGGTTTTACGTTTTTGTTAGTTTGGTTTTCAATTTAATTTTCATCAGTTTTGTTCTTAAGTTATTATAAGTTTTAACTGACTTAATATGTATTCACAACATTTGTTTATTAATTATTCATTAAAGGTTATACTATTTAGTATATACACCGCTACAATATGCGGATATCACAATACTTGTTTACAACATCAATCGGTTGCAAACACAAAGAAAATCGACAACAAATTGGTACAGTGATAAACCAACTCATATATACATTTATATATTTTAATTAATTATATAGTCAGCTTCATTTTTTTTTGTTAACTCAGATTCTAATAAAATTGTTTATTTAGAACACGTACATTTCATATGTTATTAAGGGATGTATAAAATAATGTCTTGAAAAATCAAAAGCAAATATCCAAAAAAAAACATAGGTTAATATATGTATGGTTCAATGCCGATACCAATCACTCAATAACAAGAATAATGATTAACAAATAACAATAACACTAATAATAGCCGAACGATTGATATTTGATTAGCATCGTACAAGAGAATGTAGAATATCCATCTCATACATACAATTTAAATGTACGTAGGAAGTAAAACCCTACAAAAAAAAAAATTAAATAAAAAAGACAACTTTGGGGTAATGATATAAACCACCCCTTACAACTTACATAAACAAGTTACAAGGAAATAAACAGCTTTCTATCTATTACAAAACAAACTCTGCACCTTAATCACAATAAATAAATATAACATGATAAGTACTTAATTGAATATCAAGAATTTATAGCCACTTTAACGATAGAAGACATACCTTGACAATCAATACATACAAATGAAAATAGTAAATTTGTTCGAATTCACGATTCTTTTAACACTTCAAATGATCCGTTTAACCGGCTAGGGACCATAGGGTGTTGCTAATTGCTATTTACACCCTATATGAGGATGTGAGAATGAGTACACATAAAATCATAGGAATTTTTTAGAAAAGAAAAAGTGAGATAAAAACAAAGGGTGTGAAAATTTCATAAAGATGGGTTAGGGATACAAATGAAACCTTCTAAATTTTATATCTTATATTAAAATAAACCAAAAAAAAAATTTAAAACTAATTCCCTTTCCCAGCCTTTTAATTACTTTATGTTGATAACAAGTTATGTGGTGTCCGTGCGTTGCGACGGATGTATATAACTATGTATTTTTTTAATAAAGTAAAAAATAAGGTAAAATCGTATTAAATTAAATTATACTTTAAAAAAGTTTACAAATGAACTGAGAAATAAACCTAAAATTTTTATGTATATTGATCTATATACTACACTTGTTGTGCTGTAAATGCAACTTATATATCTAAATAAAAGAAAAATTACAAAAAATTTAATCGTATTTTATTATTAAAATTTAGTTACATGATGTTTTTATTACTAATTCATATATAGATATATGAAAATTTATTAATTCAAATATATTTTCTCATGTCTTCACGTTTAGGTTTAATATATATTTTACTTGGATTTTTTAGTTTGATTTAAATATAAATTAAATAGATAGAATGTATATATAATACTTTGTTACTCATCCCTATATGGATACTTAAAATTTATTAATTTTAATTGTTCTTTCATTAGCAGATTTTTATATTTTAGTTTAATAAAAAAACAAATGAATAAATTGTAATATATTTATTTGGATTATCTTTTTGTTTGATTGTATTTTGAGTATATATTAATATTTTCATGTTAGAAAAAAGTATAAAATTTCTATATAAATTAGGCACACACTAACAATAATAGTTATAATAAATAAATTTTATAAAAACTGATCTAAAATGTGAATATGTAGTGTTAAATTATAATATATTAAATATTAATTTTCTCTTGTGATATTTTAAAAATACCATAAACATAAATATTTTTAAAAAATACCATAAACGTAAATATATTTTTTTAATTACTATAAACTAAATTTAATGTTATAACAATTTAATACATGAAAATTCTCATATGTAAGAAAAATATTATTGATGATATGGATCACATGTTATATTATATGTAGAAAAATTTTATTAATAAGATATTGATGATAAAATTATTATTTAATACTTGATAAAATACTTAACTAATAAAACAAACTATTTATGCATGATAATAGATAATAGTTAATGGTGCATGTTAGAAAACCATCGTTAAATTATAGTTAAATGGTGGTGCATCTAAAAAAGACCCACTTATTAATAATAATTTCATTAGTGAATAATGTATATATGATTAATAAAATATTAATGATGAATTTAATTATTTAATACTTAATAGAATAATTAATTAATAAAACAAACTATTTATATATGATAATAGAAAATAGTTGATGGTGCATGTTAGAATAACCCTTATTAAATTATAATAAAATGGTGCATTTTAGGATAACCCACTTATAAATAGTAATTTTATTAGTGAATAATGTATATATGTATAATAAATACATATAAATGAATATTTATATTAAAAATGATTTCTACATCCTCTATTCAACTAAGAATGAAGAAGATAAGGTATGAAATTAAATTTAATGAACTCACATGATTTTATTTCTTGCATTTCTTCACACCAAACATGCATAAAAATTGTTGGGTTACCAACAATAATCAATACAATTACCTTTGCATTAAAAAAATAATTAATTCCCACAATTCAAAATAAACGTTAATCCTTATCAGGAAAAACAAGCAGCTTCTCACTTCAAATATGAATATTACGATTTTGATTTCTCGATTCTCTCAATCACATTTTTCAAATCATGTTGAATATCTATTCTTATCGGATTCATAACAAGTTCATTCCATACTGAATCAGGATCCGATAATATTGCAGTATTTGAATAAAGCTCGTATATGGAATCAGCTTCATCGTTGATTTCTTTTAATGTTTCTACACATTTGATGTGTTCTCGATCAACTAATAGGTTGCTATTGCCATCTTTCCACCCGATCAACTACAATTTAAACAAACAAAAAAACTAAATATACAGATAAAGATCATAAAATAACAACTATGACTTTTTAATTTCGCTATACTACTTGATTAAACTCATGGCTAAAAACATAAATCATATACTTAGATTCTTATAGTCATACTTATATCAACATCTATGTAATATTTATCAAATCACTCATCTTAGATCTTCAAGTCATCGACAATAGTTGCAAACACGATATTATTTCAATTGTTACTCTTTGTCGCCTTATCCAAATTTGGCACGTTGATTATACTTGATCGAAACGATGTTACTAATATAATATAACTGTATATAAAGGAAAATTGATTGAAATAACAACCAACTTTTTATATATATTTTTTCACACCGAAAGTTGGTTGCTATAAGTCTATATCTTTCTCAAAATAAATAAAATAAATATAAATATGAACTTACTTTTGGAGGGACTCCAATGCCATTGGTGCAATAGAGCCTTGCATTGTCCACAAGATGGCAATACTTTTCAAATGCATTTGCAAATCTTTTGTGTGATTTCAACTGTGAATTTACTCTCACTGCCCTTTTCACTGCTATAGCTCTCCTGCAAAATAAACAGATTATATTGATTTGTTATTTTGTTTTCATAAAATTAAAATTTACATTCTGTACCCCTGAAGTTACAAATGTAACAATTCACCCCCCAAAAGGTTTAACATCGTATATATCATACCTAATGCCTCTTGTAACCGCAAGATAAGGATCACAAACAACACCAACCAACTCAATTCTGTATGGTTTCTTCATCATAACTTCTTCATCTTCGGTTTTTTCCCAGTAATTCTCGGTTATGGTTCCATCTTCAGAGACCTTGTAGCCGACTCCCATGCGATAACGATGTTTATGAACGCTTCTCGCCATGGCAATTGTTTGCTGTACAAACGGTTCCCATGACAAAGTCCCGTCCATGATCACATCTCTTCCTTCGTTTAATGCTGTCACTAATAGCGATGATGCTGCATCCGTTGAATTTTGGTGCACCTGTATATAATGTTTAGTTTATGGAGGCCAGTCTTGAACAAGTGTGCACTCCGCATCATCCCAACTTGTTCAATATGTAATAAAATTATTTTGGTCAAACAAGTTCATCCCATTACACTTAAATCATATTGGTGATAAATCACCAACATTGAGTTCTAATTATACACACCCAAATCATGCACCGAGGTTGTCTTGTTTGGCATGAATCGATTTGTTTGTATTAGAAAAAAGATCGTGAGTCAAACTATGAAAGACATGGAAATTGTACCAGTTCGGCGGTTTGAAGCATGTCAGTGTGATGACCCTTGGAGCTAAGGGCTCGGTAAATCACATCCGTCTCTTTGAAAGCATCGGCCTCCACTACTACTGCATTTGTTGATGCCTCTGACCAAAATGCTCTGCGGTAAGTATATCACAGATGTAAATGACCCGAAAAATACTTGTAAACTGCTCCATCAACCTCAAGCTTGTTCAAAACACTTCAAAAAGCTAACCACCCAGGCTTCAAACATTAAGCTTGTTTAGGCACACGATCTCATATGCAGTTATAAAATATAATATTATACATTGACTAAAAAAAATTCCTAATAAATAGTTAATTTTATAATCAAACTAAAAATCAAGTCAAACCCAAGCATGAGCGTATAAAACTAGTGAAGAGCCGAAACTTGTGCTCAAGCTTTATTCATAAAACTCGAGCCAATATATATTCAATCACTCTCAATCATACCATAAATCCTATTCAAGTCATACATCAATGTCTCAAACCCAATCCACGTTCAGGGCCGACCCTAAGCAATGTCAACATTGACAACTATCAGTGCCTATTAATCAAAAGGGTCCATTCGAAAAAAATCTATTATAAACTTAGGTCTATTATAAAGATTAATCAAAGTTATTGACTTGTAAAGTTTTTAGTTTTAACATCAATAATTACAAGTTTTTTTTATGTTAAATCATTTTTACTTAAATTTTACTTATTTTGATATACATATGTATATTTAAGGACTCCTAAGTTTTTGTCCGGGCCTAGAAATTAATTGGACCGGCCATGTCCACCCTCACTGGTAGTAAATTGGACTCAGATGCATGTCCTTTAAAAGTAGTATATTGTTTATGTTATTTCTAAAAAAATTGTGTTCAATGATTGGAAAATAAATATTAAAAATGGCAAAGAAGGAACGTTGTTATGTTATTTCATAAAAAATTATATTCAAAAGTTGAAAAATAAACATTAAAAATAACAGAAAGGGACACATACTCTTTAAGGATTTGTTTGAGAACTGTGCTTTTACCGGCGCCCATTCCACCTCCCATGAAAAGGAGGACCGGGCTTCTATCGCCATGAGCCACCGGGCCCATTACCTCCGTGAAAGTGTCGTTGCCATCGCCTCTTTTTGGGGTGTTGGTTCCGATCACTTTTAGTTCCTCAACCATCGTTGAGAATGCCCTTGTCACCTTCAAGTCTTTTGTCACTCTCTCAAATCTTTGCTTCCTATATATATGCACATATTAATCAATTCAAGATTTAATGGCAAACACATTGAGGTATCAAGTTCTATTAAGGACAACTTCTAAACCTATGTAAAAAAATTTCTTAGAAACTTAATGTATTTTTGAAATATTCCTCAACGTTGTTTTACCAAAAACTATTTGATGACATTTTACGGTTTTACCAAACACACACACATATATATTTACTATACGGATCTGGATAGTAAAATTCATGTATTTGATTTTTGGATTATCCAAAATTCAGATATTCAAACATGAACTCTTATTTTCCAGAAAACACAGTACATGTTTTATTATGTTTACATAATTTAAAAGTATGTTATTCAGTATAGAAATTGATTTAAAATTCGTTATCAATTTAGGAATATAAAATTCCCCTCGTATAAAACATATTTAAAAAAAAATACTTGTAAATTTTATTATCTAAAATAAGATACATGTGCTTCTTGCATATGTGTGTTTAATAGAATCATCATAACACTAATTACCCGTTATACGAGACTCTACATATATGTCGAAATGAAGAAACAAAAAATTTGATTTTAAAATGCGTTTTGGACACATAAATATAAAAACATACGACAGAAAAGTGGTTTTGGCTGTTTAAACTTTTTTTGTATTATATATTTTGACATTTTCAAAACGTAAAAAGTTGATAATCATCTTAGAAATTCAAAACCAAATCCAAATATCCATTAATTACTTTTTTTTAAAAAACAGATAATCACTTTACAATAAGGCAATCCCTACACACCAAAAACAGATAATCACTTTCTACACACCATAAAGACCCCTAACAAAGAGTGTGTTTGGTTTTGCGTTAAAACTGATTATTACGTTACAATAACATAAATAATTGGTTTCAAGTGTTTGAATTGTATTCATTAATAAGTGTTTATTTGTGCTTGAAATTAATTTCACCACACTTTTTCATAAGCTAAAAGATGTAGTTTATTTGCTTTAATAAGTGATTATTTGGTCTAATAATTGTGAAGCAAAAAGCAAAAGTTAAATCTAACACTAAAGTTTTGGTAGCATTTTTTGTTACAATTATTATCTGATTATTAATTTCCAATACATTACAACACTTTTTCAAACACATATTCAAACATCTCTAAACAACCTAATTTGCCACCCCCAAATTATATTGTCATCCCATTTAAGAAAGACCCCGCATGTTACTAATTAATTGTTTAACTAGTTTATTGTTAATTTGTTACAACTATTTATTCATTTATCAAAATTAATATATTTTTATATAAGTTAATATATTTTTCATGTTATTCTTGTTTTTGAATTTGACAACTATTTATTCATTTATCAAAATATGGATTAGTGTGTTTTTTTATTACAATTTATATACTATTTGTTTTTATCTTTCACTTTGCTTTAGCTTTTTGCATTTTTTTTTTATGTTTGATTATAACGTATTTTAATTCGCATATGGATGAAACACAAAATTTTATCATGAATCCATCTATCCGTCACGAGTTTTAAATTACTTAATATCGTGTCTATTTCTTTCGTGTATTAAACCATAAAGGTTGTATAATTAGTAAAGTTAGGTGTTAGTTCCATTGCAAGCACGTATAAAATAACTAGTTTGTCTTAAAAGGCAACCAACTTTTTAATGTTTTGTTATTAAAAAAAGTATATTTCTATTAATATTCAAGACTAAGTGATATTGATATCTGTTAATTATGGGTCATTCGTAAATCAAAGGGTAATATTATTTTTATTGAAAGACAACTAACTTGATTTTTATTGTCATACAAAGGTAACTAATATTTTCATGAAATTTTCATTTTTAACAACCAACTTTTATATGCTATTAAAAGGTACTTTGAAAAAATCATGTTTATTAGAACCTTTAATTGACATTATTACAGTTCCCTAAAATTAAAAAAAATTAATAATAAGTTTGTTACCATTATTTATTTAAGGGACAATTGTATAAAAAGGTACTTGTATAAAATTATGAGGTATTCTGGGTTGCTTTCGGTTTTAAGTAACAAATTCGTTTTTAATTTAAAAGATAATATACTTTAAACTTCATTTATAATATATATATATATATATATATAGAGGCCGGGGAGGGTTCTTCTAAGAACCATAAAAAATGTGGGAACCTAAGAACCTTTTATAGACTTTGGATTAATGATAATCAATGGTTGATATATTGTATGGCAATTTTGTAATTATTTTGAACTTGATAGTGGAGAATCTTGAAAATGTGTGAAAAGAGTATTTTGGGAAGAAAAAATTCTGCTTTTTCTCTTTCTCTCTTACTTTTTTTCATTATCATTTTCATTTTTCTTTCATTATAATTGATTTTTAAAGTAAAAAAACGTTTTTTATATAAAAAAATTATTTTTTCTATATAGAAAATTATTTAATTGCTAAAAAAATAACGTATTTTATATAGAAATATTATATGTCTATATAGAATATTTTTTTTCTATATAGAATATGTTAACGAACATATTCTGTGTACAATCTACGTAGAATGTCATGCATTCTACGTAAAATGACATGCAATCTACGTAGAATGTCGTGTAGAATGTCAAATATCATATATTCTACGTAGATTACCTGATAAAATATATCAAAAACACATTGAAACAAAAAAAAGATTTTATTTAGACATTTTATCAAACACTTGGTATGCAACTGATATAATATATACCAAAAAGACATTGAATAGTAATGTTAATCTACATAAAAAGATATAGAAATGTATAAAAAACATAAAAATATATGAAATATATAAGAAACATAACATTCTACATAGATTATGTGTGATTTTTTACAAGTAGCCTTGTATTATATTCTATTTAGATTATCATGTAATCTACGTAGATTACCATGTAAAACATCCAATAACTATTTAAATCATTATAAATCTAATATCTTACAAATAATCTTCATTATAAAACATGAAAAATGAATCTGTCATATTCTATGTAGAGTATCGACGAACATATTATATATACAATCTACGTACAATGTCATGCATTCTACGTAGAATGACATTCAATCTACGTAGAATGACATTCAATCTACGTAGAATGTCATGCAATCTACGTAGAATGGCATGCAATATACGTAGAATGACATGCAATCTACGTAGAATGACATGCAATCTACGTAGAATGACATGCAATCTACGTAAAATTTCGTATAGAATGTCAATTATCATATATTCTACGTAGATTATTACATGATAAAATATACCAAAAACACATTGAATAGTAATGTTAATCTACATAAAAAGATATAGAAATGTATAAGAAAACATAAAAATATATTAAATATATAAGAAACATAACATTTTACATAGATTATGTGTGATTTTTTACAAGTAGTATTGTATTATATTCTATGTAGATTATGATGTAATCAACGTAGATTGTCATGTAATCAACATAGATTATCATATAAAACATCTAATAACTATTACATTCATTATAAATATAATATCTTACAAATAATTTTAATTATAAAATATGGAAAATGAATCTGTCCAATGTACGTAGATTGTACATAGAATATGTTCGTCGATACTCTACATAGAATGTCACACAATCTACGTAGAATGACATTCAATCTACGTAGAATGACATGCAATCTACGTAAAATGACATGCAATCTACGTAGAGTATCGACGAACATATTCTATGTACAATCTACGTAGAATATCATGCAATCTACGTAGAATGACATTCAATCTACGTAGAATGACATACAATCTACGAAGAATTACATGCAATCTACGAAGAATGACATGCAATCTACGTAGAATGACATGCAATCTACGTAGAATGTCATTCAATCTACGTAGAATGTCCTTCAATCTACGTAGAATGTCATGTAAATATCATATATTCTACATAGATTACATGATAAAATATACCAAAAACACATTGAAAGTTAATGTACATTTACATAAAAAGATATAGAAATGTATAAGAAACAAAAAAATATATGAAATATATAAGAAACATAACATTCTACATAGATTATGCATGATTTTTTACAAGTAGTCTTGTATCATATATTCTATGTAGATTATTATGTAATCTACGTAGATTATCATGTAAAACATCTAATAACTATTACATTCATATATATATCTAATATTTCACAAATAATCTTCATTATAAAATATTGAAAATGAATCAGTCATATTCTATGTAGAACATCGACGAACATATTTTATGTACAATATACGTAGAATGTCATGCAATCTATGTAGAATGACATGCAATCTACGTAGAATGTCATGCAATCTATGTAGAATGTCGTGTAGAATGTCTAGTATCATATATTCTACGTAGATTAAATGATTAAATATACCAAAAACATATTGAAACAAAAAAATAAGATTTCATTTAGACATTTTATCGAACACTTGGTATGCAACTGATATAAAATGTACCAAAAACACAATGAATAGTAATGATAATCTACAAAAAAGATATAGATTTGTATAATAAACATAAAAATATATGAAATATATAAGAAACATAATCTTCTACATAGATTATGAATAGTAATGTTAATCTACATAAAAAGATATAGAATTATATAACATTCTATATAGACATATAATATTTCTATATAGAATACATTAGTTTTTTAGCAATTAAATAATTTTTTATATAGAAAAAAATTTATTTTTTTTGTAAAATATGTTTTTTTAATATTAAAATCAATTCTAATGAAAGAAAGAGAAAATGAAAATTAAAAAAAAAAAAGTAAGAGAGAGAAAGTGAAAAAGAGATGCATATAATAAAAAATGTGGAGAGAGAAAGATAATATTTTTTATTCCAAAAATACCCTTTTGATCCAAGGGCTCTAAAAGGTTCCTAGGTTCTCACCATCTTTAAGGTTCTTAAAAGAACTTCTCCCTATATATATATATATATATATATATATATATATATATATAAAATCACTTTTAGTATAAAGTAACACTAAAAAGTGCTAATAAACTTAAAAATTGCCTTTCTAACTATAAAATAAAATCCATACATAAAATAAGAATCAGCTTAAAATCAATATATTTCATGTAATAACTAATTAACTATATTCATAAACAATATGATGGCTTTTAATTAAATGACAATTTCATATATTTCAAACCTATTATTTCGTTGGCATAATTTTGTTTGGTGTTAAAAGCCCTCTTCAATTATCTTTATTTTTTCACATTTAAATATAAAGGATTAAATGCATCTTTTTGACACATATTCCAGAAATTTAACTTCAGATTTTTTTATACTAAATTAGTTTATTATTAGGCATATCAAATAATTAATTCTTTTCTAATATATATATACATAAACACACACTTCTATTATTATTATAAGAATAATAAAAACTAAAAAAGTATTTATATTTTCTGACATAAAAAATTATTTAAATTATCTAAAATGTGAAACTAAATTTATTAAACTATTTTAAGATTTTAATGAAATTTTTTATTTTTATTTCCTATATCAATTGTTTTTATTTTTCTTATAACAATATACTTAGTTATTTAAAAAAACTAAAATACAATAAAGATATAAAAGACTTAAAATGTAGACTAGACTTTTGAAAAGAGGTAAACGTTGTGTTTGACCCAACTAGCTGGAGTTTTTTATAGCTGGAGGCCTGGAGCTTTTAGAAGCTGTAGCTTTTTAAAAAAGCCGGAATTTTTGTTTTTTTAATATATTTTGTAAAAGTAGCTATAGTTATAGTTTTTAGTATTAAATGACATAAAAAGACATTGATATTAATTCAAAGTTATGGTTTTTAATTATTTGAAAGGTAAAAAAAAAATAATTTTGTTTGACAAAAACCCCAAGCAAATTTTGAAACCTACTTCAAGTTGCATCTCGTGGAAAAACTTTTGAGAGTTTTCAAGTTTAAATCAAAAGTTTAATCTCCTATCAATCAAACAGAAATATTTTGTTTGAACTTCTGAAAATCAAAAGCGGAAGCTCCTTGCCAAACACAAAAAAAAAAAAAAAATGTAAATATGTTTTTATTAGAAGAGAGTGAATAGTGATACTCCCCATATGGCCATATGGAGGAAGTTTTCATTGCTCCAAAAAGTCCCTCCAAATATGGAGGATGGTTGAAGTGTATTTTTTTGTTCTTTAAACTTCAAAAATGGAGTTGATAACTAGATATTTAAAAACACCATTGGAGATGACCTTAGTATATATAATGGTTTTGATATGTTAATTTCTCAACACAAATTGATTATGAAGAAGCTCAACCCTATTTCCTTGAGTATCTACAATAATGTTACATTGGATGCTACAACTTGAAATTCATCTTTTAGATCGAGACAGAAGTAGAAAGGCATAAAAAACAGTAATAGTGAAGTATAATTTTTCAAGTGTTGTTAACGATAAGGAATACACGATAAAAAAGAGCACCATTTACATCAAATAATTATGCATTAAAATAGGTGTGTAAAAACCGAACAAAAAACTAGAAAACACCATAAAATCAACATTATGGTTTAATTTAGGATTGTAGCATAAAAAATCAAATCGAATATATTTGATGAAGGTACATATATTTTTTAATAATTACTTTATAATATTCATTAACATATTATCACTAGAAGATATTGTTTTATTATTTCCATGTGTACGATTTTCTTGAGATTAATAATCATTAATGGTTTGAATTAATTCTGGGGCGTTGTTAAATGCACACCCTTTTTTATTAAGCATACACCTTCATTGTTAAGTAATTAATTAATTAATTATTTCATAATTACATTCAACATTAGTAATTTGATGAATCTTAAATCAAATTTTTTTTAAATTAACGTAGGATCCATAAATTACCAAACGTACACCTCCTATTGTCACATCAACTTTTTATTAGCTTTTTAAGAATATGGGACCCACAATAATAATAATAATATTGTATTTTATTGAGACGGGAACAATCATCACGTCACCTTTTTAAATGGGGCCAAAAACTTCAAATCGTACACCTCATATTGTCACATCATCTTTTATTTTTGTTTTTCTATGTTTTTGAATTATTACATAGGGTGTAAATCGTAACTTCTATAAAAATATAAGTGGTAAAAAGAAAATTTGTGTGTGTGTGTATATATCAATCTTATTTGCATTCTAAATATATTGTTTATTTTAAGATGTCAAAACTTGATAACTTTGTTGTTGATAACACGACAGATTTTACCGCTCCAGAGTTACTTTGTTAATTACTTTGTAAATATATTTTTGTGTAGGGTAGTTATATTTTTTAATATTAAATAACTATACTAATATTTTTGTAGGATTTTACTACTAAAAACTATTTGGAAATCAATAACCAATCGAAAAAATTAATGAACGTAAGTTTCAAGGATCAAAATGTAATAAATGTCATATTTTAGTGACTTGTAATGTAACAAAATTTTTTAAAGGAGAAAACAATAATTTAATATAAACCACAACGACTATTTGTGCAATTTACTCAAACATAATTATTAACAATTATTGATTAGTCATTATTAAATTTTAATAAATTATAAATTTAGTGATTATTAGATAATCAAATCAATTAATTATAATATAATAATTAAAGTAATTAAAAGGTGATTAGAGGGTGTGTAGAATTAAAAATTGGGGGAGTGTACGTTTAAAATATCCCTTAATTCTAATATGTATTCTTATTACTTGATTATCATTTACGATATGTTAATCTTGATTGATGAAAGACATCTTTTACAAAGCTATGCTTTAATTATTAGCAACTTTTTAATCAAATGTACCATAAAATTAAGTTCGTTAAAACATTAAATCACTAGGCTTTGTTTCCAATTTTAAACTAAAAAACTGAAAACAGAAAAACTATAATTTGAGACCGAAAAAATTAAAAACCCAAACGAAAAATCAAAAATCCGAAAAACCAAATGATTTCACTTTTGTAATAATCAAATGTTTTCGATTCTGATTCGTTTTGAAACAAAAACCGATCCATACTCCCCAAGGGAACGGAGTAGTCATCTTTGATCAAAACCGATCCATTTATATCAATAAAAAAAAAAAAAAAAACTATTTCATTTTACAAAGTCATCCAAATTTGAATGATTCCATTCCATGCCTTATAATTGTGCAATGTCAACATGTCCCATTCGATCATTATGCGAAATATATTATATATTCCTAATCAATGACTTTATCCACTCCACTATACTTTTAATATTATTATTATTTTTTTAAAAACATAATGAGTAATAATAATCTTTGTTTAATATTAAATTATATCTAAGTTTTTTTGATTAAAAAAAAAATAAGGATATCCGTAATTTAAATAAAATAAGAGAATCGTCACCTTGTGGCTGTCAACACCATGTTTTTAAGCTTTCGCTCGTCGGATCCAACGCTCAGCACCTACCATACCACTCCAAACAATAAAAATATATAAATATTTAAATTAGGGTAAATTATATAAATAAGAAAAGATTATATAATATTATATATAGATTATGATTATGATTATCAAACGTGATCCTAATCATTCAAATAATACTATTTCAAATATATGCAAATTGCGTAATATATATTTAATATATCATTAATTAGTTTATTTATTTAGATATCGTGCATCATGTTTCTACCTGTACAAATTCCAAAATAATAATAATTATAATAAACTTATGCTCTAAGAAGCACAACAAAAATTAAAAAAAGAAATATTGGAAATGAAAATCAAATTGAATGATATCAGTTCAACCAGGTCATAGTTTTTCCGACAATTATAATAAAATAGTATAAAACCAGATTGAATTGAACCGAACCAAAGCTGAAACTGAAAAAATAGGAAGAAGCAGAACTTAAGATGGTATTGTTTTCCATCTAGTTTGATTCGGTATAATTTGTCAGTTTTTTTAGTATAGTCCTGAATTCGATACGTCTAGTTATAACATATTACCTCGTTGATGATAAGGGGAGCTTGGCTCCAGTGGAATGCAAAATACGCAAGAGCACATCTCTCAAGCTCTTCAACAAAGTTTTCGCAGATTGATTCGGCTTCTTTTTCGTTAGAAAAATATGTATACATTGCATCTTCGAACCCTTTCGAGCTTCTCACAAAATCTGATGCCAATTTGCTAAATTCTGGAAACTCATTTCCATCTTTAAATCCAAGTTGCCTTGCTGCAAAGGAATGATTATACATTTGTAAACACTATTTATGTTTAATAAAAGATTAAGGTAAAAAACAGAATTTGCATTTTTATTAGGCTTAATTGGGAGCTCACTTCAATAAACATAAAATAATTAATATGTCGTTTATTAAACTAATATTATAAGTAATTAATATATTTGATTATTTAAAAATATAAAATATACTTAACAAAACTAGTTGTAACTTGTTAAAGATAGTTTTTGAGAAATGCATCTAACAAAAAGTTGGAAGTTTTAGCTTTATAAACATATCTGAAATGTGTTTTGGAATAGTACTTTTGGAATTAATTTGTTAAACAACATAAAAAATATATAATACAAATAAATAAATAAATAAATATTAAAACTTCATTTCATTTATATATTTTTTGATCTCTTCATGCAAAGAAGAAAATAAGAGAGATGTAGTTTACAGTTCTACTTTCTTTCATTAAGAATCGAATCATTAATTCTTTAATTGCATAACAAAAATACTTATAAATTTCAGGTGCTTATATTTCATTCTATTTCACTGTACCAAACCTCTTCTTGATGATGCTAAGTTAGTACTTAATAATTTGCAACATTATTGAGAGGATATGTGCTATGTTAGCTCCAAAAAATTGATACCGGTTTGGTTTTGTCTGGTCCATTTTCCCCTTTTTTTACGTAGAAAAGATACAATACTGAACCGAAAACTAAAATTTGAAATCCAACCATTTGATACCAATTCCATACGGTACCAATTAATGCTGGCGATGAGCAACTAGCAATGGCCATTTATGATTCTTGATATCAATATTTGCTTTTTAGATCTATTAATTGCACGAGGAACAATTTTAATTTTATTTCTCGCATTTTCAAATATAAAAAAAATCGTATTTAGTCTCAAAATGCAAATCCCATCATCCATTAAAAATTACGACAAAGTTTAAAAGAACACATGAAATAGCTTCGTACTCTATTTCGATGATTAAAACGTTTTGTATTGCATCCATTTTGGTAATCAAACCTTTTGTATTGATTTATTTCGATAATTAAACCTTTTTGTAGCGTATCATTTTCGTATTTCTTTTAATAGACCGTTATAAAAGATTTAATACTTAAAACGGATTAAAAAAAATACCTGTAGCAAATTTATACGGGGATACTGTAATATGTGCATTAGAATGTGTAAATTGCAGGAAACAAAGAGGATACAAATGTTACAAAATAATAATTAAGCATTTTTTTATAATAATAAAAAAAGAAAAAGGAAAGTAGAAGGATGAGAGTAAGCTAACCAACATAATGAGAAAAAGTTTCAAGCCTTCCAACATGGCCAGATCCGGTCAAATCTAACACTGGAACAAGAATTCCAGGCTTTGACAACTTTGAGTTTTTCCGGCGACGTTGCGTCGTGGCGGCCCAGATGAACCCGACGGTGGTCGCCGCCAGGATGTGCGCCACCACAAATCTGCTGTATCCATCTGATTCTGCTGCATATAAACTCGGAGGATGTAATGTTTGTTTAATTACTTTTTTTAATAGAAGTCATTTTAACTTTAATTACTTGTTAATTATTATATTAACAACTAAACAAAAAACTCAGTTATTCAGATATATATGAGAGAGAAAGAGGCACCTGTGTGCATGACTGGGTTATATAATAAAAGAACAGTCGCCGGTCACCGGAAAATGAAAAAAGAGTCGCCGGGAAATGGTGTTGACCGAAAAAGAAGATGAATATGTGTAAATTGTATATATTTAGTATTTTATTTGCCTATTTAAAAGCTAGCTACACGCCTCCTGTCAGCTGCGCTTTCATAAAATTTACATAATTGATCCCTCGTAGTTATTTTTCACTTAATTTAAGGCTCATTAGCAATTATATTACTATTAGCTATGTACGTACGGAATGACCGAAAAACAAATCAAAATCGGAACCGAAACTGAAATTGATTGGAGCCAATTTAGAGTATTCAGTTCGGTTATTGATTCTTATAATCTTTAATTTTCGGTTATCCATCATTCGGTTAATGGTTTTGCGAGTATTAGTTTTATTTGGGCTAGGAACCGAGAATTTGAAAAGCTCATAACATGCAAATCAAGAAAATGATCTAAAAGCCCACAATGTAAAAACCGAAAATATAATTTGTTGAAACTATTTTTTGGATGGATAAACTACATAGTCGATATGAAAACATCATGATCGACACTTCCTTTATTTCATTTTCATGTTTTTTTGTTTTATATCTTTTTATAATAGATAGAATAGATATTTGTGCAAAAAACCCTAGAGTTGGATCATTTTTGTAATTAAACCCCAATCATTTTTCATTTCACAAAAAACCTCCAACTGATTAAAAATCATCAAAGTGAGATTTTTTTTAAATGACTTACAACCTAATAAACCGGTTTCAATTTGTTGATCAACCATTCGTTTCAGACGAACCTTCTTTCCAACGAACTCACTTGTATTGTGTTTTATGATTCAAATTCACAATTCTTGTAGATTTATTTATTCAAATCTGTGTTTTTTTTGTTGGAATTTTCTTTTTTGACAAAATTCTAGTGGTCACTGATGACTTGTCAATAGTGGCCCATGACTTACAATCGGTAATATCTCAATAGCATGAGATTTTGATGGTTGAAGTTTTTTTGTGCAATGAAAAATGGTAGGAGGTTTTAATCACAAAAATGGTCCAACTTGAAGGTTTTTGCACAAAAATCCCTAGATAAAAGTATATTTTTTGCAATGTTCGATTTTAAACGGTTCTGTAACCGAAATAAACGTACCATAACCGAACCGAAACCGCAATACAATTATTAGTTCGGTTATCGGTTCTTACAATATTCAATATTTGATTTCGGTTAAATCAGTTTCGGTTCAGTCCTGTTCAGGAAATGTTACATCCCTACATTACTCTTATTTCTTTATATCCATGAATTGTAAAGCTCGCAGTCAGACATATAGATAGATGACTTATTTTATTACTTTATATATAATAAATAACATTTTGTTTTTTTATAATAACTTTTGATATATTATGTTTAATAAAAAAATCAGATATATCATTATGATCATATTATTTTTATCTACATTTTGATATAAATTTTATAACTATTGGAATTATTTTCATTACACAGTCAAGTATGCAACTGATTTATATTTTATTTTATACATAATTACAATATTTAAATATATAATTGTTTTGTTTTGTTTTGTTTTGTGTTGTAGCCATTGATATATTATATTTTATAAAAATATGAATATAAGATCACATTATTTTTATCTATATTTCAGGATAAAAAATTTTATCATCTGAACTACTTTTAAAATGATAAATTTTTTATTGTTTAGTTTGTTGATCATGTCGTCTTTTAACATGATCAACCTATTACGAATAACGATTTTTAGGACTTGGATGAAAAGAATAATACAATAATTAACGATATTAAGAAAAGAATAAGGACGAGTGACCAAACCAAAAGAAATAATATAAAAACATTATGATCAATTTTAATAAAAATCCTATTTAGTATTTCTTAATTTTCTCCATTTTTAACTTAATGAGAAAAAAACCAGGCATAATGGGGGGGTTGTGTTTCTAGACGTATTAACTAAAACCACATGAATAAAACTTGACATGTGTGTGATACATGGAAGTGTTTAGCCTTATCGAATGTTTCGCTGCATACATTTAGACAGGGAAATCATACAAGAAAACCAATGTACTTTTGATATTTTTCGATTAAGCGTCTATAACAAAAACGTTTCTATAAAAGTCTTTCAACTTGGAATTTTTTAGGAATTGTGTTGTTTATGATAATTTTTTAAGGATTTTCAGAAGTTTTTCATAAGATTTTGTTAAGTTAAATGACTTTTATGAATGCATTTTATGTGTAGTGATTTTTACGAAAACATTTTTAGGTCGACGGACTTTTGTGGAAAAGTTTTTGGTACAATGACTTACTAGTTTATTACCCGCGTATTACGCGGATATTTTTAATATATATAAAATACAACAAATAAAAAGATAAAGATAAAAACATTATTTTTTAAACAAAAGTATACAAGATGATATTTTAATTTATTATGACCTATTAATTGTATATTTCTAAATATATATGAAGAGTATTTTTTCTTATATATATTTTTTAAACTTTTATTATGTTATATTATAATTAATAAGTTAGTAGATTATTAGATTTTGTTTGATTTGATTTGATTTGAATTTAAAAGTGGATTATATTAGATTTGGATAAATTTAATTAATAAGTTAGTAAACTATTAGATTTTGTTTGATTTGATTTGATTTGAATTTAAAAATGGATTATATTAGATTGAGATAGATTTGATTTAAATTTCTTTATTATTGTTAAAATCTATAAATGTCACGTGTCAATTCATGGTGACGACACGTGGCTTCACCAGAATTGAGTCTAGTTACTCTTTTAATAGTATAGATAGAATAGATAGATTCGAAAAATACTGAAATTTCATCAAACAAACGTATATGAAAATGAAAAGCAGAGAAAAGAGCATTTTGAAATATACAAACGCAATTACAAACCTTCACTCTTCATAACTTGACTTTTTTTTTTCTTTTCTAAATTTGAAACTCAGTTACTTCCATTTTATTTAATTTGATTAACTTTTATATTATATAAATTGTATTAAAATCAACATTTTGTTTGTCTTAATTGATAGGGATATTTGTGTAAAAATTCTCAAGTTGAATAATTTTGTGATTAAAACATCCATTCATTTTTCATTTTACAAAAAACCTTAAACTGACAAAAGTTATCAAAATAAGGTTTTTTTTTTTAAAACGATTTGCAATCTGATGAACTTATTGCAATCTGCTAAGCAACCATTCGTATCGGAGAAACATTCTTTATAGCGAACTCATTTGTCTGTGTTTTATTATTCAAATTCACATTTCTTGCCGATTTCTTTGTTTAAATCCGTGTTTTTTTTTGTTGGAATTTACTTTTTTGACGAAATACCAGTGGACATTAATGACTTGTCGATGATGGCCTACGACTTTCAATTGGTTAGAACCGATGATATCTCACCTCCGTGCGAGTTTGCCGGTTTTTTTAGTAAGAAGCAGAACTTAAGATGGTATTGTTTTCCATCTAGTTTGATTCGGTATAATTTGTCAGTTTTTTTAGTATAGTCCTGAATTCGATACGTCTAGTTATAACATATTACCTCGTTGATGATAAGGGGAGCTTGGCTCCAGTGGAATGCAAAATACGCAAGAGCACATCTCTCAAGCTCTTCAACAAAGTTTTCGCAGATTGATTCGGCTTCTTTTTCGTTAGAAAAATATGTATACATTGCATCTTCGAACCCTTTCGAGCTTCTCACAAAATCTGATGCCAATTTGCTAAATTCTGGAAACTCATTTCCATCTTTAAATCCAAGTTGCCTTGCTGCAAAGGAATGATTATACATTTGTAAACACTATTTATGTTTAATAAAAGATTAAGGTAAAAAACAGAATTTGCATTTTTATTAGGCTTAATTGGGAGCTCACTTCAATAAACATAAAATAATTAATATGTCGTTTATTAAACTAATATTATAAGTAATTAATATATTTGATTATTTAAAAATATAAAATATACTTAACAAAACTAGTTGTAACTTGTTAAAGATAGTTTTTGAGAAATGCATCTAACAAAAAGTTGGAAGTTTTAGCTTTATAAACATATCTGAAATGTGTTTTGGAATAGTACTTTTGGAATTAATTTGTTAAACAACATAAAAAATATATAATACAAATAAATAAATAAATAAATATTAAAACTTCATTTCATTTATATATTTTTTGATCTCTTCATGCAAAGAAGAAAATAAGAGAGATGTAGTTTACAGTTCTACTTTCTTTCATTAAGAATCGAATCATTAATTCTTTAATTGCATAACAAAAATACTTATAAATTTCAGGTGCTTATATTTCATTCTATTTCACTGTACCAAACCTCTTCTTGATGATGCTAAGTTAGTACTTAATAATTTGCAACATTATTGAGAGGATATGTGCTATGTTAGCTCCAAAAAATTGATACCGGTTTGGTTTTGTCTGGTCCATTTTCCCCTTTTTTTACGTAGAAAAGATACAATACTGAACCGAAAACTAAAATTTGAAATCCAACCATTTGATACCAATTCCATACGGTACCAATTAATGCTGGCGATGAGCAACTAGCAATGGCCATTTATGATTCTTGATATCAATATTTGCTTTTTAGATCTATTAATTGCACGAGGAACAATTTTAATTTTATTTCTCGCATTTTCAAATATAAAAAAAATCGTATTTAGTCTCAAAATGCAAATCCCATCATCCATTAAAAATTACGACAAAGTTTAAAAGAACACATGAAATAGCTTCGTACTCTATTTCGATGATTAAAACGTTTTGTATTGCATCCATTTTGGTAATCAAACCTTTTGTATTGATTTATTTCGATAATTAAACCTTTTTGTAGCGTATCATTTTCGTATTTCTTTTAATAGACCGTTATAAAAGATTTAATACTTAAAACGGATTAAAAAAAATACCTGTAGCAAATTTATACGGGGATACTGTAATATGTGCATTAGAATGTGTAAATTGCAGGAAACAAAGAGGATACAAATGTTACAAAATAATAATTAAGCATTTTTTTATAATAATAAAAAAAGAAAAAGGAAAGTAGAAGGATGAGAGTAAGCTAACCAACATAATGAGAAAAAGTTTCAAGCCTTCCAACATGGCCAGATCCGGTCAAATCTAACACTGGAACAAGAATTCCAGGCTTTGACAACTTTGAGTTTTTCCGGCGACGTTGCGTCGTGGCGGCCCAGATGAACCCGACGGTGGTCGCCGCCAGGATGTGCGCCACCACAAATCTGCTGTATCCATCTGATTCTGCTGCATATAAACTCGGAGGATGTAATGTTTGTTTAATTACTTTTTTTAATAGAAGTCATTTTAACTTTAATTACTTGTTAATTATTATATTAACAACTAAACAAAAAACTCAGTTATTCAGATATATATGAGAGAGAAATATTACAAGATTATGATAGTATATGCATAATAGAATCGAAACTAGGCTTAATACTTGATATACGGTGATTTGAGGCTTAGAAATGTATGTTTTAAAGTTGTAAGATGTACAAACTCGAAAATACCAAGAACACAGTCGAAATGCAAGAACAAACTCGATATTGGTACTAGATTCGAGTGTGTTTTCGAGTCTATCATTAGATTCGAAGGGGAGGGGGTTCGAATCTACCCCAAACTCGAATATGGGTTCGAGTTTACCAATGGGATTCGAATCTAGTCATCAGATTCGATGGTGGGCTCGAATCTAACCCATTAAATTCGAGTTTAATGCCTTAAATTGAGAAATCTACTCTCTAAACTCGAGTATTTTGAATGAAACTTATAAACAATACATAAAATGACAAGAGTATTACAAAGGACAAGATGTAAACTTGAGATGGGTTCAAACTTAATTGTGTTATGAATTTGGACATAGACCCAAAATGGGGGAAAATATTGCAAAAACTTACGAAACTTGGTTTAATGGATTTAAACGGTTTTTGACTCGAGGTATTGTTGCAACTAATTTAACAGGTCCCTTGTGGTGTTGTTTAACCCACAGTGGGGTACTTGGTGGATCCGGTTGAAAGCCCGAGGAGAAATAATATTGAAGTTTAATTACGCACCCACTGTGAGTACAGTAGATTTCGCATGTTTATATCTGTTTTATGTTAAGCTTTGCCTGCTGAGACCTGTTGTTTCATTTGTTTGGTTGGAATTCTCCTAACTTGCGTAGATTTAGATGCACATTCTTACTTGTTGCATGTCCGTTCGATTGTTGTGCATCTAGTGATGGACCGGTGGGTCGCATCGATTACTCTGATGTTACTGCGCTATATAACCGGGAGCTGATCCCTCCTAGGCCCGGTAGGCAGTATGTCATCCCCGATCGTACGTTTGTCTCGGATGGTATGTTTAAATGCCGAGCTTTGGGCTCGAAGGGGCTGCGGCTCTGGTCCGTACTTAGTGTACGAAGAGGGTATCCGATGTTTGTCATCTGTGTTACCCTTGGGCTTCATAAAGATTTATAAAATGCGTAATCTCTGTATACACTAAGCATCCGCTTATTCCCCAGTTGTTTATTTTTATTTTACAGGAAAAGGGAAGTCTACCGCCGGACCTTCTAGTTAGGACATATTGTGAAGATTCGGAAGATTTGGTATTGCTTAATCGGTAATTATGTTATGAGACAATGTTGTAATATATTCTGGATGTTGTAATAATTGTAATGTGGTGTGTAGACGTAGATTTGATACCTTGTAGCACCATAGGGTGTTTAACACTATTACACTACTTTAGTTATGTGTTTTAATGCTTCCGCACTTAAATTAGGTTATCAGATCATTATGTAATGTTATGTTGGTGATTAATCCTGGGTGTTTTGTAATTGGTGGTTGTTGTGGCAAGGGTGTCACACGAGATGGTATCAGAGCAGTAGTTTGAGATTCAAGTGTCCGTGAGGTCTTGATCTCAAACATTAGGTAATGATATGTAGTGGTTTAAGTAATGATCTGAACTAAGATAGGTTATGATCTAGTAATTATAAGAGATTGACTATCATACGGGACAAATGAGTGGTGTCTTTAAATTAATGACATCTTACTAAACAAGTTATATGTTTATTATTTCAGAACATGTCTGGAGGAGGAATGACACCTGAAGAAGCCAGAGAGATGATGCTAGCCATGATGGCTGAGCAGAACAAGATGATACAAGATCAGTTTCGGGCTCGAGATGAGGCCGATGCTAAGAGAAAAGAGGATAAGAGAAAGAACAAGGAGAAGGAAGGGGGTAACAATGAGGAACAAGATGACAATACTGGGTCATCTAACAAACCCAGAGGTTGTCGTTTTAAGGATTTCAAAGGAAATGGTGCTGTGGAATTTAATGGATTGGGTGATGCTGTTGCTGCGCTTGAATGGATAACAGCAACTGAACGAACATTCCGAATCAGCGACTGTGCTGAGAAGGACATGGTTCGTTATGCTACTGCTATGTTCACGAACGATGCAATTATGTGGTGGAATTCCATGGTTAATGCTTTAACCTTGGAGAAGGTGGCTGTCATGACGTGGGCTGAGTTCACTGAATTGTTCACTCAGCAGTATTGTCCAGTTGATGAGCGTCGGAGATTGGAGGCGAAGTTTATGGCACTGATGCAGGGGACTAAGACTGTGTCCCAATATGCTGTGGAATTCACGAGGCTGAGTCTGTTCGCGCCTCACCAAGTTGATACTGAGGAAAGGAAGGTGACCAGGTTCGAGGCTGGTCTGGATATTGAGATTAGGAGGGTCATGAGCAACGTTCGTTACCCTACATTTGCTGGCTTACTCGAGGCTGCCAGAAATGTAGAGCAGATTTTTATTATGTCGGGATACTCGATTGGGTCTGCTGCTGCTTCCACCAACCCAACACAACCGTCACCGCCGAAGCGCCAACGTGAGGGAGGATTGATATCGTCCAATTTGTACATGTTTTATCGGATGATATCTCGTGTTTTGCATAGCTTTTTGGTTGATTTTCGTCCCAAACTCGATCTTATAGGTGTATGTTGTCATTTCAGGTGTTGGTCGAATAAATTGAAGTGAAAGGAGCTGAAACAGAGACTACTCGGCGAGTTCCAACACAAACTCGGCGGGTTCACACTAGAACAGAAAGTCCAACCTGCTCAGAACTCGGCGAGTTCCCATCCATACTCGGCGAGTTCGCCCACTTCCAGAACCAAACTCATAAGAGGAACTCGGCGAGTTCAGCCCATTCTCAGCGAGTTCACCTGAATTCTGATTATTTCTGAAAATTCCTGATAATTGCCAGATTTAATAGGGAGCCGACAACACATGAACTCGGCGAGTTCATGTAACAAACTCGGCGAGTTCACCCTGGTTGAGATCAAATCAGGAGCTGACAACTCATGAACTCGGGGAGTTCAGTCCTTGAACTCGGCGAGTTCTCCCCAGCCTATAAAAAGAGAATTCTGCTCATTTAATGGGGACGAACTTTTACCAATTTTTTCACACACACTTTCTCTGATTTCTTGAGCAAGAAGGAAGGCAAGGAAGGCATTTAACTTGGAGTTATGGTTCAAAGGATTGCATCTTCATCAACATACGTTATTAGGGGAGTTTTTCGTATACTTAAGTTTATCTTAATGTTTGAAATACTTGCTTATTGTATGATGGTGTTTTACTCCATTAGCATGGAGTAGTTTTGCTATGTAATCATTTGGGTAGCAAACCCTAGACATTGGATGATTTATATTTGTATGTAATCGAATTATATATCGAAGTTTGCGTATTTTGAATGAAAATCTTGTTATTATGTTTAGACTTGTTAAACTTGCTATGAATGCTTTATTATTTCCATAACGAGAGTTCGAAATAGTTGGTATTTGTTTTTGATAAACCAAACACTTTGGTGAGGTTGAATCTTTCTACTAGAGATGGTGAAAGAGTAGGTTTAATCGGTGTTTTCATAATAATGAGAGGGGATTTATGTGTTTATGAGAATATAGCATGAATTTTATGTAATTGGCTTTTAACCAAATAATCTTTCAAAAGACGTAAACTTGTTGTGAACATTCGGATTTGCATAACTCAAGTTTTGAACATTTAAAAGAGGTTTTCGTGTTCACGTCGTGAGTTATGGGATTATTGTGCTATAGTGAGAGATCTATATAGCTAGATGATCATTGTTCATACGTTAAATAATCGATATTGTGTTCATGTATAAGAGATTTGAGTGGATATGATATTGGTTGTTATGATAAATTAGTATCAAACATAACTTAGAGATTTGTGTGTTTGT
This sequence comes from Centrapalus pauciflorus, assembly GCA_020465985.1. Taxonomy (NCBI): domain Eukaryota; kingdom Viridiplantae; phylum Streptophyta; class Magnoliopsida; order Asterales; family Asteraceae; genus Centrapalus; species Centrapalus pauciflorus. Next base: position 624,577 of record JAANYP010007652.1, on the reverse strand, counting down.
TGCTTTGTAATCATAACCATTATATTATCCGATTTGCGCGTTAAATTGTTTATCCGATGTCTAGGGGGAGTGATCCCATTTGATTACATGTTTCCTTTTATCAATAATCTTAGTAATCAATTCCTTAGGATTGTGTGTGTAGTTTTGGTAAATCTTTAGTCATTAATTTAGATTTTTCATAGTTAAACCAATTTAAATACATAGCTAATTATTAACCGACGACTTTTTATCATCATTCCACCAGATTGTCCCTGAGTTCGATACCCGGACTTACGTAAGCTATACTAGTATACGATAGGTAATACTTGTCTATTTGTCCGCTAGTTCTAGTTTATTTATTTCCATTTCTTAATTAAAATTAAGGTGTGCTAGCGGCACATCAAGGATACTCGGGATCTTCCCGGTCTTCACAGTACTCACCTCAGCAGTCTTATCGCCGACAGTCTGGTTCATCCGATCGTGGTCGTGCTCGTGCTTATTCCATGAACACCGAGCCGCAATATTGCAATAAGTGTCATCTGGAGCACTTTGGCAAGTGTACTAACGGACGCGCTTGCTTTTGCTGTGGGGAACTGGGTCATTTTCAGAATGATTGCCCAAGGAAGGGAGATGCTTGCTATAAGTGTGGGGTGTGGGGTCACTATAGTAGGAACTGTAGAAAGAATGCTCCAGCAGCTGCTGCCCCATCATCAACACGATCGTCTGGAGGTTCTAGTGGTGGTTCAGTTAACCGCCGGGGTCAGTCACAGAGAGCACCGGCTCGTGCTTTTCAAATTACTGCAGAGGAGGCAAGGGAAAATCTGGAGGTCGTTACGGGTACGTTCATAGTTAATTCTATGCCAGCACGAGTTTTATTTGATTCGGGTGCAAATCGTTCGTTTGTTTCTACTATGTTTGCACAAAGACTTGCCATGCCACTATCTAGATTATCTGCTGTTCTTGACATAGAAACTGTTAGCAACACTCTAGTCAAGGTAGATCACGTATACCGTAATTGCACATTAGTAATTGAAGATGTAGTCTTCAATTTGGACCTGATCCCTATTGAGTTCAGTGAGTTTGACGTGATAGTCGGGATGGACTGGTTGATCGAGAATGAAGCCCATATAGTGTGTAAGAACCAAATGATAAAGATAACTACACCGGAGGGGCATGAGATTTGTATTTACGGGGATAGGAGAAGCGGGGATTTGTGTTTGTTGACCATTGCAAAAGCACGAAAGCTTGTTGCAAAGGGGTGTGATGCTTACTTAGCATATGCGATTGATGCTAAGGCTGAGAAGAGGACTTTGGCCGATGTGCCGGTTGTTTCACAATTCCCGGATGTGTTTCCGGAAGACTTGTCTGGCGTGCCGCCTGAGAGACAAGTGGAATTTAAGATCGACTTGATCCCTGGAGCTGCACCGGTAGCTCGTTCTCCTTATCGCCTTGCCCCAACTGAGATGAAAGAGATGATGACACAACTTCAAGAGTTGTTGGACAAGGGCTTCATTCGGTCGAGTTCATCGCCGTGGGGAGCTCCGGTATTGTTTGTGAAGAAGAAAGATGGCACGATGAGGATGTGCATAGATTACCGGGAGCTGAATAAGTTGACGATTAAGAACAAGTATCCACTGCCGAGGATAGACGACTTGTTTGACCAATTACATGGGGCGAGCGTGTTTTCTAAGATTGATTTGAGGTCAGGGTACCATCAGTTGAAGGTACGAGAAGAGGATGTGCCTAAGACAACATTTAGGACGCGTTATGGGTATTATGAGTTCTTGGTTATGCCTTTCGGGTTAACCAATGCCCCAGCTGTCTTTATGGACTTGATGAATAGGGTTTGCAGACCGATGTTAGACAAGTCTGTAATAGTGTTTATTGATGATATACTGGTATACTCTAAGTCTGAGGCTGAGCATGCTGAACATCTCAGAGAGCTATTAGAGCTGTTGAGGAAAGAGAAGTTGTATGCCAAGTTCTCAAAGTGTGAGTTTTGGCTGCAACAGATACAGTTTCTAGGGCATGTGATTTGGGGGCTGGGATTTCTGTGGATCCGGGTAAAGTTGAAGCGATAAAGAACTAGGAGCCGCCTTGATCTGCTACTGAGGTTAGAAGTTTTCTGGGGTTGGCAGGATATTATCGGAGATTTATTAAGGATTTCTCAAAGATTGCAGTTCCTTTAACTGCATTAACCAAGAAGAATGCACCGTTTGTATGGGAAACTGTGCAGCAGGAGGCCTTTGAGGTTCTGAAGAAGGCGTTAAGTGAGGCGCCGATACTTGCCTTACCTGAGGGCAATGATGATTTTGTGGTGTATACGAATGCCTCAAGACTGGGGTTAGGCGCTGTACTGATGCAGCGTGGAAAAGTTATAGCATATGCTTCAAGACAGTTGAAGCAGCATGAGAAGAATTATTCAACTCATGATCTCGAGTTGACTGCGGTAACATTTGCATTGAAGTTATGGAGACACTATCTGTACGGTACTAAGTGTCAACTTTACACGGACCATAAGAGCTTGAAGTATATCTTTAGTCAGAAGGAACTTAATATGAGACAACGTAGGTCTATGGAGCTTATTAAAGACTACGATTGTGAGATACTGTACCATCCCGGAAAGGCTAACGTGGTAGCCGATGCCTTGAGCCGGAAAGCTTACGCTAAAGATTGCTGCTACATGATGACGTCCACGATGTTAACTTCCACAATAATTAATGATGTTAAGGCCGCTCAGGAGGAAGCCTTGAAAGAGGAAAATGTCGGTGCTGAGGATATTAGAGTGCAGATTAAGAATATGGAAACAAGTTAGTCGGGACTGAAAGGGATTTACGGGAGGATTTGGGTGCCGAAGTTGGGTGGAATGAGACGAGTGATCATTGAAGAGGCACATCAATCCAAGTTTTCTGTACATCCTGGAAGCACAAAGATGTACAATGAGTTAAAAGCAGACTTTTGGTGGCCGGGATTGAAGAAGGATATCGGCCAGTATGTTAAACGATGTAGAACTTGTCGGCTGGTGAAAGCCGAACATCAGCAACCTTATGGCAGTCTGCAACCGCTTCCCATTCCGGAATGGAAGTGGGAACATATTACGATGGACTTTGTTACGAAACTACCGAAAACTAGGCGTCAACACGATGCAGTTTGGGTAATAGTGGACAGATTGACTAAGTCAGCTCACTTTATACCGATTAGAGAAAATTATTCGCTGGAGAAGTTAGCTCAGATTTATATGGACGAGATCGTTTCTAGACATGGAGTGCCTAAGTCCATGGTATCGGATCGAGATAGTCGGTTTACTTCGAATTTTTGGTCGGCTTTGCAAGAAGGGTTGGGAACGAGGATTGCTATGAGTACGGCATATCGTCCGCAAACCGATGGTCAGAGTGAACGAACCATCCTCACCTTGGAGGATATGATGAGAGCGTGTGTACTAGATCTCGGTGGCAACTGGGATGATCATCTGCCACTAATAGAGTTTTCATATAACAACAGTTATCACGCGAAAATAAAGAAGGCGTCGTTTGAGGCATTGTACGGGAGAAGGTGTAGGACTCCTACATGTTGGAGAGAAACTGGTGAAACACCGATTGCTGGGCCGGCTTTGCTTCAAGAAACAAACGAGAAGATACAGTTGATTAGGCAGAACATGAAAGCGGCCCAGGATCGTCAGAAAAGTTACTACGATAGGATGCACAAACCTATCAGCTTTGAAGTGAACGATTGGGTTTATCTGAAAGTGTCACCAATGAGAGGTGTTACACGATTTGTGAAAAGAGGAAAGTTGGCTCCGAGATTTGTCGGACCATTCAAGATTATTGAAAAAGTTGGAAATCAGTCGTATCGTTTAGAGTTGCCTGAAGGGATGTCGGGCATACACCCGGTATTTCATGTTGGGAATCTTAGGAAATCCTTTACTGCTGACAATGAGGATTGGGCTGACCACACCGAGCTGTAAGTTGATGAAAGGCTCCGGTATGTCGAGGAGCCAGAGTGTGTGTTAGATACTAAGGTGAAGAAATTGAGAAGCAAAGAGATCGAAATGGTGCTTGTACGTTGGAAGCATCATAAGGGAGCAAATCATACATGGGAGGCTAAGTCAGAAATGTTGAGGAAATATCCAAAAGTGTTTGAATCCGAGTAACTTCGAGGACGAAGTTGAGCGTGGTGGAGCCCATGTTGTAACATCCTCGGATTTATTTTATTGAAATTGGGCTAATTAAGTGGAAAATATATAATTAAGTTGAAATTTGAGCAATTATTATGTATTTGGGATATTTAGAAAGTTTGTTGTTATTTTAAGAAAATTTGAACTCGGAAATTATTATTATGGAATATTATGAATTATAAAGTTATTTATGATAAATTTATGAATAAATCAGTATTTTAAGGAACCGGTTAAGATGAGGGGAGAAATGTGCAAAATGGTGAAAATGGGAATAAAAAGGCCAAGCCCTTCATTTTTCACCATCTCTCTCTCTCTCTCTAGACTCTCTCTCTAGAAGTTTTCTCTACATCTCTTTAAGATATCTCACAAACCGACCGGCCGATTATCGAGATTTATACGTCAACGGAAAGATCTCGAGGAGTACTACAACAATCTGCAGTTGGATTCTTGATATCGTACGAATTGAGGTAAGAATCGACCCTTTTAAGTTTGTTATTTCGGTTTTGAAGAACTTAGAATTCGGATCTGTTATTTTATGTGAATTGGAGCTAGTTTTGCTTGAAATATTACAAGATTATGATAGTATATGCATAATAGAATCGAAACTAGGCTTAATACTTGATATATCGGTGATTTGAGGCTTAGAAATGTATGTTTTAAAGTTGTAAGATGAACAAACTCGAAAATACCAAGAACACAGTCGAAATGCAAGAACAAACTCGATTTTGGTACTAGATTCGAGTGTGTTTTCGAGTCTATCATTAGATTCGAATGGGAGGGGGTTCGAATCTACCCCAAACTCGAATATGGGTTCGAGTTTACCAATGGGATTCGAATCTAGTCATCAGATTCGATGGTGGGCTCGAATCTAACCCATTAAATTCGAGTTTAATGCCTTAAATTGAGAAATCTACTCTCTAAACTCGAGTATTTTGAATAAAACTTATAAACAATACATAAAATGACAAGAGTATTACAAAGGACAAGATGTAAACTTGAGATGGGTTCAAACTTAATTGTGTTATGAATTTGGACATAGACCCAAAATGGGGGAAAATATTGCAAAAACTTACGAAACTTGGTTTAATGGATTTAAACGGTTTTTGACTCGAGGTATTGTTGCAACTAATTTAACAGGTCCCTTGTGGTGTTGTTTAACCCACAGTGGGGTACTTGGTGGATCCGGTTGAAAGCCCGAGGAGAAATAATATTGAAGTTTAATTACGCACCCACTGTGAGTACAGTAGATTTCGCATGTTTATATCTGTTTTATGTTAAGCTTTGCCTGCTGACACCTGTTGTTTCATTTGTTTGGTTGGAATTCTACTAACTTGCGTAGATTTAGATGCACATTCTTACTTGTTGCATGTCCGTTCGATTGTTGTGCATCTAGTGATGGACCGGTGTGTCGCATCGATTACTCTGATGTTACTGCGCTATATGACCGGGAGCTGATCCCTCCTAGGCCCGGTAGGCAGTATGTCATCCCCGATCGTACGTTTGTCTCGGATGGTATGTTTAAATGCCGAGCTTTGGGCTCGAAGGGGCTGCGGCTCTGGTCCGTTCTTAGTGTACGAAGAGGGTATCTGATGTTTGTCATCTGTGTTACCCTTGGGCTTCATAAAGATTTATAAAATGCGTAATCTCTGTATTTACTAAGCATCCGCTTATTCCCCAGTTGTTTATTTTTATTTTACAGGAAAAGGGAAGTCTACCGCCGGACCTTCTAGTTAGGACATATTGTGAAGATTCGGAAGATTTGGTATTGCTTAATCGGTAATTATGTTATGAGACAATATTGTAATATTTTCTGGATGTTGTAATAATTGTAATGTGGTGTGTAGACGTAGATTTGATACCTTGTAGCACCATAGGGTGTTTAACACTATTACACTACTTTAGTTATGTGTTTTAATGCTTCCGCACTTAAATTAGGTTATCAGATTATTATGTAATGTTATGTTGGTGATTAATCCTGAGTGTTTTGTAATTGGTGGTTGTTGTGGCAAGGGTGTCACATATAGATAGATGAATTATTTTATTACTTTATATATAATAAATAACATTTTGTTTTTATGATAACTTTTGATATATTATGTTTAATAAAAAATCAGATATATCATTATGATCATATTATTTTTATCTATATTTTGATATAAATTTTATAACTATTGGAATTATTTTCATTACGCAGTCAAGTATGCAACTGATTTATATTTTATTTTATACATAATTACAATATATAGATATATAATTGTTTTGTTTTGTGTTGTAGCCATTGATATATTATATTTTATAAAAATATGAATATATAATCGCATTATTTTTATCTATATTTCAGTATATAAAGTTTTATCATCTGAACTACTTTTAAAATGATAAATTTTTTATTGTTTAGTTTGTTGATCATGTCATCTTTTAACATGATCAACCTATTACGAATAACGATTTTTAGGACTTGGATGAAAAGAATAATGCAATAATTAACGATATTAAGAAAAGAATAAGGACGAGTGACCAAACCAAAAGAAATAATATAAAAACATTATGATCAATTTTAATAAAAATCCTATTTAGTATTTCTTAATTTTCTCCATGGAAGTGTTTAGCCTTATCGAATGTTCGCTGCATACATTTAGATAGGGAAAATCGTACAAAAAAACCAATGTACTTTTGATATTTTTCGATTAGGTCTCTATACCAAAAACGTTTCCATAAAAGTCTTTCAACTTGAAATTTTTTAGAAATTGTGTTGTTTATGATACTTTTTTAAGGATTTTTCAGAAGTTTTTCATAAGATTTTGTTAAGTTAGATGACTTTTATGAATGCATTTTATGTGTAGTGATTTTTACGAAAACATTTTTAGGTCGATGGACTTTTGTGGAAAAGTTTTTGGTACAATGACTTATTCGAAAAATACTGAAATTGCGTTGGTTTTTTACATGATTTTCATCGAACAAACGTATATGAAAATGAAAAGCAGAGAAAAGAGCATTTTGAAATATACAAACGCAATTACAAATCTTCACTCTTTATAACTTGACTTTTTTTTTTCTTTTCTAAATTTGAAACTCAGTTACTTCCATTTTATTTAATTTGATTAACTTTTATATAATTATATTATATAATGTATTAAAATCAACAGTTTGTTTGTGTTAATTGATAGGGATATTTGTGTAAAAATCCTTAAGTTGAACCATTTTGTGATTAAAACATCCATTTATTTTTCATTTTTCATTTTACAAAAAACCTCAAACTAACAAAAGTTATCAAAATAAGGGTTTTTTTAAGAACGATTTGCAATCTGATGAACTGATTGCAATCTGCTAAGCAACCATTCGTATAGGAGAAACATTCTTTCTAGCGAACTCATTTGTCTGTGTTTTATTATTCAAATTCACATTTATTGTCGATTTCTTTGTTTAAAACTGTATTTTTTTTTTGTTGGAATTTACTTTTTTGACGAAATACCAATGGACATTAATGACTTGTCGATGATGGCCTACGACTTTCAATCGGTTACAACCGATGATATCTCAATTCCGTGATATTTTGCCGGTTGGGGGGTTTTTTGTGGAAAGAAAAATGTTTAAGGGTTTTAATCACAAAAATAGTTCAATTTGAGAGTTTTTTGCACAATTATCTCTAATTGATATTCGGACTGTTATAAAATCTTTAAGTACATTTTTACGTAATAAATGTATTTTTTCCATCTCAAAATAAAAACGAACGGCTTTAAAAGATGTGTAATTATAACACATTTTTTGGTCTTCGGTTTCCTCACCTCTCTTATTAATTATATACTTAGGGCGTTTGGTTCGTGGATTTTTTGGGATTTCTTGAGATTTACATTTGAAATCCTGTGTTTGGTTCACAGACTTCAATATAGATTTAAAATCTCAGGATTTCATAAATCTCACCATTCTTTGTTATTTAATAACACAGTCTCCCCCCTAGGGGATTTTAAATCCCAGTTGCATTGCATTCTTCAGATTAACAAATTTTTCTAAAAAGATAACGCAATTTTTTTGACAAATTCCTTATAAATGAAAATGCTGTAAAATCCAAATCCCAGGGAAAAAAATCTGCGAACCAAACGTCCCCTTAATAGCTGCAACTATAAGTGGATGGGCCAATTTGAGTTCAATTTATAGACTTCGGGTTATTTGAATTCTTCTTTTAGGTTGACGTGTGCTTCGTTTAATGAAATTTGATGGAATTTAAATTTAAATTTAGTTTGTTTACAATTTTTGATAACTAATGGAATGGGTTAAATTCATATATTTCCCATCAATTTTATTGTTTATAGGAATTTGACATTCCTTTCAACTTATATATGAAATAAATTGCAACCTATAATAAATTAAATTCGGACCTACATCTCTAATCAATACTAAAAATCATCTTCTATCTTCACCACCAATCATATTAATAACTTAAATTTAAATTTCAATTCCTTCGAATTCCATTTCGTGAACCCACGTCAAATTATCTTATCCTCATGGACCTCATTGCCAATTGTGTACTATTGCTTTGGGTGTTGATAAATAGAATCTTGCTTTTCTAAAAAAAAATTGTAACACATCTTATATACTTAAATGATAATTTTATACTTATTTTTTTAATCAATTAATTTCTTAAAAAAGATAATTATTATGTAAATATATTATTATTGAAACTAAATTAAACTATAATGAATTTTTTTATAAGTGAACATTTATTTTAAAACAATTTTAAATAGCAAGATGGATATTTAAATTGAGATAAAAAGAGTATCAATTTCATATACAATTTTTTGTATTTTGATGGTTTATTTTAGAATATTAAAATTGAACAAGGAATTCATAAATTCAAAAATGTGTTGAACATTTATATAAACATTTTTTTTAAAAAATTAAACATATTATGGCTTCTGTGAGAAAGAAAGAATGTTTTTGCGAATAGACATATACAACCATGTCCACAATTCCAAGAGGATGCAGGCATGGCATGGATCATGTGGTCCTAACTCCTAACTCTATCAAAACATATTACATATCCAAACTTATTTTTCATATAAAATATTAACACATAATTAACAACCTTTTTCAATTTAATTCATAGTTCCAATTCCACACCATGAATCAATTATTTGTTAAGTGTCTTTTGATTGTTAAACAGATATTCTATGCATTACTAAATACACAAAAATTATCTTTATTATCGATATGCATTCGTGTGACATCTCAATAAGTTATATAAATATTAACCTCACAAAAATCACATAACAGTTGAGTTTTGAGATTCTTCAAAGGGGTCTGATCGAGTCCTACTCATTAATTTTTGATGCTATTTGTTTTCTATAAGTCAATCTATTTCATGTTTGTAACAAAAGATGGTTCAAAAGGATAATCTTGCGATATCACTTGCGTTTAAAAAAAACAAACAAAATAATAAATATGAATAAAAATCAAATCTAATCAGGTCAACACGTACGTACATGATAGTTGTGACATACAAACGTTAGGTTCCCATGATGGTATCCTAGTGATACATTCATGACATGGCATATATAGTGGAGATTCATGCAGTGGTGTAGCCAGGATTTTTATCTTGGGTGGGCCAAACTATCAGTAGATAACACATAATAAACTAAAGGTTGTTATAATAAATTTGTTAAGTTAATTGTATACAAAGCTCTATTACGTTCATGTATTATTTCAATAAACATATTAACAAATTAACACTTTACGTAGACTCAACATTTAATTAATAATTGAATTAACTTATTTTTTTTGAAAGACTAACTTACACAACAACCTATTCCTATACTACCATTAATTTCTCAATCGAGACTTGAACCCACAAAACTAAAATATCGTCATATTATAACTTTATAATTCAATTAAATTTAAGTGTCACTAAATAGAAACATTAACATGAATGTATAGAGAGTAAAAATAAAATATAAAAACACTTTGTAAATTGCAGAGAAAATATAAGTGAATTCTTTAATATTGTGCTTGATGTTTAAACTAATTAGTGAAAAATAGACAAACATTGAGATAAAGAAAAGGTAATGATAAAACAAATTTAATTAAAATTATTTTGCTTTGAGTTAAATAATCTTTTATATATATATATATATATATATATATATATATATATATATATATATATATATATATGAAAGGAAGGTGAAAGTGAGGGTGGGCCATGGCCCCCCCACTTCCTAGTATAGCTACGCCCCTGGATTCATGATTCAAACACTACACATGTGTAGGTGACACGATTTACCTCATCTATGTTGATACTTGGCCGAGGAACCAGTCAGTGGGGCCCAGACCTACAAACACTTGTGTGGTCATTAGATGAGCAAGATGCAAAGTAGTTATTCCCCTTTTACTGTTCAAACCGGATGCATTCAAGAATGGGTTCTTTGTTGTCTTTTAACATATAATTATTCAAAGTATGTAAAACACTAAATATGAAAAGCACAAAGCAAGCACTTCTTTTGACTGTATGTTTCTTTTTTCCTTTTCTCCTGAATACATTCAAAATAAAAGTCTATGACACCTTGAAACATAGAATAAGCATTGTACATATATTATTCCATGGAAGCATGCTTTCAATTGGAGTAGTATATCGGATTGGACCAAAAGGTTTGAGATTAATAATTGCAATATGAGATTACGTTAAAACTTCAAACAAGTCGAGCTTTTGTCCGCCCAACAAGATCACTTAACCAATATTGAATAATTTAATGATTTGATGGTTCGTCTCGAGTTTTTATCGAGCTTCTCGAGCCTTATATGTGTGTGTGTAGAGAGAGAATATGGTTCATGTGAGTACATAAAAAATACAGTGTTCCTGTGCGTACTGTGAACACACGAGTTTCAGGTGTGGAAATGCTATGAAAAATGTTTTTTTCATTTTTTATATTCATGTAGATACAAATAATATAAGTCTAATTTTAAATAATTACACGCATTCACATCTTCTATAATCTTAAAAGTTATGTGCACGTGAAAAAATTTATGTGAACAACTGAACATATAATAACAACGGTACAGTTCATGTAAGCATGCACGTTTCACATATTTCAAGTGTGTGTTAATGTGTGATTTTTTACAAGTAGTCTTGTGTTGTTAATTTAAACATGATTATAAAAAAAAATTTCTATGCGAGGTAGGGGTGTGCAAAATAACCGAACCCGAATAACCCACCCGAACCGAACCTTATTCGGGTTAAATGGGTCGGGTTATTTGGTTTTCGGGTTTGTTAATCGGGTTAAATGGTAACCGAATAAGGATTTCGGTTCGGGTATCGGGTGGGAAGTAAAAAATTCGGGTTACCCAAATAACCCGAATAACCCATATATCAATAATTTAAAAATTAATAATAATAATATATCATCCCATCTTGGCATCTTGCGTCTACTTTAGTAAAGATGTAGGTTTTTATTTTTACAAACCAAAAACATGTCTCTTTTCAACTTTTCCACGTTTCCCCATATATAGAATATAAATATATAAATACTTAAGTTTAAACTTTTTAACCCGTTCTACCCATTTTACCCAACCTATTTAACTCATTTAAACCATTTTATGAAGGATTATATTTTTATACAAAAACCGATTAACCCATATAACCCAAACCGAATAACCCGATACTCATTTAACCCAAAACCGATTAACCCGTTCTCTTATTTGGTTCGGGTTCGGGTAGTTAACATATACCCTCATACCCGAATAACCCGAAACCCGTTTAACCCGCCCGAATAACACCCCTAACGCGAGGTACCTCATGGTACATCGCAAAACTAGTGTTAAACCCAAATACAAACGAGTCTAGACTCAAGAGCTTTATTAAATATCAAGAAACTTAAGCTCCAGCTGTATTGATCGAGTCGGGCTTTTATGGAGTTCAACTTCACTGAAAGTATAGCTTAAAAAATGAGTTTAAGATTTGAGGTTGTATCTTGAAAGCTCATGTTATTGAGCCCAGCTCTAGCCTTGTCATTTGCAGCCTAGCTCACATGATGGACATTGCCAAAAATAAATTGACTAGATGAACCAATAAATGCAATACACACATACATACATACATACATACATACATACATACACACATACATACACACATACATACATACACACACACATACATACATACATACATACATACATGTATGTATGTATGTATGTATGTATGTATGTATGACTTACTTGGAATGTGGTAGAAAATTGATGGTTTGTATTCCCTATCCTAATTGTCTGTCTACTGCCATATAAACAGGACCACATGCAAAGACAAATATCTTAGATGGGTTCAGCATAGAACCATCAAATTACTCTCAATATTGGATAATGGATACATGATCTTGCACAAAACTATGAAATATTTACATAATTACAGTTATTTGGGAGCATATATACCCGAACCATAAGTGAAGTTTGCATCCCCATCGGTTTGAGCTTAAGCTGAACAATGAGGTAGAAGGTAAAATAAGAAATAAAACATCAAATGAAACTATGACCGGGCAGTGGCGTAGCCAGGATTTTGATCTATGGTGGGCCGAAAAAAATTAAAGATGATTACAATAATATTGTTCACTTAGAAAGTTTTAATTGCACACGCCGTTCTTTTACATCGACAAAATCATCTAAAATTGAATCTAAACTAAACATTTTTGCAATATCCTTCTCGATATAAAGAACTAGACTATCAGAAATAAAATCATCATCCATTTTATTACGCAATCTAGTCTTCACGATTTTCATGGCCGAAAATGCACGTTCGGTAGTTGCAGTAGACACCGGAATTGTTAACACAAGCCGAATCAATCTATCAACTAAATAATAGTGACTTGCTTTTCCCGTCTCTTCAAGTTTTTGACACAATTCACCAATAGAGGACAATTTTCCTAACACAGGATGATCTTTCACGTCAACTTCAAAGTGCTTCAACTGAAACTTCAAAACATCCAATTCTTGCTCTGAAAAATCAAGAAAATAGTATTCCTTGCAAGCTTGAAAATAACATCCAAATTAAAGGATTTATATCCCTCTCTTGGATCCAAAGCAGATGTTAATCGATCCGTCTTCCGCTTCCGTCTTCCGCTTCTATCCTTTGTTATATTTGTTGTTGACCGTTGACTATTGTATTTGGTTTTGGTTTAGGTGGGCCAAATAAAAGGCATGCATTGTATATATATGTATATCAGTATATATTAATGGGATAAAAAAATTTTTGGGGTTGGCCATGGCCCACCACATGACCTTCTTGGCTACGCCTCTGTGACCGGGTATATAAAATTGAGTTCAAAACTACTGATCGCATTTCAGATTTCTGTGTCTGCCACTTACAAAGAGGAAAACAGTTTTCCATCATGGATTTTTTTTGGAGAATTTCACATGTGTCCCTCTAAAACTTCATAATATCATATATATATACCTGACTCAAAAAAAGAATTTCATATATGTCCTTTTAAAACTTCATATATCATATTTACCCAATTTAAAACTTTAATATCATATATACCCTTTAAAACTTTTAAATATATATTACTTTAAAACTCATAATAAATATTCATTATTAAAGAAATGATCAATCTACCTATTTTATTTCTTAAACTTCATAATATTGTATTGACCCAATTTAAAACTTTAGTATCATATATACTCATTGAAACTTTTAAATATATCAAATATATCTCAATTATTTATTCATTCTCTTTTACTTTAAAACTCTATTATATGAAATTCTTTCTTAAATAATGAATGTTTATTATGAGTTTTAAAGTAATAAAAAATGAATAAATAATTGGGATATATTGGATATATTTAAAATTTTCAACGGATATATATGATATTAAAGTTTTTAATTAGATAAATACGATATTATGAAGTTTAAGAAATAAAAAGAGTCAATTGGTCATTTTTTTAATAATATTTATTATGGGTTTTAAAGTAATAAAAAAAAGAATAAATAATAATTGGGATATATTTGATATATTTAAAAGTTTTAAAGGGTATATATGATATTAAAGTTTTAAATCGGGTAAATATGATATTATGACGTTTTCAAAGGATATATATGAAATTCTTTTTTTTGTTGGGTATATATGATATTATGAAGTTTTAGAGGGACATATATGAAATTCTTCCTTTTTTTTTTTAATGGAACATGTACTATACGTTTGTGAACTATATGGAGTACAAATAACGTACATTACATTCCAACATGACACAAATTAGCAAAAGGATATTGCAAAACTATATGAATATTAAAAAGGGACAACCACTTCATAAGTTTTCAGATAAACGAGTCCACTTTGTATATCGTATGTTGATCGGAACATACGTTTGTTGCTGCACATGAAATCCAAAGAAGCAACGTAAATGAACTTTTTTATCAAACAAATATTTATCTTAACAACCATCTATACTATATATAATAAGAAAACCACTTGAAGTTTCTGGACCATTGGATGGAAAGAAATTAATGGTCCAGACTAATGACAACTCATAATTATTTAAGAAATGTCTCTTATACCCTTAATTAAAAATCAATAATTATACATATGCCATTTTTTAAATTCATTTCCAAATTTACTACATTCTCTTAATTACATTAAATTTTGATTTTAATTTTTTCATTAATGAATTAATATTTACCTAAAATAAATATGTGTCATTATTATCCTTAATGATCATAGTTAACAACTCATAATTATTTAAGAAAATGTCTCTTATACCCTTAATTAAAATCAATAATTATACCGATGCCATTTTTTAATTCATTTCCAAATTTACTACATTCCCTTAATTACATTAAATTTTGATTTTAATTTTTTCATTAATGAATTAATATTTATCTAAAATAAATATATGTCATTATTATCCTTAATCATCATAGTTAAAGTCAAATGTAAAAATTTGAATTTAAATGTAGAAGTGTAGTAAATAAAGTTAAAATTTTTTGTTAATTATTTTGCTAACAAGATTTAAAATTTAATTGATAAAACTTCAATTGTGAATATGATAAATTTTGATTGTTGATTTTCAGATATTCCATTTATGTATTTTATCATTTTCAAAATATATACACATTCACATAATTGAAGTTTTTTGTTTCTTACATTGATATTTCATATTTGAAGTTAATAAAAATTAAAAGAAATATTTTTTGCAAACACATATTATCTGTTTTTAATAATAGAATATATTAATATTTTTTTAATTAATATCAAACAACTAAGTATTTTTTTATCTTTAATTTAACTAGATTTCAATTTTTTTTATTTTAATTATATATAAATTTTATAATAATTTATTTAAATATAAAAAAATATGTATTTTCTAAATCAACCCATGTAATACATGAGTTGATTAACCTATATATTATAATAAAACAAAACAATTCATGGCACACGTCACTTCTACAATACAAGAAAATTTTATTTTTCCACCTCTTTTTCCAAATTTAACACCTTAACTTAATTGAATTAAATTTTGACTTTATTTTTTTTCATTAATTAATTAGTAATAAATTAGATTTTGTAACTTATAAAATTAATGTTTACCTAAAATAAATATCTATCATTATTATCCATAATAATCATAATTAGATCCAAATGTAATAATTTGAATTAGTTGTGGAAATTATTATTATTATGTATAATAAAGGAAAACATCAAATGTCACGTGTCACCTCTACGTTCACCAAAAAGATAATTACAACTTATAAAAAATAAAAGATAAATATCATTTATAATATTTCTAAAAAAAAAAAATAAATATACTCTATTTTTTAATCTGTAAATAATAAAAAAAATAAACACAATTATTATTTTTGTATGTTTTTATTTTTACTCATATACATTTTATATAAATAAATTTAATTAAAAATATCCACGTAATACGTGGGTTATAAACTAGTTAATGTTTAAAAGACTAAAAAGGAAGATTAATACAATCAAATGGGAGGTAGTATTCAAAATAATGATTAGGATGGAGGCAGCTTTTGCTCATCCAGAACACAATAAAAGCTTCTAACTTTGTAACGGAATGAGGCACACACACAAGAAAACGTATTGCAAGAAATAATAACACATGGTTTACGTGGTTTGATGTTAAGAATGATCTATGTTCACGACCAATTGACCAAACATAAATGGATATAGTTAATGAGATCAATATTAATAGAACACAAAAATCGAAAATAAGAAAATCATTAATGGAACACACCTGATAAAAATTTCTTCCAGGGACGCATCCCCTGGACCCTAATAAGGAGCGGCAGATAAGCCTTCGGTCCCCATAACTTAACAATCTCCAACTTGAAGGCTGATCGCCTGATCACATTAACTGCATTTCGTCTCTATAGATCTAGTAAACCCAGACCTCGTTGACTCCTCTTACCATGGTCCATGGCGCCACCTTCTTCTCAAGTAACTTGAAGGCCTGTTGAAACCATGTATTGCTTCAAACTTCTCAATTTGCTGCTACATTAGTAAAGATGTCTGCAGGATTCATCGTACCAATGATCTTTGTTGTCAACTCTCCATCACTTATCATTCTCTGATAAAGTGATGTTCTATCTTGATGTGTATCATCCTCTTATGAAACTAAGGGCGAGCATGGGGCGGTTAGGTTTTTGAAATGGAGGAACCATTCGGTTTTATTTTTTCGGTTTACACTCATGGGTTTTCGGATAAGGTTTTGTTTTTAGGTTTAAACCCGAAAATTCTTGGACATTTTTTTTTACTAAATTTGAGTTTTTCTTTACTAAGTTTAAACACTATGTGATAAATGATTAAAAAATAAATGCTCACATTTGGAATTTTGTTAGACTTGTGTCTTAATTTGATACTTTGATATATTATATTGGTATTAATTATTAATTTACTTAGTTTGATACTTTATTTATATTTTAGTAACTTACTAACTTGAGGTTTGAGTTAGTGTTTTATTAAGTTCAACATGTAGAAATATAATATGAATGCACATACCAATTAATTAGCATTAGTAAGTCTATCAGTATATACATATAATTAAAATAGGCATAACTATTAAACATATCAATTAATTAGCATTTTAAGATCACAAATATCAATTATGTATATAAAGAAAAGAAGCTTTGTAATGTACTAATGTAGGATAGAACATTAAATATTTATAATACTTAAAAAAATTATTTTTAAAAACCGGTTTGGTTTGGGTTTTTCCGGTTTGGTTTTGAGAGGGAATCCAAACCCAAACCATTTACCCCGCTTTTTTGGTTTTTCGTTTTTCCGGTTGGTTTTTGCTCGCCCTATATGAAACACTGGATTCTTCACAGATGAAATGCACTCTGGTTGTCATAATATAGAACACTGCATTCCTGTTTCATGTCCAACTTTGATAGGAGGTTCTTCAGCCATATAAACACTTTGTTTGCTTCTTCAATTGTCATATATTCTGCTTGTGGTTAAAAGAACAACACTTTTATGTAATCTAGACATCCAACCGGTAGTTATTCTCCCACTGCGAACATATAACATGTAGTGCTCTTCCCTGAACATATAGCATAAAAACCACTTGACTGCTTCTTGATGCTCCCTGAATCAAACATAAACTTGTTGATTATTCCTACTACATGAGTAATATATGGTCTTATGCATACTATAACATACATTAAATAACAACTACTAATACATAAGGAACTTTAGTCATTTCTTTCTAGTGTTCATCGGTATGAGGTGATTGCTTCTTTGTAAGCTTAAACATACTTCCCAGCTTAAACATACTTCCCAACTTTTGGCTTTAGCATCCTTTTGATTGAATTTCTTTGAAACCCTCCTAGTGTATCTCTCTTAAGATAATTTTAAAATACCTCTCCTGCTGTATCTCGTGATGCTCATGCCAAGTATCTGCTTAACACATCCTAAGTCTTTCATCTCAAATCCAAGACTTGAAAACTCCCTATCTTTGCTAATTTCATCACACAAACAATAGCCATAATGTCTACCAAAGTGCAAGTCACTATGTTTGGCCTTTCATCTCTCATGATGAATTTGTTGAAAGTAACCTTGTACATTCCCCCTTATTACAAAGTGCGTCGGTTAATACTTAAGGGTTTGCACATCAGGAGAGATCCTTACATCCTCCATTTCTTTTAGCATCCAAAGAGCCTTCTAACAACCAATTATACAAAGTCCATGAATTGAAGTGTTATAAGTGACAATTCGGTACATGGAAATGGGAGTAGGAAAATGAAAATGATTCCACTTTCATTGTTTGTTTTGGTCTGAGTATCAAAGTCCGGAAATTAAAATCGATTCACACTCTCGATTTTTGAAAAGAGAACTGGAGAGAAAAGCAAAGAAAAAAAAAACACAAGACTTTAACCTAGCTCCCCCTCCCACGCACGTTGTGTTCCCTCCAACGCATTCTCTGCTCGTGGGAGCAGGTCGGACTAGTGGCAGCCACCACCACTGATGTTCTCCTCTCCTCTTTGACCACCAACCAGGAGAGATCCTTACATCCTCCATTCCTTTTAGACACTCTACCACTAACAGTCTCGAGTGTTTGTGAACTCATTAGTGAATCGGAGAGGCGTTCTCATCATCCCAACCAAACAATGTCGGTTTCCGGTATTCACCATCGCTGTTGGGATTTACTATCATCCCTAAACAAAGAAATCGAACTGGATTGTTTCTATCTAAAATTAACGTGAGCATTCTTGTAAAGTATCAAATCAATATGCATTTTCATACTGAAAATCCGAAATTAATTGACAAACTATGATGTTATGCTCAGCCATAATCCTAACTTGCCAAAACCCTATACATGGACTCGATGTCAGCATCAAGTACAAACAAAAGCAACACACGACAATATGTGCAACTAAAAAAGCGTGACTTGATGAACTTTTACGTACTTGAAAGGGTCTTACTTCCTTTTCAGACCACGTGGCTTGTTTCCTGAAGTATCCTTCGAAGTGCTCGTAAAATTTGTGGCCGAGTCTTCCTCCCTGTCTTCATCTTCGCTATCACCATCAAAAGCCTCGGTTTTGTCAGTCGACTCTTCCTCATCTTCCTGTGATTTTGCAGTAGCAGTTTCCTGATTTGACAGCCGGTCTCGAAGCTCTCTCAGTTTTGCTTTCTTTGAATTTAATACACCAAGAAACTGCAAGATTGATAAACGCAGATTCTTATCATGACAATATAACATGACATGTAACTATGTAAGATTCATAATATAAGATAAACTGAATTTCAATATCCATTTACAGCCCCTATTATGGCATGGAACTTAAGGTTTGCTCATATAACACATATTTGCTAAAGGCCCTATGGGCTATGGCACCTTCTTCATCCTTAACTCATTTCATCGTTCTATACGATTAATCTTGAGTCAAACTAAAAATCAATAGCAATTTTATAATTCCTTGATAAATTCTATGCATGAACACCAAATCTTAGTTAATCAAATGAGTGTGACTAAAACAAATCCATCATTTTTCACACATGATAAACCTCCATGGAATCAAACAAAAAACACAATCATTTGAGATGTTTGGTAACACAACGAATTTAAATGATTACAGAAGATAAAATATTTATATGCTTTGAGCAAAGAGAATAACTCTTTAATGTTTGACCTAAAAATATAAGTACTAAAATAAAAGGGTTTTTACTAATTGAAGATAATTCATGATGCAGTCTGCCCACAGGAATTACTACATAGAGAAGTACACATGCATATCCCTGAATTTGATGGTACCTTAGAATAAATGGTTGTTTCAAACTCTGCCTTCTCATTTTGGAACTTCTCGCTTTGAGCCAAACACTTCTCAGCTTCTGCTTTCAGTTTCTCATTTGATCGTGTTTTTATGACAACTTCCTCCTATTTTATTTCAAACCATTTAAATTGAAAAGAAAAACATTAGACGAATGAGCTACAGATAGGAGACTTGAATAAATATTTTTAACAATTAATGCATGCATAGCAAACAACTGAAATTATAATCAAAACAACATTGATGATCATCGTACACTTAAGCGTATGTTAGCATCCATCAGAAAGTCCAAAATTCCTGCAGTTATCTGCTTACTGTTTTCAGCTGGTTTAAATTTCCATCGCCATTCTAGCTTTGTACCTTCTTTCTCGAAAGTCCATGATAACTGCAAAGGATTTAGCACAACATGGATTTAGCAAATATGGGACTTGAAAAATTTGCAAAAGATGGGAGAAAATATACAAATATATTGCATAATAGTATTGAGCCACCCGTATGAAACTGTTAAGGATGAGCTTTTACCACTTGCCGATAGAGATGGACAAAAAGCAAAGAGACAATTAGAGACGGATTTTCGGAAATCTTTTTGTTTTTTTTTTTAAGAATTTTCTTGTGGAAGTGTTAGAGAAGAAGAGATGAGTTCTCCAAAAGTACTTCACTGGATAATATGAAAATATATTTCTTAATTTGATTGAATTACTGTTATGGATACTTGCACTATGAGGAAAAATATAAACCTGGTTTTTAATTTAAACAAAATGCTTTCTATACATCTAGAATCATATATAATATGTTTAAATAGTTGTTCTTTATTAACTTCTGGATGTTAATTGTCCAAATTCTCGTGTCATATATAAGTATATAAATTTATAACACATGTTTTCTTTTCAACATAAATTCAAGTTTGAAAAATGCAAAGTACTATAACAAAGCATAAGAATGTCAGAATGTCGTTTAGGATATAACCATTTTGTCATTTGGAAGAATGAAGATAAAGACTTTTCATCACTTACTATGAAGTTATCAGGGGGAGTCCACCTATGTGTCAGGGGTTTCCATGGACACTCCTAATTTTCTAAGTTTTGCAAAACTCATGTAGAAAAGGTTTAGTGGGACACCCATGTCTAGATTTAAAGGACACCCCTGCAATGGTTTCTCTCAAAGTCTGGCCATGCATTTGAAGTAAGAAAACATTAGAGAAAAAGAAATAAAAAAAATGTCTCTTGTTTTGTCAAAGTTACTCTCACTCTAATCCTAATCCGAGTCAAGTGTCAATATTTATATATAAGTTTATTCATTATTATGTTACAATATCAGGGTTTCAAAATCATAAGATTGAGGTTTGTGAAATTTTTTATTTATTTTTGTTAAGATAAGATTATAAATAATTGTATAATGTCGTATATTGATTGTTGAGAAACATGTGCAGGGGCGGATCCAGGATATTTTGTTATCGGTGTCACTTTTTTAGAGTATAAAATAATATTTATATTTTCAAAATACTTTCTAATATGGATCGGGTCACCGAAACGGATTACCAACACAAAATTAACAAATACCAAGATTTTTATTATTAAAATAGTACATAGTGCAATACTATTTCTTAACTGTCGCAGTTGC
Source organism: Centrapalus pauciflorus (assembly GCA_020465985.1). Lineage (NCBI taxonomy): Eukaryota > Viridiplantae > Streptophyta > Magnoliopsida > Asterales > Asteraceae > Centrapalus > Centrapalus pauciflorus. The sequence goes on along the minus strand of JAANYP010007652.1, from coordinate 603,038 downwards.
GGCCGACAAAACAAATATTAGCTTCAACAATTGATAAACCAAAGGATACGAAAGATGCTTCCTAGTTTTCACCATTAATTTAGCAAGCTTGCGGACTCCATTCAAATTAGAAATATTGGATCGTCTTTCACATTCTCAATATAGTATTCAAGTTGACGCACAAGATTAACATTCTCATCATAATTAAAATCATTCGGATACATCTCCATCAACCTTAATAACTTTGATGCATCAATGTCCCGAAAAGAATCACACGGTCAGGGTTTTTTTTAACATATTTAAGTATCTCCAAAACTGATGAGAAAAGATAATATCAATTAGGGGTTTTTTCACCAATTGAACCGGTGTCTTCAACAAGGTTTGGGCTAATTTTTTTAATCTTTTTGGGTTGGTTCCTTGAATCTTGTCTCTTATCATTTTTATTTCTATTGGGCTTCTTTTTTCTTTTAAGTTTTTATGATTAAACTTAGTAATATTTTATAAGTTTGGGTAACGAAATCAACATATATAAATAAGATATATTTAAATAATACTTTTATAAATTTTTCGTAGGTGTCACTAAAAAATCCTAGGTGTCACTCGAATTTTTGATACATACGTAATTCAGTATTTTAAAATTTTATCGGTGTCGAGTGACACCCATATTAATATACTACATCCGTCACTGAACATGTGTTAGATACTATTAGCAATGGTTGAATTTTAGAGTATTTTTCAAGTACGAAAAAACGTCATGAATAATGCAATAACAGTTTAAATATCAACTTATCAAGCAACAACTTATTTGAGAAGCTCATAGGGTTAACGATGTATATACATGGTGTTCAAATATTTCAACAAGCCACTCATAAAGCAAAATTTCATTGGTTGTCTATTTTAGATAAAGCTTCTAAATCATTCAACACATTTTCATTCAGTTCTTTTTCAGATGTCCCCTAAGACCCCACCCTAGACGACTCTTACCAACAATTGAAATAACTTTCAGGAGCTCAAGGTGCAATTCATTTTAAACTATATTATGTGCCCATAGGCCATATCTATCCTATGTAAACTTAACGTCACCTTCTACTACATATTATCTAAAATATTATGTGAGATACATCCTTTACAACACAAAACTTGAAAGAAAATGGTTTCTCTAGATAAGCAGTCTCAATACAGTTTTTCACTCTTATACGGTCGTCTTCACATACCTGGAGCGAAGTGTTTATCTTAAGTTGGTCTGCACTACTGAAAATTCGAGTGGTATAAAAAAGTCTAGCAAAGAACCATAGTCCATACTCCATAGATGTGGCTAGACTTCTTGTTCAAGACAAGTTTAAACTATGTTGGGTCCATTTCAAGACTAATGTAAACTCACATTAATCTCTATGCCTTAAACAAATTCTCTTATATCGATATAAGGAAGGGGACTAAGGGAGGGCGACTTCAAATGACAAAGAGTCCAGTCATGAAAGGGAAGACAGAAATAATGGAATTGAATAATTTCTCTTCACAACTAAGCCAGTCAAGATGCCAGTAAAGGCTGAAAGAGGCAAAAGAATAACTTCTCTACATAGGGATATGGAAGATAATTATGAATCGGGACATAAATTATTTCTTGTATGATGACACCAAACGGAAAAGCAAAAATACCTTGTGGCCAAACAATCTATTTTTTCAGGGGACCTTGATCCTATAAAGTTCTGGTGTGAAAAAGAAGTACAACAAAAGTTCTTGGATTTGAAAAATATCTCGGGTGCGAAGAATCCAGCAGACATGTTTACTAAATCGGTAACGCTGGACAAGCTGAAGCTGTGTAGGGCTTCAGCTGGCCTTCAGGATTAATGATGAGAAGGCCGGTGGCAACTAGGGGAGATCCGAGCTTACGGATCAGTCGGGGTTTATACAGAAGTACAGAAAAGGCTAACTTGTGGAGCGCAGTTGTTCGAGTTCGAAGCCTCCAAGTGGGAGATTGTTGTGGTGTAGGCTTCGTCCCACATCGGGACTTGGTTGTTTTTATTAATTATTAAGTCATGTCCCACATCGGTGATTAGATAGAATATTAGTCTAATCCTATCTCTATATATATTAAAGCCTTGTACTTGTATTTGTTTATCACTGAATAATAAAATAGAGAACCCTAGTTACCCCCGTGGACGTAGGTCAGAACATCGACCGAACCACGTAAATTCTTGTGTCTTTTATTGTGATCGCGTGTGTGTGTTTGTGTGATTAACCCTGACAAGTGGTATCAGAGACTCAGGTTATTTTGTTTGGTTAGTCAGATCACAAACCCTAGCAGCCGCCGCCAAAAACCCTAGCCTCAAAACCCTAGCCGTCACTAGAAACCCTAGCAGCCGTCACAAAACCCCTAAACCCTTTCTGCTGTGGTTGACCAGCCACCTGCGCCGCCGCCGGCAGTTTTTCTGGGGAGTTTTTTTGCTTGATCTGCTGCTGCTGTCGTTTTGGGATTTTTTTTACGTGTTTTTGTTGCTGTCTGCCATCTGCCGCCGCTGATCTGGGAGTTCCTTTTTCTGTCCAGAATTTTTTTTGCAATTTATTGCTGCTGTTTTTTTTAATTAAAAAAAAATCGTTGCTGTCCGTTACTTGATTTTTTGCAGAAAAACCCTAGTACGTTGTTACTGTTGTTTTGCGAAAAACCCTAGCCGTTTAGAATCCCATTTTGCGCAGAAAACCCTAGCACCGTTTTGGTTTGTGGTTTTGCCGTTTCTTGATTCGTAAGAGTTAGTGTTCAATAGAACAGTCGTTAAGTTCCGGCCGCCGCCTTTGCTGTGTTTGAACACTAATAGGTTGTTCGGGATAATGGCTGAAGACGGGAAGTATAAGATTGAGAAGTTTGACGGAAAAGACTTTGCATGGTGGAAAATGCAAGTCGAAGATCTTTTATGTCAAAAAGATTTGGAGTTAGCATTGATAGGAAAACCCGACGAGATGCAGGACGATGAGTGGGCAACCCTAGACAGGAAAGCATTGGCGGTTATCAGATTTACCCTAGCTAAGAGTATAGCGTTTTAACATTCTGAAGGAGACTACTGCGAAAGGTTTGATGGCAGCCTTGTCTAACATGTACGAGAAGCCATCCGCCTCGAATAAAGTATTTCTGATAAGACAGCTAGTGAACACGAGACTGAAGGAGGGTGGTTCAGTTACCTCACATATTAATGAGTTTAATACTATCTTATCTCGTTTGCAGTCAGTTGATAATGCGTTTGATGAAGAAGTGCAAGCTCTTCTTTTGTTGTCCTCGTTACCGGATAGTTGGTCAGGAACAGTTACAGCGATCAGCGGTTCATCTGGGAAATCTAAGCTGACGTTTGAGGGGATTCGTGACTTAATCCTCAGTGAGGATATCAGAAGGAGAAGCACCGGAGAATCATCGACTTCAATACTGAGCACTGAAGGGAGAGGTAGAGGAAAGGAAAGAGGAAGAGGAAATGGGAGAGGCAGATCTAAATCTAGGAAAAGGAGTCAGTCTAAACCTAGAAAGGACATTCAGTGCTGGAATTGCAAAGAGAACAGACATTTTAAAAATCAGTGTCCAAAGGAAAAGAAGGAAGTTAATGCCGCAACGAGTGATTCCGAAGATGTTCTTATTTGTTGTGTCGAGAACTCAGTCGAGTTGTGGATTATGGATTCTGGAGGATCATTCCATGCTACGTTTAGCACGAAGACGATGACGAATCTACGGACAGGTAACTTCGGTAAAGTTCGTCTCGCTAATAATCACACTCTTGACATTACAGGGATGGGAGATATTGAACTAAAGACTACTTTGGGTACCACCTGGACTCTGAACGACGTACGGGTTATTCCAGGCCTCAAAAAGATGTTGATTTCTACCGGGCAGTTGGATGATCAGGGTTATGTCGTCACTTTTGGTGGAGGTAAATGGAAAGTAGTTAAAGGGAATATGGTTGTTGCTAAAGGAAAGAAGAAAGGCACACTGTATATGGCCGAAGTCTCAGACGATGGGATTAATGCAGCTACTAGTGGGGTAGATCTTTCTAATTATGGCATCAACGTCTTGGGCACATGAGCGAGAAGGGAATGAAAATGTTAGTTGCAAAGGGGAAACTGCCAGATCTGAAAAAGGTAGACTCGGAATTCTGCGAACCGTGCGTACTGGGTAAAAAGAAAAAAGTATCGTTCGTAAAGACCGGTCAGACTCCGAAAGCTCAGAAACTCGAGCTTGTTCACACAGACGTCTACGGACCGACACCTATGTCTTCTCTGGGAGGATCGAGCTACTATGTCACGTTTATCGACGATTCGACATCCAAGGTATGGGTTTATTTTCTTAAAAATAAATTTGAAGCTTTCGATACTTTTAAGAAATGGAAATCTGCTGTTGAAATGGAAACTAACCTGAAGGTTAAGAGTTTGAAGTCGGATAACGGAGGCGAGTACATCAGCAAAGAATTCATTGATTATTGTGCTGAAAATGGTATCCGAATGATAAAAACCGTTCCAGGAACTCCTAAACCGAACGGAGTTGCAGAAAGGATGAACAGAACTTTAAACGAGAGGGCCAGAAGTATGAGATTGAATGTTGGGATTCCTAAGACGTTCTGGGCTGATGCAGTTAACACTGCTGCTTGCCTTATCAATCGGGGTCCTTCAGTACCGTTGGGATTCAAATTGCCAGAAGAAGAATGGAAGGGTGAAGCTGTGAAATATGAGCATCTAAAGGTATTTGGGTGCAGTGCGTATGATCTGGACAAGAATGGGGATAAATTAGATGCCAAAGCCAAGAAGTACACTTTTATCGGATATGGAGTTAACAGTATGAGATACAGACTCTGGGACTTTGAAAGTCGGAAAGTGGTCAGAAGCAAACACGCTACGTTCAACGAGGCCGAGCTCTACAAAGACAGAAACTTGGAGAAATCTAAGGATCAGAAAGAATGGGTTGAAATAGACACTGAAATCATCGGTACTAGAGATTCTGCAGTTACTCATGATAGTGGGAGCATTGATGAACCTGAAGATGATAGTAACAGTGAAAGTTCAACAGACGAAGAAGAACCATCTTCACCGGTACCGACTCAGCCTCAGACCGTTGAATCACAGTGGGTTAGGAGATCGAGCAGAGTTACCAAGCCTCTAGAAAAGTATGATCCGTCAGTTAATTACCTGTTATTAACTGAGAATGGCGAACCTGAAAGTTACTCAGAGGCATCTAAATTGAAAGATTCGTTGCAGTGGGAGCATGCGATGAAAGATGAAATGAGTTCTTTGTACAAGAACAAGACACGGGATTTGACAAAGCTTCCGGCAGACAAAATCGCCTTGCAGAACAAATGGGTATACAGAATCAAGGAGGAACACGATGGATCTAAACGATACAAAGCTCGTCTGGTAGTTAAAGGTTTTCAGCAGAAGAAAGGAGTTGATTACAACGAGATTTTTTCTCCAGTAGTGAAAATGACGACTATTAGATTGGTTTTGAGTATTGTAGCTGCTGAGCGTTTGCATCTGGAGCAGCTAGATGTTAAAACCGCGTTTCTTCATGGTGACCTTGGCGAGGATATATACATGGTTGAGCCCGAGGGGTTTAAAGTTTCAGGGAAAGAGAAATTAGTCTGCAAACTGAAGAAAAGCTTGTATGGTTTAAAACAGGCTCCTAGGCAATACTTAAAGTTTGACAACTTCATGGAACGAACCAGGTACAGGAGATGTGAGATGGATCACTGCTGCTACGTGAAAAAATTCGAGGGTTCGTATATCATTCTACTGCTTTATGTATTTTAATTGTCGGAGCAGACATGAATGAGATCAACAAGTTAAAGAAGCAAATGTCAAAGGAATTTGAAATGAAAGATCTGGGTCCAGCAAAGCAGATACTTGGAATGAGCATCACCAGAAATAAGCAAGATGGATCTCTAACTCTATCCCAAGAGAAATACATCGGGAAAGTGTTAGATAAATTCAAAATGAACGACGAGAAAACTAAGCCGAGAAACACGCCGTTGGGAAGTCACTTTACACCAACCAAAGACCAGTCTCCGACAACGAAAGAAGAAAAAGCAGAAATGGCTAAAGTTCCGTACTCATCAGCAGTTGGTAGTCTCATGTACGACATGGTTTGCACGAGACCAGATATAGCTCATTCCGTCGGGGTTATTAGCCGCTTTATGTCGAATCCGGGGAGAGAACATTGGGAAGCTGTTAAGTGGGTTCTCAGATATTTGAAGGGCACTTCGAAGGTGGGTCTATGTTTCAGAGGTAAAGATTCAATTCTCAGAGGATATGTTGATGTTGATCTGGGTGGTTGTAAGAAGACATTCAAAAGCACGTCTGGGTATGTTTTCATGGTGGGAGGAACCGCAGTCAGTTGGATGTCGAAACTTCAGAAGAGTTTAGCTCTGTCAACTACAGAAGCCGAGTACATGGCTGCAGCTGAAGCCAGTAAGGAGCTCGTTTGGTTGAAGAACTTCCTACTAGAGTTAGACAAGAAACAGACAGATTATCCGCTATACTGTGATAACGAGAGTGCTGTGAAACTTGCGAAGAACCCGGTCTATCATGGAAAGACCAAGCATATCGCGATGAGATATCACTTCATCAGATGACTGATCAGTGAAGGAACTATGGATTTGAAAAATATCTCGGGTGCGAAGAATCCAGCAGACATGTTTACTAAATCGGTAACGCTGGACAAGCTGAAGCTGTGTAGGATTTCAGCTGGCCTTCAGGAATAATGATGAGAAGGCTGGTGGCAACTAGGGGAGATCTGAGCTTACGGATCAGTCGGGGTTTATACAGAAGTACAGAAAAGGCTAACTTGTGGAGCGCAGTTGTTCGAGTTCGAAGCCTCCAAGTGGGAGATTGTTGTGGTGTAGGCTTCGTCCCACATCGGGACTTAGTCGTTTTTATTAATTATTAAGTCATGTCCCACATCGGTGATTAGATAGAATATTAGTCTAATCCTATCTCTATATATTAAAGCCTTGTACTTGTATTTGTTTATCACTGAATAATAAAAGAGAGAACCCTAGTTGCCCCCGTGGACGTAGGTCAGAACATCGACCGAACCACGTAAATTCTTGTGTCTTTTATTGTGATCGCGTGTGTGTTTGTGTGATTAACCCTAACATTAAGCAAACCTTCAGCTGAAAAATAAGCAGTTGCCAGTTTAGACTAAGGGCATCGGATGCATAATTGGAAAATAAATTTTCTGAATCAAAGTAAACGAACTTTATTCCTCCTTCACTAACGTTCAATTTTCCTCTAGCTGTTGCTACTAATCCTAAATTCACAGTAGTATAAAGTGTGTTGTTAGTTTGTTACCAAAGCTTAGTAAACAAGTGAAAGTCATTGATGAAAACAGATGAATGATAACGAGTTGATGATTTTCCAAGATAACTCGAGTAGACACTACAAAGTGCAAGTGAGTTTGGAAGAAAAAATTGATTATTCCTGAAAATAACGGATAATTTGTGAAGCGCTGAGATTCGAAAATTTAGTAATCCGAAAATATATTTAGCATTAGTTTAAGAGCATTACTCGTTTATGGCCTCCTCCAGCATCAGCAAATCCATAAACCGAACCAGGCTGTTGAAACCCTAGATATCGCTCCGACATATGGATGTACTCCGATACCGGTTGGTCCCAATTAGACGCTCTCTCTTTCACCTCGTCTTCTGACGCTGCAAAAAGACGAATATGGTTCAACATCAATGGCGTTAGTGATTGAAATGAAGAATAACTGGAGATCATAATGGAATGGCTGATTCGTACCGTTGCAAGTCCAAGCGTCAAGGCCATCGGTGACAGAGAGATTGAAGTGAGAATGAAACCATGTGCCTTTGATGAAGATTGATTGGGGGATTTGGAGCTTTAAGCATGTGTGTCTGGCCGAATCCATGGCGGATTGGTGTGAAGTTTTGTGCGTGCCTGGGAAGGAAAGGGAGGTGCTTCATCCCGCCTCCAGGGTATTTTAAATGACTTCTTTTTATAGTCAAAAGACTTTGACATGTTTTGATTTGGAAACAATTTCATACGTAATAATTTCATACAAATATATTATCTAACTTTTAATATCATTTTTATTCACTTTACATTTTATTTTTTTAACATCAGATAAAATATTCTATTTATATAGAATTACTAATTTATAACACACGTATTACGTGGATATTTTTTATTAAATTTATTTATATAAAATGTATATGAGTAAAAATAATAATTGTGTTTATTTTTTATTATTTACAGATTAAAAAATAGAGTATATTTATCTTTTTTAAAAATATTAAATTGTATTTATCTTTTATTCTAATAAGTTGTAATTATCTTTTTGGTGAACGTAGAGGTGACACGTGACATTTGATGTTTTCCTTTATTATACATAATAATAATAATTTCCACAACTAATTCAAATTATTACATTTGGATCTAATTATGATCATTATGGATAATAACGATAGATATTTATTCTAGGTAAACATTAATTTTAAATGTTACAAATTCTAATTTATTACTAATTAATTAATAAAAAAAATAAAGTCAAAATTTAATGCAATTAAGTTAAGGTGTTAAATTTGGAAAAAGTGGTAGAAAAATAAATTTTTCTTGTATTGTAGAAGTGACATGTGACATGAATTATTTTGTTTTATTATAATATATAGGTTAATCAACCCATGTAATACATGGGTTGATTTAGAAAATACATATTTTTTAATATTTAAATAAATTATTATTAAATTTATATATAATTAAAATAAAAAAATTGAAAGCTAGTTAAATTAAATATAAAAAATACTTAGTTGTTTGATATTAATTAAAAAATATTATGATATTGTATTATTAAAAACATATAATATGTGTTTGCAAAAAATGTTTCTTTTAATTTTTATTAACTTCAAATATGACGTATCAATGTAAGAAACAAAAAAACTTCAATTATGTGAATCCGTATATATTTTGAAAATGATAAAATATAAAAATAGAATATCTGAAAATCAACAATCAAAATTTATCATATTCACAATTGAAGTTTTATTAGCAAAATAATTAACACAAATTTTTAACTTTATTTACTACCCTTCTACATTTAAATTCAAATTTTTACATTTGAATTTAACTATGATCATTATGGATAATAATGACACATATTTATTTTAGGTAAATATTAATTCATTAAAATCAAAATTTAATGTAATTAAGGTAATGTAGTAAATTTGGAAAATGAATTAAAAAAATGGCATAGGTATAATTATTGATTTTAATTAAGGGTATAAGAGACATTTCATAAATAATTATGAGTTGTCATTAATCTGGACCATTGATTTCTTTCCATCCAATGGTCCGGAAACTCCAAGTGGTTTTTGTAACGCCCTCGAACTAATCAACAATGCCACATAATTACCACGTCAGCAACGATATGATATAATAATCCCTACGCTATTCCCAAGATACATACACGAGAACCCGATGATTTTAAACTTTAATTATACAGTAACAGTCACGAAAATCTCTGAATTAACACAACCTATCCGAAGTATATAAACAGTCCACAAAATATAACTACCTCCACAAAAGGTAGCTAACTCCTCGATCAAGGATAATGTAAACCTACTTTGGTGCAGCAGGCCTACTAGCAGTCCGGTCACCTGGGATGCACACAACACAAACACACGGGTCAGCTAAAGCTGGTGAGAATGCAAGGGTTAGCGTACGATTATAAAGCTCAATAAATAAATAACTCGATAACAAAACGTTCAGCGTTCTCTACTGAACAATAATATGAGATCCCACAAAGTAGCTCAATAGGTACTCAACTCGTGTGGACGAATCCACGTACCCAAATCCCTAGACCGCACAAAGCAGTCGTCAGGACTCAAAAAGGGAATTGGGAGCGACCCAACCCCTGCCCAGCCGTACGGTTTAGTATCTCGATAGCTCGTGTGTCTCAAATCTCATATAATAAAACTCAGTTCACAATAAACACAATATACATGCATGACAGTATCTCAGTAATAAAACTCGTAAGAAACTCATAATAATCTCATAAAGAAAGCTCAGTAAAGGTCATGCAAGTGTAAATAAATAATCGTACAATTATCTTAGAAAAGCATGCAAACTCACCTGACCCTGAAATCTCTTTCCTTAAGTCTCGGTTCCCTGCCCGTATCCCGACCCTATCAACTCGAGACCCTAGAAACACAAAGGAACAACCCAATATCACTAATTCATCCCTAAATAAACGCTTAAAATATGCTTATTTTCTGAATTCTCACGCGGCCGTGTAAGATTTCTTACGCGGTGGCGTAGCAGTCTCCTTACGCGGTGGTGTAGAATTTTTACAAGATGGTGTGACTGCAACCCACGCGGCCGCGTAGCAAAACCCACGCGGGCGCGTAGCAAAACCCCACGCGGCCGCGTAACAGAACCCACACGGGCGCGTAGCAATAACCCACGCGGGCGCGTAGCAAAACCCACGCGGGCGCGTAGCTCCATCTTTACACCACCCTGTAGCCTTTTACACGGGCTTGTAGACAAATACCTACGCTGCCGCGTAGCAAACCCTACGCGGCCGCGTAAGCTGACTGTCAGCCATGAATGTTCTGTTTTTTGACAGCAACGATTTCACACCTCAAAACCCGATTTTTGCTCGATTTTAGCTCACGAATTTGACCAAAAACTCAATAAAACACATATATAAACTTACTTTAATCACTTGATAACAACTAACACATAAATCCCACAAATTTGGAGCTTAATACTCACTTTGAGCTTTGGTAGCAAACTTGAAGAAGAAGGAGATGATCAGGAACTCAATTCACAAGCTGGAGCTCTAATTCTTGCTTGAGATGCTGCTGGAGACAATTCACACACACAAACACACTTAACTTCTTATTTTGGAGATGAAGAAATGAAAGCAGGCACCCAAGAAGCACACACATATATACGTTTTTAGTTTAATCCGGTCCGACACCGAAAAATCCGATCCCGATACCCCAAAATACAAATTTATATTCCCGGGTCCCAATTTAAATAATTAATCCAATGACATAATTTCACGTACCTATCTCAAAACCGGGATGTTACAAGTCCTCCCTCCTTATGAAGATTCTGTCCTCAGAATCTAGCTCGAAGCAAAGAGGTGGGGATATCGGCTACGCATCTCTAACTCGGGCTCCCATGTGGCGCTGGTACCCTTATGGTGTTTCCACTGTACCAACACTAACGCCACCTCTTTATTACGCAACCTCTTCACCTTCCGATCTGTCACTGCCTCAGGCTGCTCGGCATACTGAAGTCTATCATCGACCTCAATCTCTGACAAAGGTACTCTCTGATCATCACGGGCCAAACACTTACGAAGATGGCTGACATGGAAAGCATTATGAACTCCCGAAAACTCTGGAGGCAAATTCAGACGATAAGCCTGATCCCCGATCCTCTCAACGACCTCAAACGGCCCAATATAACGCGGACCCAACTTACCTCGTCTCCGAAACCGGATAATTCCCTTCCAGGGTGAGACTTTAAGCATCACGGAGTCTCCGACCTGAAACTCTAACTCGGACATACGGCGATCCGCATAACTCTTCTGGCGACTCTGAGCTGTCTTAATCCGCTGCTGAATCATAGCGACCTTGTCGCTAGTCTCCTGAAGAACCTCTGGCCCGCTGATAGGACGCTCCCCAACCTCCCCCCAACATACCGGAGTCAAACACTTACGCCCATAGAGAGCCTCGAACGGAGGCATGCCGATAGATGCGTGGTAGCTGTTGTTATACGCAAACTCAACAAGCGGCAAATGAAGATCCCAGCTACCCCCAAAATCAATAACACAAGCCCGCAACATATCCTCCAAAGTCTGATTAGTCCGCTCTGTCTGGCCACCTGTCTGCGGATGGTAGGCTGAACTCAACTGAACACGGGTGCCCAACTCTCTCTGAAAACTCTGCCAAAATCGCGACACAAATCGGCTATCTCGGTCAGACGTAATAGATCTCGGAACTCCATGCCTCGCAACGATCTCCCTGATGTAGAATCGCGCCAACTGATCCATCGAAATAGTCCCACGAACGGCCAAGAAGTGGGCGCTTTTCGTAAGCCGATCAACAATAACCCAGATCATATCATTCCCACGAATAGTCCGCGGAAGTCTCACTATGAAGTCCATGGTGATATCATACCATTTCCACTCTGGAATCTCTAACGGCTGAAGTCTACCATGCGGCTTCTGATGCTCACTCTTAACCCTCAAACACGTCATGCACGCCTCCACATACTTTCCCACATCCCTCTTCATCCCTGGCCACCAGTAATGAACTCGCAGATCTCGGTACATCTTCGTGCTGCCTGGATGGATCGACAATCTAGACTTGTGGGAATCATCTAGAATCAGCTGTCTCAAACTACCTACTCTGGGGACCCATACTCGACCGCGGAGAGTCATTAAGCCTCTATCGTCCCTGCTCAACAACTCCAGCTGGCCAGCTAATCTCTCTCTCTGCACATTCTCGCCTCTCAAACCCTCCTCCTGAGCTAACCGTAGATTATCAATCAAGGTCGACGTGACCTCTAATCGAGAAGCTCTGGATGTAACCGTCTGCTCATAAGATCTTAGGCTCAAAGCGTCCGCCACCACGTTAGCTTTCCCCGGGTGGTACTGGATGTCACAATCATAATCCTTTAGGAGCTCCATGCTGCGCCTCTGTCTCATGTTCAGCTCCTTCTGACTGAACAGATACTGTAAACTCTTATGGTCAGTATACACTTTAAAGCGCGTCCCATATAGATAATGCCGCCATATCTTCAAAGCAAAGACTATGGCGTCCAACTCTAAATCATGCACTGGCCGACTCAACTCATAACTCTTAAGCTGTCTCGAGGCGTAAGCAATCACCTTGCCTCTCTGCATCAATACACACCCCAACCCGGTGAAGGAAGCATCGCAATACACAGCAAAATCCTCAGAACCCTCTGGCAACGCTAAAATCGGAGCCTTACACAACCGATTCTTCAACTCTAGGAAAGCACTCTCCTGATCCTCGGTCCACACAAACGGCACAGACTGTCGCGTCAACATCGTCAAAGGCACCGCAATCCGCGAGAAATTCTCGATAAACCGCCGATAATACCCTGCCAAACCCAGGAAGCTGCGAACCTCAGACACCGATGTGGGCTGGCCCCAACTCATAATCGCCTCGATCTTCGCGGGATCCACCTTAACGCCTTCGCTCGTCACCACGTGCCCCAAGAACTGCACCTCTCGAAGCCAGAACTCGCACTTCGAAAACTTGGCGTATAGCCTCTCTCGCTGCAAGGTACTCAAGACCTCTCTCAGATGCTGGCCATGCTCCTCGCTGCTCCTCGAGTAGATCAGAATATCATCAATAAACACAATCACGAAACGATCGAGCATCGGCCTGCAGACCCTATTCATCAGGTCCATAAATGCTGCTGGGGCATTAGTCAGCCCGAACGGCATGACTAAGAACTCATAATGACCATATCTGGTCCTAAACGCAGTCTTAGGCACGTCCTCGTCTCTAACTCGCAGCTGATGATACCCTGAACGCAGATCAATCTTCGAGAAGAAACTCGCCCCCTGAAGCTGATCAAAGAGATCATCAATCCTCGGCAAGGGATAACGGTTCCTCACCGTTACCCTATTAAGCTCTCTGTAATCTATACACATACGCATCGTTCCGTCCTTCTTCTTCACGAATAACACAGGGGCTCCCCACGGAGAAGAACTGGGGCGGATAAACCCGCGATCCAACAGATCCTGCAGCTGTGTCATCATCTCGCGCATCTCGGTAGGAGCTAATCGATATGGCGTGCGCGCAATAGGAACGGCCCCGGGAACTAGGTCGATCCTAAACTCAACCTGCCGGTCCGGCGGCAGACCAGGCAGCTCATCTGGGAACACGTCAGGAAAATCTCTAACTACAGGCACATCACTAACCTCCCTCTTCTCCTTCTTCGCATCTACCACATAAGCTAAATAAGTGGCACACCCCTTCGCCACATACCTCTGCGCCTGCGCCATCGACACTATACTCATCTCTCCTCGGCGCCTCTCACCATACACAACCGCTGATTCTGACTCGGAAACGGGAATGCGAATCATCTTCTTAGAACAGAAGATATCCGCCTGACGCGCTGTCAGCCAATCCATGCCAACAATGGCATCGAAACTGCTAATCTCCATAGGCATCAAGTCTATGGAAAATCGGTGACCGTCTATCTCTAATACACAATCTCTATAGATACGGCTCACTAATACAGTACTACCATCAACACGCTCAACAATAACAGGCACAGATAACTCAGATGAAGACATAACAAAATAATCACAGAAGGAGGCAGATACATAAGAACGATCAGATCCCGAATCAAATAAAATAAAGGCACGTAGTCCGTTAAGGATGAACGTACCAGATACAACATCAGACGACTCACGCGCCTCCTCAGCAGTAGCCTGGAAGACCCTGCCACGAGCCCTCGGTGCTCCTCCTCCCCGAGGCGCTGTAGATGATCCAGACGGCCCAGCTCCACTCGAACTCGACCCCGGAAACCCCGCACTCGGGTTCGGACAATCCCGAGACATATGACCCGGCTTCCCGCACCGGAAGCAAAGAGACTCCTGGGAAGTACATGCAACAGCAGTATGACCAAACTGGCCACATCGGAAACAGCGAAGATGCTCGGGGGCGCACGACCCAGCATGGCGATGATGACATCGCTGGCAATCTCTCTCGACATCGGCTGAACTCCCAACCCTACTCCCCGAATCCCTGGAACCTCTACCACCACTACTCTGACCCTGACTCTGTGACTGCCTCTGACTCTGTCCCTGCTGCCTCTGTCCCTGCTGTCTCTGACCACCCCGACCCTGTCCCTGACTCTGACCAACCCCCAACTGCCTATCATCCCGTCTCTGATCTCGCTGAGCCCCTGAACTCTGTCCCTGCTGCTCAGAATAACCGCCCTGACGGCTCTCCCGGTAAAATCTCGATGACCCCGAACTCTGCCCCTGTCCCGATGCCTCCACACGCTGTCTCTGGGGAGCCGGCTGCTCCCGCTGTCTCTCAATCTCTCTCTCCCTACGCCTGGCGTACTCCATCGCTGACGAGAAAGTGGGGTCACGCAACATCCCCACAAACTCTCGGATATCCGGCCTCAAACCTTCGATAAACATATTGACCTTTCGGTCCTCTGTGGCTACCTGATGCGGCGCGAACTGGGCTCTGTCATTAAAAATATCGATATACTCCTGAACCGATCTGGATCCCTGCTGCAAATGAATAAACTCTCGCTCCAACTCTCTCCTCGTGTCCAGCGGACAATACTGCAGCTCGAACTCTGTACGAAACTCCTCCCACGACATCAAGTAGGCCTCGTCAACTCCCTGAGCACTAACAACCGAACTCCACCATCTCAATGCTCCTCCCTTCAGAAGGTAGGAGGCATAACTCACTCTATCTGCTCTATCAACATGGGCTATACGGAACGCAGCCTCGACCTCTCTCAACCAATCCAGTGCCTTCGAGGCACCAACTCCGCCAAAGAACTCAGAAGGGCGACCTGTCATGAAGTCCTTAAAGGACCCTCGCGATGGCTGGCTAGAAGAAGAAGCACCAGCTCCAGAACTCTGGCCTCGCTCGGGCGGAGGCACCGCACCTCGACCCCTACCCATACTCTGACCCGGAAAACGCTCATCTAATATCTGACCTATCACAGAATACAAGTCAGATCTACGCACAGGCTCATCATCCCTATGGTCATCCCCCTGAGGCCCGCTGCCCTGACGGTCCATAACAACCTGCACAATAAGATAATAACACAAATTAACTCTACAAGACTCTACACACTACTCGTTTATCACCTATTACTCTACTTCGGATTACAATCCAAGGATCTAGACTCTATGGTTTAAGCTTAAGCATCCACTAGATACTTAATCTCTTAAACCTAGGCTCTGATACCAAGCTTGTAACGCCCTCGAACTAATCAACAATGCCACATAATTACCACGTCAGCAACGATATGATATAATAATCCCTACGCTATTCCCAAGATACATACACGAGAACCCGATGATTTTAAACTTTAATTATACAGTAACAGTCACGAAAATCTCTGAATTAACACAACCTATCCGAAGTATATAAACAGTCCACAAAATATAACTACCTCCACAAAAGGTAGCTAACTCCTCGATCAAGGATAATGTAAACCTACTTTGGTGCAACAGGCCTACTAGCAGTCCGGTCACCTGGGATGCACACAACACAAACACACGGGTCAGCTAAAGCTGGTGAGAATGCAAGGGTTAGCGTACGATTATAAAGCTCAATAAATAAATAACTCGATAACAAAACGTTCAGCGTTCTCTACTGAACAATAATATGAGATCCCACAAAGTAGCTCAATAGGTACTCAACTCGTGTGGACGAATCCACGTACCCAAATCCCTAGACCGCACAAAGCAGTCGTCAGGACTCAAAAAGGGAATTGGGAGCGACCCAACCCCTGCCCAGCCGTACGGTTTAGTATCTCGATAGCTCGTGTGTCTCAAATCTCATATAATAAAACTCAGTTCACAATAAACACAATATACATGCATGACAGTATCTCAGTAATAAAACTCGTAAGAAACTCATAATAATCTCATAAAGAAAGCTCAGTAAAAGGTCATGCAAGTGTAAATAAATAATCGTACAATTATCTTAGAAAAGCATGCAAACTCACCTGACCCTGAAATCTCTTTCCTTAAGTCTCGGTTCCCTGCCCGTATCCCGACCCTATCAACTCGAGACCCTAGAAACACAAAGGAACAACCCAATATCACTAATTCATCCCTAAATAAACGCTTAAAATATGCTTATTTTCTGAATTCTCACGCGGCCGTGTAAGATTTCTTACGCGGTGGCGTAGCAGTCTCCTTACGCGGTGGTGTAGAATTTTTACAAGATGGTGTGACTGCAACCCACGCGGCCGCGTAGCAAAACCCACGCGGGCGCGTAGCAAAACCCCACGCGGCCGCGTAACAGAACCCACACGGGCGCGTAGCAATAACCCACGCGGGCGCGTAGCAAAACCCACGCGGGCGCGTAGCTCCATCTTTACACCACCCTGTAGCCTTTTACACGGGCTTGTAGACAAATACCTACGCTGCCGCGTAGCAAACCCTACGCGGCCGCGTAAGCTGACTGTCAGCCATGAATGTTCTGTTTTTTGACAGCAACGATTTCACACCTCAAAACCCGATTTTTGCTCGATTTTAGCTCACGAATTTGACCAAAAACTCAATAAAACACATATATAAACTTACTTTAATCACTTGATAACAACTAACACATAAATCCCACAAATTTGGAGCTTAATACTCACTTTGAGCTTTGGTAGCAAACTTGAAGAAGAAGGAGATGATCAGGAACTCAATTCACAAGCTGGAGCTCTAATTCTTGCTTGAGATGCTGCTGGAGACAATTCA
Organism: Centrapalus pauciflorus; assembly: GCA_020465985.1. Lineage (NCBI taxonomy): Eukaryota > Viridiplantae > Streptophyta > Magnoliopsida > Asterales > Asteraceae > Centrapalus > Centrapalus pauciflorus. The sequence goes on along the minus strand of JAANYP010007652.1, from coordinate 585,577 downwards.
CACACACAAACACACTTAACTTCTTATTTTGGAGATGAAGAAATGAAAGCAGGCACCCAAGAAGCACACACATATATACGTTTTTAGTTTAATCCGGTCCGACACCGAAAAATCCGATCCCGATACCCCAAAATACAAATTTATATTCCCGGGTCCCAATTTAAATAATTAATCCAATGACATAATTCCACGTACCTATCTCAAAACCGGGATGTTACAGTTTTCTTATTATATATAGATAGAAGTATAGATTATATACGAAGAAAATATGTTGTGTAAAAACCATCTTCCGTTTATTAATTATTTTTGTTTTAAACTTTTGGAACATAATCTTTGTTCAAACATTTATATCATTTGATTTGACATATACATAAAGTATTATTCATGTGATAACATTGATACGAATAAATTAAAGTCATCAATAAACATCATTAATACACGTTTAAAATGGAAACGAAAGAGAATTCATGATCCAAAAACTATATCTCAATGTAATTGTAAAATGTCATGGTATTATGATGGTACAATTAAAAAAGACAAATTGTAAGAAAATATAAAATAATTTATATTTTTTGTTAATTAATATAATCTATTTTTCCCTGTTAATTAACATGCTTTTCATATTATAATCAATTAACGTAATATCTAACTTGGTACCGATAAACAATTTTTTTTTTTAATTTTCTTTTTTAACTAGCATCCACATAAATCATTTTGACTGTTTATTAACACCTCAAAATATGTAAATAAAATAATTTTAATCTTTACACTTACTAACTCCAACAGAAAAGGTAAACATTAATATAAAAATGCATACAAGGTAGAACAACCAAAATTTTGTTACGAATATCTCAAAATTGTAAAAAATTATAAGTTTTTGTTTGAGTTTCTCATTGAAATTTTAATATTTCTTATTGTATGTGTGTAAATTAAAAATAATATAAATCATTTGATAGTAAACTAAAAATATATCACGTTAACTAATAGAAAAATAGTATATTGTTTTATTTTTACTTTTATTATTTTATCAGTAGTTCTTTTAAAACATAATGTCGGTATATACAACTCTTAAACATACCACCTATCTAATCTAATCTAATCTATCTATACTATTAAAAGAGTAACTATAGTCAGTTCTGGTGCAGCCACGTGTCATCACCATGAATCGACACGTGGCAGGTTGTAAATAAAATAAAGAAATTTAATTTATATCTATCCAAATCTAATATAATCCACTTTTGAATTCAAATCAAATAAAATCTAATACTCTACCAACTCATTAATTATAATATAATAGAATAAAAGTTGTAAAAAATATAAGAAAATAATTACTATTCATATAATCTACAAATATATAAAATTAATAGGTCATAATAAATAATAATATCATTCTTATATACTTTTTGTTTAAAAAAAATAATATTTATACATTTACCTTTTAATTCATTATATTTTATATATATTATAAATATCCGCGTAATACGCGGGTAATAAACTAGTCTATTAATATAGGAAAATGATTTTGACACGTGTCACTTTTTAGTGGCATCTCAATTTCATTTTCCCGCCAATTTTATTACCATAATTTTAATTTTAATGTTTAGGAAAGTAAAATAATAATTCTAAATATTTTTTATAAACTATTTATAATATTTTATTTTCATATTAATTAAACAATTTAATAAATTTACATATATAGTTATAAATCTATGGATCAACATTCTAATACAGTCAGTAAAATTTTTATTCACTGTATATTATGTATTTTAATTTTATAGTTTATATCGTTTAGATAATTTATTTTGAATTTTAATATCATCATTTAATTATCAAAAATTTATAATTGTAATATACTAATTTAATTATATATGTAATTTTTAAAAAAATATTATGTTATAAATACATCTTATGTAATACAGGGACAAATAACTAGTATACATATAATTAATCCCCAAGATGGTAGCTTAGTGACTGTAGACATAGAATCCACAGTGGATGTTCAAGTTCAATCCATGCATATATGATATATCCTTTAATCTTGGGTTACGTGATTTACCTTTTTTCATATTATCCGTGGGACCTTACAGATACACACCAATTCAAATAAAAATGATCATCTATTCTGATTAGGGGTGCAGGTGAGTCGAGCTACTCGTGAGCTACTCCAATTCGACTCGTTAAAAGCTTAAAAAAAACTCGACTTAAATGAGACCGAGCTGAGCTCGAACTTGAATTCGAGCTCATTTAATAAATGAGCGCAAACCCGAGCTTTAACATAACAAACTGCGAGCCTAAACAAGCTTTATAAAAAAAGTAGTTTTATAATATATAAATAAATTATATAATAAAATTTAAAAAGTAATATTTTGAATAAACGAGTCGAGCTCGAGCTTATACAATTTTTCACAAGCCGAGCTCGAGCCTCATACTTTCAAATTAGCCGAGCTCTAGCCTTAACGATCTTGAGTTCGGCTCTGTTCCTTTACACCCCTTATAATTGTATACTATATTAAATAATTCTTATAAAATTCCTAATTGACCTATATTATTTTCACACTTTGATAAAATGGTACCGATTAAAAAAAAAAGAATTCTAATCTGACTGTTATGTTTTCAGTATTAAATCGTCTGGAGATGCAAAGATAGTTGGTCCTTTCTCAACCATAGCTTCACAAGTCACAAACTCATTTTAGTAACACAATATATCATTTGATGGAACTTAGGTGGTGAATGTAAGTTCTCAGGTTCCCACTTGAGGTACAGGAATAGGTTAGGAGTAGGATTAAACTAATTCGTCGTTAAAATTTTTTTTGTCATAACCATTTTACATATTATATTAAATAAATAATAAATAAATATATATGCCAACATTAATATATCTTTTCAATATATATATAACTTGGTTCACTTACCGTCCAATATAAAACACTTGACAAATAAAATGAGTAATAACTTCTAGCGTGTGATGATTATTTTTTTAATCTAGTATCAAGCCGCATTATCATGTTGTACAAAGGTCATATTTAGATGTCACTTTGTGTTTCAAAAATGATTATTAGATTATCATGTTTTGAAAACACACAAAACCGAAAGTTATTTAGAGGGTGTTTGGTTTTGCGTTATAAACATGATTATTAGCTTATCACGTTACAATAACGCAAATAATTGATTTAAAGTGTTTGGATTGCATACGTTAATAAGTGATTATTTGCGTTTAGCGTTTGTCCTACCACACTTTTTCATAAGTTAAAAATTGTAGCTTATTTGCTTAATAAGTGATTATTTGATGATTTTACAAGTAAAAACGCAAATCCAAACACTTTAAAAACTGATTATTTGATAATTATGATATCAAACAGCAGAAGCTAAACCAAACACTACATTTCCTGCAGCACTTTTTGTTACCGCAATAATCTAATTATTAGTTTCCAAAACGCTACAGCACTTTTTGAAACGCAAATCCAAACACCCTCTTAGATGATAAAATAAATGCAGATTGCCTAAAAGGCACAAACAAAAATCAGTTTTTTCTTTTTTGACATTTTCTTGATCAATTTCAGTTTCAAGTCGGAGGATGAGTTTGTCATGATATTTGGATCATGCAATTCAACGATATCATATTCAACTGAAAAGACCCACATGACACATCAATCTCCTGTGACCATATGTGAAAGCAACAATGGACATTTGGATCTAGAAACGTATGATTTCATTCGATTCATGTGTGTGTGAGAGTAATAGAGCTGTACATTATTTCAGATATGTATAGAAGTAAACTGGTAATGTGCTGTCTGCCAACCAAAACTAGTAATATCTAAAATGTATGTAACAACATCATACAACACCACAACGAAAAACCTTGCCTCTTATGACGATTTCACTTCTGTTCATCAACATTCTCTTCAGCTGCTGCAGATTTCTCATACTCGATTTCATTCTGCAAGTAAAAACAAAAAGGGGAATAGTTAAATTACAATAATTTTAAGTTAAAACAGGGTATCTGCATAATCGAAACCAAGAACCAAACCAACCTCAGTCTTATCGGCATTCTTCACCTCAAAGGTTTCAGCCTGTGATGATAAAGAGAGCGGGTCACAACCAACGTCGTTACCCACATTCTTTACATCACCCATGACATTTACAGTTTCATCCTGTGATGATAAAGGGACCGAATCCCAACCAACAACGTCGTTATCCACACTCTTTACATCACCCATGACACTTACAGTTTCATCCTGTGATGATAAAGGGAGGGAATCCCAACCAACAACGTCGTTATCCACACTCTTTACATCACCCATGACACTTACAATTTCATCCTGTGATGATAAAGGGAGGGAATCCCAACCAACAACGTCGTTATCCACATTCTTGACATCATCCATGCCATTTACAGTCTCATCCTGTGACAATAAAAAGAGGGAGACACAACCAATGAAACCACAATGATCATGAATTTATCAAAATTGGCATCTTTTTTTTTTTTTTCAAACCAACCTTCTTTAAACATGCAGTAATATTGGGGACTGTTCCATTGGTCTTGTTCTTTATCTTCCCTGACTCGACTTTAGTCTACCAGGGGAACATATTTACTGTTAGAATAGAGTCAGATGACTAACTAGTGTTACCATTGACTGAAGTGAAGACAAACCTTAGGGTGAGCACTCCTCTTCTTTATTGGCACTGCATTGGCTTTTGGCTTATCAGATTGCTCAGTTGTTGTCATCACAATTTCAATCTGAAATAGCGATAGATGAGGTAAGATAATACTGGCAATAGGTTTAGAAAATAGTAGCAATGGATTACAAATGAACAATGAATGATGAATAAACCTTGGCCTTCTGGATCCATTTGCCAGTGAATTCATCCTTGCTTTTAATAGTTGATATGGAGATAACTTTTCAATACCAGATAAAGAAACTTGAATTAAATAATGTTGGACATATAATCATATGAACCAATAAGTTATCTATAAATGGAATCCTTACACTTCTGAGTTGCCATTACATTTCTCTTCAGAATCTCAGATATGACAACAACAGTTGGTATGGCTGCATGTATCACATTAATACAAGTCAATATAAAGCAAGTTTTAGTGTGCATTCTGTTCTTGATGATTATAGGCCAAAAAACAATGCTGAAAATGTATTGTTAAAGTCTAACCCATTCCCAAGGCCGTTAGCTGGACGTTGTTGTAACGGTTGATGTATTTCTGCCACCATGAACATATCAACAATCAATTCAAAGAAGAATATCATCAAACAAATCACAATAGTAGTAGATCTACCTAGAGAATCCAATTCACAAACAAAAGGATCAATTATAGCATCATATCAGCAGAATACAAGCAATTTCCCCAAATGAACATACATTACTCAGTTGCACAGGAATTGTGACTTATAAACCCTAGGAAAAACTCAAATTACACATGAACTTATCCACGAGACAGAAGTGTAAACCCTAGCGAAGACGCTGGCTGAAAAATAAATTGCCAGATAAGAACATGCACATGATTATACACAAACTTCCAGAGTTATTTACTGTACTGAATCAAATATATGAAAGATCTATAAGAAACTACCATAACCTAGATCAAAAACAAGAAAATCACAGCATAAAAAGGATCAGGAACAAACAATCAACATGAAACATCCAGAAACATTCCAATATAACACTGAACTTTATAATAAACACAAGTTTAATCAATTGGCAATAGAAAAGGGGGAAAACCTAACCTTAGCGAGATTGAGGTAGAAGATGAAGGGCTTCTTAGTGTTAGAAACTTGAATCCTATAAATCCTTGACATCTTCAATGCTTCAACAGAATCACTCTGGTCATCCATGGTGGTTTTTCCATACATCTCCATTCTCTCTATAAATTTCTTGCTCTGTGTCTGAGTAAATGAGAGACTGCCGATGGAAATCAGGAAATGGAACGAAGATGTTGTTTATATAGGTTGGTGGCTCCAATCAAAATATTCCACGTGGATGACTAGGATTGGTTCATTCGTATGGTTGGTTTACTAGGCGGTTACCTCCAAACGGACAGTGTCAGGTGGTTAGAGAGAGGGAGCTTCCCGCGGAAATAACAAAACAAACACGATAACATTATTATATCTTTTTTTGGGTGAAATTTGTTCCAATTTGTCAAATTGACTTGTTCCTAGGGGTGAGCGACGGAGCCGATTTCCCGAACCTGGCTCAGTATCGAACCGGAACTGGTACCGACCGATATCGAATTAATATATTCGCTCCGGTACTCGGGTTTTGAATTAGTTAAAAATCGGTTTTCGGTACCATATTTATGATAGAATATCTTATTTCGGTTTCGGTGTTATATATATACTGAACCGGTACCATATAAAAGTAATTGTTTTGGTATACGGTTCTTCCACATCTCTTGTTTCGGTTTCAGGATTTTTGGTTTCGGTACTGGTTCGGTCCGGGTACCGAGCTCACCCCTACTCGTTCCGGTGATTGTATAAGCTCCCTTTGTTTTAATTAGATAGGCAATTGTACTTCAAGAAGTAAAGATGGTGAGATAGGGTTTTTAGTCAAATATGTTTTTAATAAATAATAGAAATGCAGACTTCCAGAAGTTGTTTAAATTGGTATTGTTGTGCAACTCTTTAATTTTTGGTGTTAGGATTCTTATATGGGATAGCATATCACAGAAAATTGGTGTTTAAATAAACAATATGATTGTCTTTAATTTAGGCATGTGGATATCGGTTCAAATTTCCATTTGATATAGTATGGGTCCCGCATCGTATTATAGTTAAAAGATATGGCATCTGGAAGTAGATAAGGTCCAAAAAGTACGAGACTTGGAACACAAGGTGAGTCCGAGACTCAGAGTCTCGGGTGAATACAGAGTTCAAAACTTGGAGTCTTGGGATGATAAACTTGAAAGTCGTTGAGCAATCCGAGACTTAGAAACTCCAGGTCTGCAATGAAATCCGACAATTGAATCAAACAATCTTATTGAATCTCTTATCAACTATCGAGATCATCTACTGTTGATAAGAAGTGTTAATAAGACAAACAATTACATCTTATTGAATCAAACACACCCTAACACTGATATTTGACTATCACTTAATAGCAACTTAGTATCTAGACTTTTATTTATATTAATTTATACACTATTTGAGGTTTAACATATTCTTTATAATAGAAACATTATTAGTTAAATTGAAAAATTTATTACTTGGTTAAACTGTCATGATTTGTTACTTGGTTAAATTGTGATGGTTGTTTCTATATGCTTTACAATTTGCAAGCGTATTTATATGTGTATAAAACCACAATGCACCTGAAAACTTGTGAAAACCGCACTGCACCACTACAAATGTATCAAATTCCCCGCGTGATGCATCAAAATCTTGCGTGATGCATCAAAATCTCGCGTGATGCATCACCTTATTTACGATCATGCCACCACGTTTTTCATGAAATACACCAAATCAGACGGTTTGCGTAGGTTTCCATGGTTTTCACGTGCATAGTGGTTTTCCATTGAACTCACCCATATATATATATATATATATATATATATATATATATATATATATATATATATATATATATATATATATATATATATATATCTGTGTGTGTGTGTTGCCGACGGAGCAGAGAGAAAAATGCTCACGTGGCACAATATTACTGATTAAAATTCAGAAAATTAAGGCTGAGTTGGCGCAATATTAATGGTTAAAATTCAGAAAGTTAAGGCTGATTTGCCGCAATATTACTGATTAAAAATTAGATTTTTTTTGTGGCACATTAATAGAATTCATTAGCCTGTTAACAAACATTTCCTACATTTTTGGGTATTACATTCAGCTTTGTAGCACATTATCCCTTATTTTTTAAACCTAAAAATTTATTGAGACAACATCTAACAGACTATGTCACACGTGATTATCAGCTAAATGAGGCTGATAATCAGCTTTTTTATAAGCTTGCTTAGAAAAAATGAGGCTACTTACATAATTTAAAACATAAATGCATAATAAATAAACAACTTTAGTAGTAAATAAAAATATTAAAATAACAACTGCTGGAAGATGAATAAAAAACTAGGCTAGATAATGGGAAAATCATGTAAAAAATCAACGTACTTTCAATATTTTTCAAATAAGTCCTTGCACAAAAAACGTTTCCATGAATGTCCCTCAATTTGAAAACGTTTTCGTAAAAATCACCGCATATAAATTGTTTCCATAAAAGTTCTTTAAGTTAACGAAATTTTGTGTAAAAACATCTGAAAAATCATTAAAAATATCATAAAACAACACAATTCGTAAAAAATTTCAAGTTGAAGGACTTTCATAGAAACGTTTTTGGTATAGGGACTTAATCGAAAAATATCAAAGTGTGTTGGGTTTTTATATAATTTTCCCTTAGATAATTCCATTTAATAAGACCTGCAAAAAAAGGCTGATAATCAGTTTCCTTTATCAGCTTGCTTAGAAAAAACGAGGCTGCTTGCAATAGTGACAGAAATTGAAACATAAATATAGAATAATTAAACAACTGTAGTAGTAAATAAAAATACTAAAATAACAACTGCTAGAGAATGAATAAATAATCACACTAGATAATTCCATTTAATAAGACCTGCAGAAAATTTGGATACCATCAATTCTAAATAAATAGAAAATGCAAAACTGAACCTGAAAAATGCAGAAAAACCTATTTTAAAAAATATAAACTCTGCTCTTATATAATTATTAAAAACCTGCAGAAAATTGAAAACATGTTGTGAATTTAACAATAACGGAAAAATTAAGAGATAATGGTTTTTCAAATTTTACAATTATTAAAAAACTGCTGGAAGTTAACAGATTATATAAAAAATAAAAGATGATGGTTGTTTAAACTGATGCTTGGCAAAAAATGCATAAAAAGGGGGATAACATCAGCATTTAAAAGTTTCATTTTGTAGAAAATAAAATATTTTTCAAAAATAAATATATACAACTTACTGGTTCAATCATAAACTATGAGATAAAATGGGTTAAATGTAACAAACTCTGAGATAAAACATGCAGATTAACATATATATATATATATATATATATATATATATATATATATATATATATATATATATATATAGGGGTGGGTTCAATGGAAAACCACTATGCACGTGAAAACCATGGAAACCTACACAAACCGTCCGATTTGGTGCATTTCATGAAAAACACGGTGGCATGATCGTAAATAAGGAGATGCATCACGCGGGATTTTGATGCATCATGCAGAAATTTTGATGCATCGCGCACGATTTTGATGCATCGCGCGGGGAATTTGATGCATTTGTGGTGGTGCAGTGAGGTTTTCACAAGTTTTCAGGTGCATGATGGTTTTCCATTGAACCTCCCTCTATATATATATATATACTCAATGACCATTCTTTTTCAACATACGGGAAAAATAAAACTGCATCAACAACGTCTGAGGAAGAAATAAGGCCACTAAGTTCTTTAATCTTCTTTCATTATTTCGAAAACTACATTTTTATTTTCTTTAAACCAATTTTTTAATTAGTTTATCATCATGATTGTTCGATTTGATTAAAATTCTGCAGGATATGAATCACACAGATGATGAAAATAATGAGAGATCAACTAATTCCATGGATGTGGAAAACAAAAATCAATTGAAGTTTTCATCAAAGATTCGAAATTTCGGATAGTGAATTATGTTATCCGAATCCGAAATTTCAGATTATCCGAATATCCAAAATTTCATACTTTTTAACTTTTTTCAAAAAAAATTAAATCAAATTTTTAAATATTTAAAATCCAAATTCATATATCCAAATACATATTAAAGATAAATATGTCACAAACTAAATTTATCCGGAATTATTTTTATTCAAAACGACAAAAAAAAGATTAAAAAACTAAAATATAGTAAATATTAGTTAACAAATCTATAATATCAAGATAAAACTCAAAAATATACATTAGAATAATAATAAACACTCAATATTATGTAAGTAATCAATCCTAAAGATATAAAAAATTTATAAAAAAATAATTGTTTTGATTTTCGATATCGGATTATCCGAATATCTAAAAATCTTGAATTTTACTATCCGAATCCGAAATTTCGGATATCCGAAAATCCGGATATCCGAAATTTCGGATAGTTTTGGATCGAAATTTCGGATACTCGGATTCGGATTCATATGAACACCTTTAACAATACCTGCACAATGTTTTAAATAAATCTCTAGCCCATGAGATATATCATTTCAGGTTTAAATTTGTTATATATTTTTTAAATAAGATTTATTAATTTTTTATGTTAAATGATTTTGTTTGTTAACAGTTTATTAGTTTGACTAAATTATTATTATAAAATTATGTTAGACGGTATTGCAACTTGTAAGTAATACTTTGCAAGTGTTTTACATTATTTGATGAGAAAATAATGTGTTTTCATTTTATCGTAAATTATAATTAGTTTTTTTCCTATATACTTCATTCTAATACACATTTTTTAACTACAAATTCGTCTCTCGATAAACTCACATGTATTAAACTAGATATGTATAAACCTCAAATATAATTATGTTTAATAATTAATATTCATGATTAATATAAGTAGTTTTTTCTTCATAAACAATGTATAGTTTTCTTAAATAAAATGTATTTTTATTATGTTATTATATAATTATAAATATTAATTTCATCACATATCACTCGAGCAACGCACGGGTATTCAACTAGTTACCATGATGGTATGTTGTCCTTCAAAACCCAAACCATTAACGATTGCATCCAAATGGAACAACGTTCTGGACCAACCAATGACTTACTCCTAAAAAAATGTATGAACATTTAGGGTGTGTTTGATTCGTTAAGAGTTAATTGTCTTATTGCTTATTACCACTTCTTATTGATAAGACACGTCTCAATAATTGATAAGAGGTTGCAATAAGATTGTTTGATTATTAAATTTATAAATGTCTAATCATATATGTAATCTTGACTTTCTTTATGAAATTAATTAAAATTTTTATGATTTATAAATATATGTGACTTTTCTATTGTATTAACCAAAATTTCAACTAGCACAAATATTTCGAAGCAAACAAATAACTCATAACAATCAATTAATAATCATAACTATCGAATATGCAGTAATTATTTAAACAAAAGAAAACCAACAATCAATTGATAATATAAACTATTAGTTCTTACAACTGACTAATATCAACTTTCAGTCTACATTAGTCTGTCCGAAATTTGTTCACGTAACACTTCCATGTGTTTGAGCTTCTTGTACTGCTTCATTTTCATTATCCCCTTGTACATCTGCATGTGCCGATGTATTGTCCCTTTCTTTTTTCCTTTGCATCCTCCTCTTTAATTTAATATAATATAATAACAAAGTAATAAGTATGAGTAATCGCTTCTTATGTTCGTCCATATTCCACCTGTTAAAACATAACACCTAATTTTTCTATAATATACGTGACATTTCTTGGTAATCCAAGTGACGGTCTAGTTAAATGTCATATAGCATTTAGTTAATCATTTAACTTAACAGAATAGATAAATTAATAAAAATAAAAAGTTCTTAACAATAGCCAATTTATGTTTAGAAGTTTTATATATTTGAGTGAACACATAATGGTTGATTTTTGTCTATATTAATAATTATTTTTGTCTGATAAAATATTGATCCATTTAGTAAGTGGAATATTAGAACCACTCAAATTTTGTTGGATTTCCATAAACAAATTATTATTGGAATGAAAGGATAAGCATGAATGAAGAAATTTGCAATTGGATGAAAAATGGAAATACAAAAAAAAAAGAAAAAAAAAAAGAAAAAGGGACAAAGAGACAGAGAGAGATAATGATGATATCTTTGGCAATGAGGTGCAGCGCCCAACTTTCCTAACCTGGTCAGAGGAAATCAGAAGCTTTTTTTTCTCAGAATGAATAAGTCATGTTCAGAGAATTTTTGTCATTTTTCTATTGTTGGCATCAAACTCACTTATTATGATTTTGCTTACCGAATAAGAGAAATGCATCCAATAAGAGCCCATTAATTGATATCAAACAGGCCCTTACTCTATCCAAAAATGATGTATGGAGAGTTTATATGTTTATTTTTCTTGCAATAATTGTTGGTTTTGAAAGTTTTAACATTTTTAATAAAAAAATTAAGAAAACTAAAATCAGACAAAAAAGTACTACAAAATATGTTAAATATAATTTAAAATCATCATTATTAAGTTTAGATTTAATATTACGGGTAAAATGTATATTTGATCAATTAGCTATCAAACTTATATCCACTTAGCTACTAAATTATTTTTTATACACATTTATGATTTAACCATTAAATTTTAATAGCTATATATTTTAACCACAAAATTTACAAACATTTAACTTTTAAGTGAGACAAATATAGTTGATCGGCTTGAATATATATATTTAACGTGGGCCTATTTTATTACAGTTGGGCCGACCCATTCAGACAACTGAAGCTGAGCCCGCTAGGTTTAAGCCTTATTTTAACTACCACTAACACTGTAAACCCTAGAATACTTCTTCCCAAATCGTCTGTAGCCGAAGGTTTTCGGCACCCACTCAGGTATGGATACACAGTAATCCTTAATTAAACTGTTATTGTATTTTCAATCTGTGAAAATGCGTAGGGATTGTAGTTGAAACTTTCATGTTTTTGAATGAATTGATTGGATTAACATTCGTAGATTGCAAATCGCTTTTTATGATACTGTTCTCGTCAATAATCATTAGCGGCTCAATCTTTACGAAAGTTTTGATAATCAATGGACTCAACAAATTTTAGCTAAAAACAAGGAAAGAGAGTAGCAGCTAGGTTTTATTGAACCTGAAACCTTGAATCATTCTTCAATAACTGTTGAAATTATAGTGTATGTTGTATTTTTTTTATTGCGGTCTATTGGTTGAAAATTTGTGTAATACATTGCAGTTCAATTGACACGTTCTGGCGATTCCACGTGATCTCTTTGTTCTAATGTTAGATCCAAGTTTGTAATTTACAAGTTAGGATCGTGAAATAGAGATTTTTTAGTCACATCTCTTTTCAATAATAATATACGGCCGATCCATTGATTTAGGAGACATGTGCAACAATCACAAAATAGACACTTTAAGCTTAATATTATAAATTTGATGATCCTATAATTTTTTTAGACATCCAAAAATTGTTACATTAATAGTAAAATGTTTTATCCAAGTTGGTTTATTCTTTGAATTATGCAATTCTTCATTACACTGCTACTACTATACAATAAAATGAAAGAGATCATTCTTGTATTTGTGATTTAACTCGAGCAAGTGTGTATTTTTATAGTACTTGGCTTGACAATGCAATTAAAATGTGATCACGGATTCACTTATTTGCTGCTAGAGAATTGGAATTGACACAACAAATACAGAGATAGGAATATAGGATAAACAAAATTCACTTATTTGCTGCTAGTAGTCTACCATCAACAAAATGAAAGTCTCTTCAGGAAAGCAGTATATATATATGTGTGTGTGTGTGTGTGTGTGTGTGTGTGTTCTTATATATCAGGTCATTTGCTGATGAAAATTTGGATAATCATAATCTGGTTATGCAATTGCTTTGGTTGTATTGGTGGATAAAATTTGGATAAGATAAACAAGTATTGATTTTGTACCTCTTTCTGGTAAAGATGGTATATCAAAGGAATTTTCCTGGTTATAGTAAGACATGGTTTAATTTACTCTAATTTTTAAAGAATCAAACACAAAGAATTATCCTATATAGACATTTAGTTAACTAATTCTTCTACTAAATACTAATCAATAATCATTTTTAAAAAGATCAAAGAGGAAACTATAAAAACTACCTAATACCTTTCTGCTTTGTTGTTTGCAGAAACAATTTGTATACCTCGTTACATGCAGAAACAATACCTAAAATCATAACCTAAACTGTATTTTTACTGTTTATGTTTGTTTGCGATGGATAGAATGGGGTGGGGTTTCTGTTTCAATTCGTTTTTGTTCACAGAGATACAATTGTTGAAATTATGTTGTATTCAAACAGCTTATTGGTTGAAAATTTTAATAATACATAGTTGTCAAATTGACTCGTTCTGGTGATTGTATATCCCTTTTATTGTAATTAGATAGGCAATTGTACTTCTAGAAGTAAGGATGGTGAGACCGGGACCTTTTAGTCATATATGTTTTTAAAATTAATAGAAGTGAAGACTTCCAGAAGTCGTTTAAATTGGTATTGTTTTGCAAATTTTTAATTTTTTGGTGTTAGGATTCTCATATGGCATAACATATGACGGGAAATTTGTGCTTAAACAAATAGTATGATGCTTTTTGCAGGTAAGTTTTTGTCATCATGGTTAAGCATAATAATGTTATCCCAAACGGACACTTTAAGAAGCACTGGCAGAACTATGTAAAGACATGGTTCAACCAACCTGCCCGCAAAACAAGGAGACGCAATGGTAGGCTGTGAATCTTTAGTTGAATTTTTGTTGCTGATCCTGCTGTTATTCGGGACAATCTCTCTGATATTTATTGATCTTGGATCTAACTTTAGTCTATGTATTGGTGTATTTATTCTTCAGCCAGGCAAGCCAAGGCTGTTAAAGTTTTCCCAAGGCCTGCTGGGGCTCTTCGTCCTCAAGTTCATTGTCAAACATTGAAATACAACATGAAACTCAGGGAGGGCCGCGGATTTTCTCTTGAAGAGTTGAAGGTGAGACTAGCACTGCAGTATTATAGTAATATATTAAATAGTTTAAGGGTTCATTATAATACATGTTCCTAAGGTTGCATTTTCGTCATGAAGGAATGATGTCTATTTGCAATGGTTCTTGTGGTTCTCTTTGGCTGCAGCAGCTAAGCTGTGCATGATTGATAACATTCTAGTGATAAACTTGTGTTGTATAAATTATCTGAAATAAATTATAATTTTACTTTTAAAAACAGGCTGCAGGTATCCCGAAGAAGCTTGCTCCAACCATTGGTATTGCTGTGGATCATCGCCGTAGGAATCGCTCTTTGGAAGGTCTGCAAGCTAATGTTCAGAGGCTGAAAACTTTTAAAGCTAAGCTAGTAATCTTCCCGAGACGTGCACGCAAAACTAAGGCAAACTTTCTTATCTCTTGTATCTGTTAATGACGTTAGTGCTTATATCCAACTTATGTGATCTTCAAGTTTTCTCGAGACTGATCACTTGAACTTTCTTAAATCAGGCGGGTGACTCATCACCAGAGGAGCTTGCTACAGCCACCCAAGTTCAAGGTCCGCTGTTGCCCATTGTGAGGGAGAAGCCGGCTGTTGAGCTTGTGAAGGTTACCGAAGAAATGAAAGCGTTTAATGCATATGCCAAGTTGCGTGTTGAGAGGACTAACAAACGTCATTTGGGGGCAAGGCTGAAGAGGGCTGCTGAAGCGGAGAAGGAAGAAAAGAAATAGGTAAGAGTCAACTCTTACCTTCAAAATATGATTAAATTATATACGTCAAAACATTTTCGTATGCTGTTTTCTTCTAAATGTGAAGATTTCATTCTCTTTAAGAACCAAATATATGATTAGTTTAAATCATGTCATTTGGGTTTTGTCACAATTAACAGTTAAGAGGCTGCTTCAAGCCTAACCTATGGTCTGCCTGTACCTAAAATACACCAAGGGGGCGTTTGGTTTGTAATTTTCTTTTCTCTAGGATTTGCATTTTGTCAAAGGATTTGTATTATGCAGCATTTTCATTTGTCAGTATTTTGTCAAAGAATTTGCATTATCTTATGAAAAAGTTTGCTAATCTAAAGAATACAAGGTAACTCGGATTTAAATCCTAAGAGGGAGGCTGAGTTTTTAAATAACAAAACACAGGATTTTAAATGTAAATCTCGGTGAATCCATTTGTTGGGCTTTAATGGAACCAAATATTCAGTTCATCGTTCATGAACCATTTGGTGAGAATCATTTATGTTCATTTATTTACTGAAACGAACGAACACGAACTCAAATATTTTGTTCATTTAACTAAATGATTGAACATGCACATATTCGCCCATTTACGTTTGGTAATACCTTCATTATGCTCATTTATATTGTTATTATGTAAATGTATTATATTATATATGTTTTTTATTTAATGTATATATGTGTATATATCATATATGTATTATATAAAAAAACAACATATAAATACCATATCCAAAAAGCCCTAGCATATTGTCCCTCCCTAACCCACAGGCTTTTCTTTTCCCATGATATTATCTGCCAGGCGATTCAAAAATCGCTGTGCCTCATCACCGTACACCATCCTCACCGTCATTCAATGTTCACTGTTGCATTTCGTTTGACGTTACCATCTCACAGATTGTGGTTACTTTCTCACAACCTCGTCAGTTTGTTGCTGATTTTGATGCTTTCTCCAATTCAACCATCTCACAGATTCTTACTCATGTCTCTCTGGCTCACACCACACTCCACTTCTTTCATTTCCCTCCATGCCAGACTCCTTTTTCCACACGTAATCGTTACTTTTTTTTTTTTCCTCGGTTTTTGGTGGACAATGGTAGTACTTAGTATATTGCTTTGAAACTTCAAATTTCTAGAACTTGTGTGTTTATTCTTGATCAAGATGTGTTTATTTGTTAGTAATTTGTTGAATTGCTACAACTTTATGTGTTTAGTTGTTTTTTGTTGTATTGAAAGTGTTTATTTACTGACGTTGTAGATAAGAAAGTGTTTATTTGATCATAATCTAAAATTGTTAAATTTTAGAAGTTAAAATTGTTTTTAGTTTCTTTAACTTGCCAAAAAAAAAAACATGCACTTAACACATAGTTTTTTTTTGCTTTCTTTCAGCAGATTGTTTTCACAATTTCACTTGTTGCCATTATATTGTGTTATGATTGAGACTAATGTTTACTCTTTACTGCATTACAAATGTCAGATAAAGACTTGAAGGCATGTTGATAATCTTGGATTGGATGGTAAGGAAAAGACATGTGGAAGTTTTGAAGAATTATGTTAGTTTTGGTTTTGAACAAGTTTTTGTGTGGAACAATCAATCGAAGATTCTAGACATCGATTTATCATTGTCGTGTCGTCACTTTGGATTGTTTTTTTATGATTCGTTGATGTTCTAAAATGGAATTTTGAGCATATCGTTACAAAGAATGTTTTGACAAACCAGAGTTTCTGAAAAAACATTCAAATCTGAATTTTATTTCAATATTTCACCGAAATGAAAACTAAACCATCGATTTTTTTTTAAATCTTCAGTTTTATCTTTGATTTGCAGAGATTGATTTCATCTTTTAACAAATTTGATATGGTCTTCTGGAACCTCTCGATGTTGATCTGTAGTTGATGGAGGTGGTGGTAGCTCTTGATTTGCTCTTTGCACTTTTTTTTAGATCTCAAATCCAAATGTAATTTTTTGTGATTTTTGGATCTCAAAAAGTAGAATTCTGATAAACAAAAATGCTTTAGATTAGAATTAAAACATAAAGGCCATAATTACCAATTTTGTTTGATATAAAAAGTTTAACAAATGAATCCAAAAACTGTAACAAAAGACGGTACATGTTCAACATAGAGTTTTTATTTAACTTAACATGATAACTAATCAATGAATATCATGTGTTGTATGAGCATATCAACATGAAAATAAACCTCGTTGGGGGTAGTTTAGTCAGGGATGTTAATAGAAATCCGAATTTGAGTATTCGAACTGAAAATTCGATTTCGGATATCCACAATTTCAGATTCGAACTCGGATAGTGAATTTCCAAATTTCGGATACTCAGATATCCGAAAATTTTAATTTTAATTTTTTTGAATTTTTATATATCTTAGTATTGATTATTTACATAATATTATGTGTTTATTTCTATTGTAATGTATACTAGGTTAATACCCATGTACAAAATATAAAAATAATAAGTTTTATCTTGATATTATATATTTTTTTCTAACAAATATTTTATATATTTTAGTTTTTTTAATCTTTTTTCAATCGGTTTGAGTAAAATAATTTCAGATATATTAGTTTCTTTTATATTTGACTTTAATGTGTATTTAGAGATATGAAATTGTATTTTTAAATATTTAAAAATGTGATTTAATTTTAAATTTTATTAAAACAAATATGAATTTTTGGATATTCAGATGGTAAAAACCACAATTCGAAATTTCGGATATTCGATCATGAACACCCCTAAGTTTAGTAGTTGAGCTTTGGTTTCTCCAAAAGGAGGTCCTGATATTGACCTCTACAAGCTTCAACTTATTAGGGTTAAAGTTATATATTCAAAGGTATATGCAACTTAGCAGTTGAGTCTTATGATTTTTCAATGAGATAGTTTTACCCCTCCTATTTTAACTCCTAAAAATGAGTTTTTATCCCCTTAAAAAGAAATTACTGACAAATTAACTAGATTTCGGAATAATTTCATATATAGTTTTGTAAACTTTAAATATTATGTATATGTCTTTGCAAATTTTCTTATAAAAAAAACAGTGTGGGTGATCTTATGGGGTCTACCTCCTCACTTATGGACGGAACCCATCCTAAAGAGGATTTTCGGTAATTTTGGACGTATCTTGCTCCCACTGGATTGTGATCCGGGTAATAATGATTTGTCCATGGTGAGTGCTTGTCTCTTAATGGATATTCAGAGGAAACTTGATACAAACTTCACTTTAGTCTGGAGAAATTTGAGATATTCGTTAAGGATTTCGGAAGCAGGTGATCATAGGTATCCAAAATTTACAAATATCGATACCGAAAGCTCAGTTTCGAACTTCGATTCTGATAACGTGTTGAGCGATGAAGGTTGGGATGACGATTCAATCAATGAATTTCGGTCCACTGAAGCTTCCCCTGTGCTTAAAAATGTCTCGCCGGAAAATGTCATCGGACTTACTGAAAAGTTATCGGAATCCAATCAGGTGGAAGGGGAAAAGTTGGTTGGAATTTCAAAAGTTGATGACACAGAAATTGAGGAGGGTGAAATTATCCATGCTGGGTTCCAAAAGGAAAATTTGTCTGATATTAATAAGTCGCATTTAATAGTTGATTCCCACTCAGAAGATATTTTTGGGCTTTATCCCTTATTGGGCCAGCTAAATAATTCTTCAGCAAATGAAATCCAGGAAGTGGGTGAGACTTCTATTGTTGGGCTGGAGAATAATTCTCTGTGTGCTGGGCCAATTAAATTAAATAAGGAGAATGATATGGTATTGGTTTCGGGTCTGGTAGGAAAAAATCGTGGGTTGCAGCATTTTGACCTAAATATTCCCCCAATATCTTCTTCATTATTTGCTTTCTCTTCAAGCAAAAATAATCAGAGCACAGGTACTCGTAGGTGTATTAAATCTGCTTCTTGTTTGAAATCTAAGAAGCATGAGGAGAGATGGGTCAAGGAAAGAAGAAAAACAATCTTTAATAAAAGGAGTGGGAAGCCACTAGAAGCTCCAGTGGTGTCGAATCTGTCAAAAAATGCAGGGGGTTCTCAATCATTGAGTAATGAAGATAGTCTCGCGGAGGTTCAACAAACAATAAATATTGGGAGGAAGTTAGGATTCCAGATGGAGGGGCTTGAATCTGAAGTAAGAAAATTGATAGATGAAAATCAGGAGAATGTGGGGGGTGATAAATGAATTATCTCTCATTAAATATTAGAGGAGCTGGGAGTCAGGGAAAGGCGGACTGGATTCGTAAAATGCAATTCGATCATGGTTTACATTTTATTGCGATTCAAGAGACACAGTACTCGAATCCTGAAAAATTAAAGGTGGCAAATTTCTGGAATATCGCAGAATTGGAGTATGAAATGGTGGCTGCTCAAGGTAGGTCTGGTGGGCTTTTATGTATGTGGAATTCATCAATTTTCAGTAAGTCTTCCTGCTTCAAAGGTTCGAACTTCTTAATTATCAAAGGAAAATTAAAACAATCTGATTCTGAAATTTTTGTGGCTAATATATATGCCCCTCGGGTAGCCAAAGAAAGATACAAGCTCTGGAATGATCTAACAGAAATCATGGTTCCAAATGGGGGGATGTGGATCGTATTGGGCGATTTCAATGAATTAAGATGTAGAGAGGACAGAATTGGTTCTACATTCTCTGGCTCTGCTGCAAATAGATTTAATGGTTTTTTAAATGCAGTGGGTTTAACGGAATTGAATCTAGGGGGTAGAAAGTTTACTTGGATGAGTGATGATGGATCTTCTCTGAGCAAAATTGATAGAGTTTTTGTCTCTGCTGAATTTATGATGAAATGGCCTTCGGCCTCTGCAGTTGTTCTAGCTAGGGAAAAATCAGATCATTGTCCGATTGTTGTGAGCTGTGTGGGAAAAGATTTTGGTCAGGTACCCTTCAAATTCTTCAATTCTTGGTCATATCACAAAGATTTTCTGCCAGTAGTAGAAAAAGCGTGGAAATCGTGTAAATTTAATGACAGAGCGGATAAAATTCTGGCTAGGAAATTAAAGGCAGTAAAAAAGGCTCTTAAGGAATGGAAAAAGACTGCTGTGGATAGAGAAAAATCTGAGATTGAGGATCTAAAAAGTAAAGTAGATAAATTAGAGTTGGAGGCGGAAAGAAGGAATTTGTCTGCTGTTGAATTGGATAACAGAAAATCTTGGAAAAAAGAAATTAATTTGCGGGAAACGGCAAAATCTTTGGATCTCAAGCAGAAAGCTAGAGTTAATTGGTTGATTGATGGTGATGAAAACTCCAAATATTTCCACGGAAAAATAAAAGCCTCTCAAATCAGAAATAGAATGAATGGTCTTTGCATTGATGGTGTCTGGGAGACTGATCCTAAGAGGTTAAAAGTTGAGGCTGTGAATTATTTTTCTGCCAAATTCAAAGAATCTGATTTTGTGAGGCCTAAGTTTTCAAACCCTTTATTCAAGAAATTGTCTGCCATGGACAGAGCTAAGCTAACTGTTTCCTTTTCTAAGGAGGAAATCAAATCTGCAGTATGGAAGTGTGGTTGTGAGAAAGCTCCTGGACCCGACGGTTTTACATTCGGATTCATTAAAACAAGCTGGGAGATAATTAAAGAAGAGGTGTTCGCCATGGTATCTGAATTTGAAAGAAAAGGAACATTCTCGGTGGGATGTAATTCATCATTCATATCACTTTTTCCTAAAATTTCAGATCCTCTATTTTTAAAAGACTACAGACCAATTAGTCTCATTGGTTGTTCTTACAAGTAGGGGCGTTCAAAACCGGATATCCGAATTTCGGATATCCGAAATTTCGGATAGTAGATTTTGCTATCCGAATCCGAAATTCATATTTTTTTAAAAATTAAATCAAATATTTAAATATCTAAAATACAAATTCATATATCCAAATAGATATTAAAAATAAATATATTACAAACTAAATGTATCCGGAATTATTTTACTCAAAACGACTAAAAAAATATAAAAAAACTAAAATTTATAAAAATATTAGTTAATAAATCTATAATACTAAGATAAAACTAAAAAATATACATTAGAATAATAATAAACACTCAATATTATGTAAATAATAAATACTAAAAATATATAAAAAAAATTTTAAAAAAATATTTTTTTTGGATTTTCGGATATCGGATTATCCGAATATCCGAAAATTTGGAATTTTACTATCCGAATCCGAATCCGAAATTTCGGATATCCGATTTTCGGATATCCGAAAATCCGGATATCCGAAATTTCGGATAGTTTCGGATCGGATTTTCGGATTTTTGTTTCGGATGCTCGGATTCGGATATTTTTGAACACCCCTACTTACAAGATTGTTGCAAAGCTCTTGGCAGAGAGATTAAAAAGGGTAATTGGGAAAGTGGTGAGTAGTGAGCAGTCGGCATTCATTGAGGGCAGACAAATTCTTGATGGACCTTTGATGCTTGGGGAAATTTGCAAATGGGTGAAGAGAGCAAAAAAGAAACTGCTCTTATTTAAAGTGGATTTTGAAAAAGCCTTTGATTCTGTAAGTTGGAAGTACCTTGATTCTATTCTTGAGCAAATGAATTTTGGGGGGTTGTGGAGAAAATGGATTATGGGTTGCTTATCCTCTTCTAGATCATCTGTTTTAATTAACGGATCGGCTACCGACGAATTTCAGATTTATAAAGGTTTGAGACAAGGTGATCCGCTTTCACCTTTTCTCTTTATTATCACGATGGAAGGCTTACATGTGGTGATGAAAGATGCTGTCCAGAAAGACATTTTCTCTGGTTTGAAGTTGCCAAATAATGGTCCTACCTTGTCTCATCTTCTCTACGCCGATGATGTGATTTTTGTGGGTAAGTGGTGTTATTCTAATGCGCAAAATGTTAAACGAATTCTAAATTGTTTTCATTTGGCTTCGGGTTTGAAAATCAATTATTCAAAATGTAGAATTTTCGGAGTTGGTGTTGAGGAGGGGGATGTGCGCCGTATTGCATCCTATTTGAAATGTGGAATGGATAAGCTTCCTTTTAAATATCTTGGCATTACAATTGGGGCCAACATGTCAATCGCAAAACATTGGAAACCGGTTTTAGATAAAGTGGAGAAGAAATTGTCAATATGGAAAGCTAAAAGTATATCGTTTGGTGGTCGGGTTACTATTTGTAAAGCAATTCTGAATAGCTTGCCTTTATTTTTCATGTCGTTGTATAGAGTTCCTCAAAATGTCATCGAATCCTTGGATATGATGAGAAGGAAATTCATTTGGGGGATGTCTGCTGCTGGAAATTCAAAAATAAAATGGGTTGATTGGAATAAAATGATGGCTCCGAAAAATCTTGGTGGATTGGGAATTGGTTCTCTAAAGGCGGCAAATATTGCACTTTTAGTTAAATGGTGGTGGAGGTTCAAAACTGAAGATGAAGCCCTTTGGGTGAAAGTTGTGAAAGCAATTCATAAGGCTGATGGTAATAATATCAACTCTATGGCGAAAAAAAGTTGTGCTGGTCCGTGGCTGAACATTGTAAAAGCAGGTTTGTCCCTTTCATCTTTTAATATGCATATTGATGAGCTCTTTTCAAGGGCTGTTAGAAATGGTAGTCAGGTGGCTTTCTGGACTGATAGATGGTTAGGAGACTGCTCTTTGGCCTCTTTATTCCCTTCTTTGTTTGAAGTTGAATCGAATAAACATTGTCGGGTAAATAGCAGGCTTGCATATGTTAATGGTGTAGTAACTTTTCACTGGGAATGGTCTAAAAATTTGGGGGATAGAGGTCAGCTTAATGAGTTAAAAAAGCTGGAAAATGCGCTTTATAATGTAAGTCTGCATCAAGATAATGATACTTGGATTTGGAACGGGGACGTATCTGGGGAATTTTCAGTAAGTTCATTAAGGAGAATGATTGAAGGTACGTTAATCTCATCTTCTAATTGTTTATGCTTCTGGAATCGATGGCTCCCAGCAAAAATTAATTGTTTTTTGTGGAGAGTGCTGTTAGGGAGAATCCCTACTAGAAAGAATTTGGCTGATCGGAATATTATCAATGGATCCATTTTGTGCCCTCTTTGTAGAGCCGAATCAGAAACAGAAGAGCACCTCTTCTACAGGTGCTCAATAAGCAGGGAATTATGGAACTGGCTAATTTCTTGGTGTGAAATTTCAATTGTTCAGCACCAATCATTGGAGCAGCTTATTGATCTGATTCGGAAGTCTGGGAATTCACTCAAAAGGCGTCAATTTTTGGAAACTGTGGTGGGTGGATTGATATGGTTGGTGTGGAAAGCTAGAAATGCAGTGGTGTTTAACAACGGAAAAGTCTCGGCCTCAATAATAAAGGATGAAATACAAGCAAATGTATTTGCATGGTTAAAATTTAGGGCAAATTGTAACTCTTTAATTTGGTCGTTATGGGTGGTTCGTCCCTCATCGTTCTTTTGACTTTTCTTGTATCTTGTTTTTTGCTAGTTTCTTGCTAGCTGTAACTTTCTTGATTCTTAATTAATGAATTTGGGTGTTCTAAGCGGGGGTGATGGCATTGCCGAAGCTCTCGGTTAGTTCTACCTTTTGTTGTTCAAAAAAAAAAACTTATATATCTTTCTAAACCTTTGAATCTAATGACTATTTTAAATTTATTTTATCATGTAAAAAATATTGAAATAACATTTTCTTAATTAATTTTTATTGAATACTAAAAATACAAAACTCAGCTCCCTCCTTTTCGTCCTTCCTACATCAACCTTATTCACCAGCGCTTAACCGTTTTATGATTCAACTCCGATGACTGTTGCTACATCGTCGGCTGTTACATCGTTCTCCCCACGTAGCAACTCGATTGGAGGATTAAAGTCGATTGTAGCAACAATCGACTGAAGGATTGAAGCAGTCAACGATGTAGCAACAATCAATAGAATTGAAACGTTAAGAGATGGAAAATAAGATTGACGTGAGGAGGACGAAAAGGAATGAATCGTGTTTTTTGTTGGGGTAAGAGGGTTGTTTATGTATTCAACAATAACTTAATTAAGAATATAACATTTTGTATTTTTTAAGTGATAAAATAAGTTTAAAACAGTCATTTGTATATATGTGTGAGTTATAAAGGTTTAGAAGCATATATGTGTAATAAGAAAGTTTACAAGGATATATGTGTTACAAAGATATATATGAAATTCTTCCTGAATTTATAATTCTTTAACATAAAAGATAGAAGACTAGTATTTCATCCATGTTCTGCCTAAGTTATATTGTTTAAAATTCTTTAACATAAAAAAAACTAATTAATATATAACCTATACGGTATAAATATCAAGTAACTGCAAAAAATAAAATTCTAAGTATTCAAATTAAACATATAAATAATATTAAACATTATAATGAAACATTAAAAGATTTTGAAGCCATTTTAAAACCACAATGTGTATATAGTTTTAATGGTAAAAACACTCTATTATCATTGTGGACTCCCATCATCCCATGTCTTTTTTTTTTTTTAAATTTATTTTAAATTAAAGCTGTGACTATGAAAGTAAAAATTGTAATTATCTAAATCAGTCCTTATCAACGGTCCATAATGATCGCAACAAGATGTGATTGTTCACATTGAATTTATTCATTAAGCTTCACAAACAAGATGTAGTTAAATAATTATAATTATATGTTTATCATAGTCATAAGGATAACCATTATAATCATATGATCTTAAGCTTACATTTGACTCTATTAAAAGTTGGATATAAGTATATAATCATGGAAGGAACTTCTTGCATAATTTTTGTTTATAACTGTAGTTGATGTTGAATATAATTGGTTTTATATATGACACATTTGAGCTTATTTCTTTCTCAAGCATGAATGTGCTAGGAGAGTTCTGGATGTGATTCATTAGTTGATGTGAATATAACTGAATCATTTAAAAAAAAATCAGATTCTTGACAACAAAAATGAGATTTGATTTACTTTAATAGAAAGCAACACATCTCTTGTAAATTTTGGTTGGCTAGTAATGAAACGTTCTGAATTTTAAAAATCTTTGTTAAGAAAGCATTCTAATGAAAATAAAAGTTACGAAATTCAAATAGTTGAAGTGAAAGGCCAAGTTCAATCAAGCTTGTTCATTAGCTCGGTAAACTGGTCCTTAAATCATTCATTGCTTATCATATATGAGCCATCTATCGAAAGGTAGGTTGTCATTTGTAAGTTGTCTCCCTAGAAATCCTCGTAGATAAGGTGCATATCGGTTATTGTAATGTTCTTTTAGTTCTTAATGATGAAAGGACATCTGATAAGTTCATCCTAGCTAGTGGAACGAGAATGACCAAGTGTCTAATTAATATGGTTAAGAAAAGAGAACGTCATGACATCTTATAAAGGATACGAATGTAGAATAAAAATGTAAATGTTACATAACAATGTTTGATCAAGTATTGCAATTTTTATAAGTTTGAATAAAAATGTTAACCCATGAAATATAGATGGTCAAAGATTAAATTGAAAATCATATTTAGCATACATGTAATAATATGTAGTAGTTTTGTTAAATTGAAAAATCATATTTAGCATACATGTAATAATATGTAGTAGTTTCGTTAAATTGAAAATCATATTTATAATTGTAGCATGAAGTATTAAACACAAATATATATATATATATATATATATATATATATATATATATATATATATATATATATATATATATATATATACCTAGTAAAGTAATGTATAAAATAATATCTGTATTTATTATAACAATTAAAGTATTCAACAATATCATTTAATTATAATAAAATATATAAACATTATCTTTAATGCAAAATATTATTAATTGAAAAATATCTAAAGTAGTACGTGGATTAATAAACTAATAGAGTATAGAAAGACATATAATTTAAAAAAAACGATAAGTAAATTAAACATATAGATATGAACCAATTTTTTTTAAAAAAACATATAATTAAGGGACTGAAAGCGTAATAATGCTTTAATCACGAGGACTACTACTGAAAATTTTCAAACTTAGGGACCAAACCTGAAAACTAAACCATAAAGATTGTTTTGTAAATTACTCAAATTTATAAAATCCAGTCATTTTTCAACACTTGAAAGTGCGTGTATATAAAATAGTTAATAATGCACATATTACATAAATTTTTAATAAAAATTAGTTATATAAAATGTATAATAAAAATACATAACTATTAATTATTTATAATAATATAATAGTACTATTATTAGTTACTATTTACTATTATTTTTTTAATTCATAAGTTGATATAAATAGTAGTTGTTTCTTATGATTTTTAAACATTTTACTTTTGATTTAATATATTTTAATGATATAATTGTGATTTTAGTTTATATAATATAATAATTATATATTTTATTACAAATTATAAATTGTAGATTAAAATATAATAGAGTGTATTTATCTTTTTTAAAATAATAAATTTTATTTATATTAGATAAGATTTAGTTTAGATTTAGATTTGATTAAATATTATTTAAATTATTTATTATATGAATTAATTATAGATTTAAAAATATAAGTTACAAATGACAGTAGGAGGTGATGTCACGTAGTAATAGAAATATATAACATTTGACATTTTCCATCATTCATATACAATCTCTCTAGATTGTATATCATTTTAAGCGTGGAGTTTAAATTTTAAATAACTTTTTTAAACAGTTTTATGCATGACATTTTAAATGTGTAGAAATATAAAACATTTGACATTTTCCATCATTCATCTTTAACATATGTTACACTTTTAAGTGTGTGAATATGAAAACAATTGTAGCTAGTAACCATCATAATAAAAAATCATGCAAATGCAAAACAAGAACACTTTAATATATTTACCTTCCTTTTAGTTACAAAAAGTAAATTATGCTCTAACATACTTAT
This sequence comes from Centrapalus pauciflorus, assembly GCA_020465985.1. NCBI lineage: Eukaryota > Viridiplantae > Streptophyta > Magnoliopsida > Asterales > Asteraceae > Centrapalus > Centrapalus pauciflorus. The sequence goes on along the minus strand of JAANYP010007652.1, from coordinate 558,188 downwards.
TTAGGATTGTTTTTGCAAAAGTTTTCTTTTGGATTCATTAAAAGTTAATAAAGAATATAACGATTGCATAAAAATAAAAACTCTAAAAATGCGTAACTATTTATTTGGAATTTTGGATGATATAACTCGAAAGATGATCAAAAGGTAACATGTTATGCGATCCTGTCGAAGATTTGGTTAGGTCGTAACAAGAATAATTAGGATTATGAGTTTCAAATTGTTGTTAAGTTGGTGGTTAGATTCAAACAAATTAACTTATTCATAACTCGATGAATGGTCCTTAAAAGCATTGAATGCCTTTGTGATGTTTAAATTGCTTTTGATCATATAATTATTACCCATATTGGAAGGTAAGATGTCTTTTATAAGTTCTTTCTTTTAAATCCTACCTTGTATATATGATTGTTGTGTTAATTATTATAATATAATATTCCTTTAAATGATGATGATAAAAGGTTTTGGTCATGTAAAAAGAATACTAATAAGTAAATGTAAACGTTATTATCTAATGGAACTCTAAAGTTGTGTTTGGTAGAGAGAACCGATAGAAAGGAATTAAAGACAAATTATTAGTTAGAAGACTCGAATTATGTATATTATATCTCTATTAATTTTCAAGTTATATAAATATGTAGCTTGATGTTCAGTTCTCTTATTTCTTTAACAATAGTGGAAAATTAAATAAAAACTAAAATTAGAAAAAAAGAAAGACAAAGTTATTGTATTTTCAAGTTTCATGGTCTAAAAAACGAAAGATTTTATCTTCAACTTATGGTCACTTCAATTTTCAATTTTCTTTACCAAACGCAACATAAGGGTGTTTTGTATGATAGAAAATAAATAAAAATATAATAATAGTTTTTATCAGGGATGAGCTCGTTTTTGAAACCGAACCGAACTTTAAAAAAATTCAAACTCCCAAACATAGGATTGATAATCATACAAGATGGTACTAGTTTGGTACCAGTTCAGGTTTGATTTCGGTTTATCATGATTTTTACATAAAAAAAACAGACTAGATCGAACTAGATTTGATGAAACCGAAAATCAATTTAAATGGATTATAGGGACCAAAAATCAATTCAAAAGTATGTATATTAGTGCAGTTTTTTTTTTTGTCATCACTATTTTTTATGCTATAAAAAGGGGAAACCAACAATCATATGAGTTGTTTTCAATACCCTTCTTCAAACTTACCATTTAGTTAACTTTTCATTATTTGATAGAAAATTGAGAAAATTATTTTTTAGCATTTATTTATTTGTTTGTGACATCAACAAGAAAATCAAAAGGAAAAAAAATTGCAAAACTAGCAATTCATTTATTTTTAAGGGTTATATGCCAAAAATAGCAACAACTTTTTGTAGTTTTACTGTTTATACCAACATCATTTATTTTTTATCATTAATAGCAACAACTTTTGTACTTTTTACCGATTATACCAACTTTTGACCTGGAAACCTGCTATAGCAGGTTACCATCCATTAATACCAACAACTTTTATCTTTTTACCAATAATAGCAACAACGTTTTATATTTAAACCAATAATAGCAGCGACTTTTAACTTTTTACCAATAATAAAAACATATCAAATTAAAATTTTCTTTATCTTTAACTAATCATTATTAAAAAAAAACTAAATTTATGAAAATCGAAAACACAATAAAATAAGTTCATAATCCATTTTTTTGTTTAAATTTTGTTAGCGATAAATCAAATGCAATGTGTGCCAAAATATGTTTTCTATAGACATTAAAAAATGAAGATTATGCAATGTGTGCCAAAATATGTGTGCCAAAATATGTTTTCTATATGTTAGCGATAAATCTAAATATGCAATGTGTGCCAAAATATTATTTTGGTTTTTTTGCACACTCCTAAGTTTGATATGTCATATTTTCATGCGTAGCCTCATAGGGGTATGATAGGGGTGACCATTTGAAGTGTAACATGACAATGTGAAACTCAATTCATTTTCTATTAGATGTCACAGAAACTTAATGAACACATTATGCTATATTTGTATTATTCTTTCGATACTTATTACAACAATATTTGCATTTATTTATTTATGTGATAAATAAATGAATAATAATAAATAATTATGATCTAATTATGGATAATTAGCCTTTTATTTATTTGATAAACAAAATGGTAATATTTAAAAGATACATCTCTTTATTTTATGGATGATTATATATGATTTAAATTTATGAATATCAGATGACATTCAAATAAGTTCATAATTTATATTTGTATCCAAATTTTGTTAGAGATAGAATAATTGGATTATTAAATCATATATAATTATTCATAAAATAAACAGATGCAACAAATAAAGAACTAATTATCCATGATTAGTCATAATTATTTATAATATTATTTATTTATTTATCAAATAAATAAATAATGCAAATATTGTTGAACAAAGTATCCAAAAAAGAATACAAATGTAGCATAATGTGTTCATTATATTTCTATGACATTTTATACAAAATGATTTGATTTTCACGTTGTCATGTTACACTTAAATGGCCGAACTTATCATACCTATAAAACCCGGCTATGCATGAAAATATGACACATCAAAATAATCTTCATATTTTAATGTCTATAGAAAACATATTTTTTTTATCTCTTTTATAGGCACACATAACAAAATCTAAACAAAAAAATGGATTATGAACTTATTTGATTGTATTTCGATTTTCATAAATTTAGTTTCTTAAAGTAATGATTAGTTAAAGATAATGGAAAATTTAATTTGATATGTTTTTATTATTGGTAAAAAGTTAAAAGTCGTTGCTATTATTGGTAAAAATATAAAACGTTGTTGTTATTATTGGTAAAAAGATAAAAAGTTGTTGGTATTAATGGATGGTAACCTGCTATAGCAGGTTTCCAGGTCAAAACTTGGTATAATCGGTAAAAAAATACAAAAGTTGTTGCTATTAATGATAAAAAATAAATAATGTGGGTATAAACGGTAAAACTACAAAAAGTTGTTGCTATTTTTGGCATATAACCCTTATTTTTAATTGTCTTTTAACAAACACCCACCCCTAATTTAGAAGAATTTTGGAAGAGTGAACCACGTTCATAGCCATTTTGGTTATAATCTGCATCTTGGATCAAGTTTAGTTTATCGAATTCGTGTCAACCCGTTTTTAATTCAAAATTTTGTGATGTTTACTTTGATTTAATAGTATTTTCTAGTCGACTGTGTTTACAGAATAACTCAAGATTAAATAAGTGTTTATGTTTTGTGTTGGCTAGCAAATCATTATATAAAGGCAAAGAGAGTTCATGATTTAGTTTATCCCTTTGTCATTTTAGTCTTTTAATTCATAACCAAGATAGATCTTGAGCATTTTCATGCCCAATACAAGATATAAAAATAATGTTTCTAATTTTTTTTAATAAATACAACATATTATTTTTATTAAGGAGTTTGGTTGATTCTTATGTTGTTTGATATGAAAATTAGACAAGAATTATCTTATTGAAAAGTAAAACAATTTTTTTGTTTCTTTTGCCATTTGTTACATTTTCTGATTTAAACTGAATACATTGTCTAATATTATAATTTTTGTCATTGATTATGAACACTGAACAACAAACAAAGTTTAGTATATTACTTATTGAACAAAAAAATTAATGTCAATTGATGACTTAATATCCTGAGTCATAGCTCATGTCCCCCCAATGGTCTGACCCTGTTCCCAACACATCTTCAAATAAGACATGTTGACCTGAATCTGTTCCAAAATGTTCAAGTCAACCCACTTTGACCTAAATTATTTTCGTATGGTATAAAAAATTTTCAAGGTGGCATCTCGTATCAAAATACAACAGAACATCTGTGATGAACATAGTTGGATAAAACTATTCATATACATTTTTTACAAAGCATAAGATATTTTCCTAAATACAATTCAAATTAATAGTTATTTTGCAAACATATTATAACTAGACAACCAAATTAATTAATAAATAATAATAAAAAAAAGGTTGCAAAGGGTATTATCAAAAATGGTTTAGGAGGAGTAATCAAAAGAGAGGGGCCACTAATTTAGTGGCTTAAGCTTAAACTCATATGTTACAAATTGTTGGAATATGCACATCCCTTCCCTTTGACATGACAATCTACCCCACATCTACCTTTCCTATTTCTTGCTGTTTTTTCTACCAATTTGGCTGTATTCACATTATGCCTCCACTATAACGTAAAAATGGCTTAATGTAGCACCTTGCACCACCCAACCAAATTTTAAATGTATTCTAAATGTATCGATATGGTATATGAATTTTTTTTATTACTCATATGATACATGTACTTTAATTTTAATTTCAATGTAATACATTTCTACACAGAATCTGGGTTTTCATACAAAAAGAGCCTAATTTTTCAATCGGACTCTATGTAGAAATGCATGATATTGAAACTCAAAACTAAAGTACGTGTATCGTATGGGTAAGAAAAGAAAGTATATGTACCACATGTGTAAGGAAAGAAGTTTGTGTGCCATATCAATATATTTAGTGACGTACATTGATATTATATGACCTTAAACCAAAGCTTAATAAGCAACACATGACAAAAACTCAATTGAAGAACAAGGTTGAAGCAAAGACAAGCATTATCAACCTCGTATTGAGAGGTTGATAACGAATAAACAATTTTTTTTAAGTTTCTCATGACCGACCTAGAATGATTGATTTGAAACGAAATGAGTCGGATATGACATCTGACTAAAATTGGAGGTAGTTGTCAACGGAGTTCAATAGTTTCATTGGTTGATTATAGATTGATGACAACGAGCATGAACATGTCGTTTGATTGATGAATACCTATTGCGTTATTGAATCGTTTATCAGTAAATCTCTATATAATATTAGGGCTAAAGGGTATGTTTGCACGACTAGTTGGAGTTGTGAACTGGAGCTTTTGGAAGCTGTAGCTTTTTTAAAAAGCTGAAGTTTTTTTAAAAAGCTGAAGTTTTTTGTTTTTTATAAATGTGTTTAGTGAAAGTAGCTGTAGTTGTAGTTTTTAGTATTAAATGACATAAAAAACATTGATATTAATTAACAATTATAGTTTATAACTATTTGGAGGATAAATAAGTAACTTTGTTTGAGTTAAACCTCAAGCTCGTTTTGAAAGTTACTTTAAGTAGTTTCTCGTGTAAGAGCTTTTGAGAGCTTCAAATTCGAATCATAAGTTTAAGCTCTTATCAATCACAACCGAACTATAGCTTATTATTGTTTATCTATTATGCGATTTGACATTTGAAAAGATTGTGAACATAGCTTTAAGTGTAAAAAAATAGTACTTTTGTTGGAATACCAATTAACATACTCTAGAGTTTTGGTATGCAAGGATTGACATTAAATGGTGCTTTGATATGTAACACATTGTATTCATAAAAATAATAACCTTATTATATTTATTAAACTTTCAACCATAAACATGAATGTAATCAAATTCTTCCATATTCTTAATTCTTAAACATAAACCATTGTAGTGAGAACAAAAGTTTAATTAATAAATATCATACAATCTAGAATGTATATATATATACCTAAGATTACATAAGAATATAAGATATCACGTTTCACCAATAAATTTATAAAAAGTATTATATATTCTATCAAAAGATTGCGCTAATCAGATACCGTATAACTCAAATACCAAAAACTCTGAACTTGGCTTCTGTTCTTTTAAGCATAATACATCATATGAAAACATCATTTGAAAACATGAAATATAACATTTCGATTTTATTCATCCATTCAAGGACAAAAACCTTTGTTTTGTCAATGGAACATGTGATATGTAACATCAGTTATCTCATTGTTTTCATATAGTTGGAATACTAATTTATAGAAAATATTATAATTATTGGGTATTTTTAATTATTTTGAATTATGAAATAAAGAATGAAGCCCTCTATTGGGTTAAATTGAAAAATAAATAACTGTTTTTGTATTGTATAATTTATTTTTATAAAGATGTTGGTATAACGGGAAAACAATATTTTTGTTATGTATTATCAAATTTATTTTTTAAAATTAATTGAAAGGATGATTATGATTAGTTTTTGGTTTTACAAAAAAGAAAATGCTTTAAAAAAAAGTCTATGAAATATATATATATATAAAGTTAAGGTTGTCAGATTTAGCTCAGTAGGTAAAATGATAATACATGTCAAAATACCGCATTAAAGATTAAAATTGAACTTAAGTCGGTTCAGTTTGAATTTTGGCCCAAATAGAATTTTTTGTTTTTGAAATGGAATAAGCGTTTAATTTTTGGTTGTTGGTTTTTTGCATGCGGTTCGATTTTTGGGTTTAAACCCGAAAAACCTCAAGTTTTTTTTATTCTATTACTAAAATTGAGTTTTTATTTACTAAACTTATGCTTTTCTTGAGTAATGTTGAACTTTATTTGATAAATAAGTAAATGACTTGCATTTGGGTTTTTATTAAATTGGAGTTTAGTTTGATAGTTTGATGTTTGATTAATGATTTACTAGATTATTTCTGAAAGACTAAAACACACACACACAGAGGGTTCTACGTGGTGTGGTGGCAGAGGCATGGTTGTGGCGTTTGGCATGGTACGACCATAGAGGTGTGGTGCAAAGCAAGAGGGAACCCAAGGATTGGAAATTGGAACTGCGTTGGTGACTTGGGTGAGTGAATGAAACTAATAAAGACTCTCGTAAAAAGTAAAGAGACAAAGAGTTGAAAATTTTTAAAATGATTACTATATTTAGAAAATTAAGTTAATTAAAAGACTGGCTGGATCTATTTAGAAGGAAAATTCGAACCACTCCTGTTTTTTTTCTAGTCATCCAGGTTTGGTTTTTACTGTTTATTTTTTGCCCACCCCTATTAAAGATTGTCAAGTTGATGTATATTTTTTTTAAAGTTGGTTTTCTAAATGTAAGAACATTTAGTCCTATTTTTCATATTTATAATGTAGATGATTTAGATTATAATTGACACTTCTGATTATATTCTCAGCTAGAGATATTTTGACTAAGAGTGAGCAAAGAGACTAAAAAACTAAAAGAGATTGATCCGAAAATAATTAAATTTTCTCAAGTGTCATACAACCAAAGTTTTCATACATACCTATTTAATCTTTTGATTTGTACTTTTTTTATTTTTTAAAAAGACTCAAAGATCACGTACTAGTGTTACACACAGATATAACTTAATAAGTAATACTTTAAATGATATTGTTTAAGGCATGAACACAAAGAAAAATTATAAACATATTTGTGTTTGTGATTATACACTTATGTAATACTCTAATTATATACAGATTAATTCATTTTAAAACTTGTTTACTTTTATAAGTAAAAATATAAAAGTTTTAAATAGAAAATTTGTCGGTTAAAAAGCGCTAAAAATAAAAAGATTTTGAAAAAATCGAAAAGAACCGAAAATTGTACCAAACGGTAATAAAATTGCACAAACCGCACCATAAGGTGGTTAGATACAAGAACCATACTAAACCACACCGTGCAAAATCCTAATTTTAACAACAGACTTGTCATTTGAGGTTCAACTTCTTTAATTTCATTGATCTTCTACATGCTTCAAATATTTGAATTATTCTTGGCATGATTGGTGTTGTAATCAAGGTGGTTAAGTAGCTTAACTACGCTTTCATATAGTTATTGTAATGGATGTTGAGCTCATAGTTACTTGGGTATTGGGGAACACTGGAAGATCGATGAAGTGAAGGTTTCTTGCACAGTTGCACATATGACATTGGATCGTGAAACAAATACTCTACTAGAATAAATTATAGTTTTGAGCGTTGGAGTTCTCTTCTTTCAACTCCTTATAGTTCGACCTTTTTGGAGGCGTTGTCTACAAGTTATTCAGACTTATTAGAGTTTGATGTCAGGTTATTTGTTTGACTTTTTGATGGCAAATGACAGTTTCTTTCAAATTAGCAAGTTAAGATGCATGCTCAATTGCATCCGGCAAGTAAATGTTTATCGTTTTATTTTGATATGTTGTCTTTTTGTTTGTTTGGACATGATAAGTTTTGCTTTTATTTGTTAAGGTTGAACTTTGTAACCTTATAGATATTAGCATTTGTTTGTTTCTGGATTGAATTTTAATAATATATTTCCTTTTAAAAAATTGGCATATGTAATTAAAATCTTTTATTTAAAAAGTGTCATTTACTTTTATCTAGTTATACATGAGCCATTATTTATTACATTTTACCAAATTGGGAATCTCACCTCTTTTAAAAAAAGGTGAGTGCCTAGGAATAAAAAGGTGGGTAGGTGGGTAACCATTACAAATTAATTAATAAAATTAATAATTATAATTAGTAAATCAAAAAGGATTAATATCGAAAAAACCCCATAAATTTTTCTTAGTTTTGTGATTAAGTCCCTAAATTTTTTTCTGATAGACTTAAATATTTTTTTCTTATTCAAAAAACTCACTATCTTTACATGTTTTAGCGATTAAGTTCCTAAACTTTTTTGTTTTATTGGTTGTGTTTTATCTATTTATCCGGTAGCCGGTCAAAAATATATATTTTTGAAATACAAAAATAATTTAGGGACTTAAACAATCATAAAAAAAAGTTTAGGGACTTAATCAAAAAAATGTAAAAAATATTTAAGGTTTTTTCAATATTAACCCAATTTAAAAATCCAAAGAGCACAAATTTTGTCACTTTAAATTTACTAAGAAACAGACACTTTCTGTTTTGGCATCAAGCTCAGCGCGTTAAAGATTCAAAAATCACTCAAACGGCGTTAACTAAACGGCGTTAACATTTCTACTATATATATATACACACACCCTTCCGCGTCAGATATACAATAATAGTTGCTGAAAAAAAAAATTTCTACAGAGAGAAAGTGCTTACGGTTCTTGAGGAACTGTCCAAGTTCTTCGCAGATCAGACGCAGTAATCTGTAAGAAATTTGTCACATTTTCACTGTTTTTTGAATTTATGCAACTGTTATGCGTTGGATATTGCATTGTTTTTGTGCTTTTAGATGTAATTGGATTATAATTAGATCTACATTACTCTTCGATTTTTGAGAGTGCATTTGATGGATCGGCGTTTCGGTTTCGATTGTATTGGATTATGGTTGTTAATTTATTTCGAGATTGAGGTTTGTTACTGAAAACGTGATGAACTTATGAGAGTTTGGGAGAATGTAGCATAACAAACTAATGAGCTCATATTTTGGAACGGATAGAAGCATAAAAATGTCGGATGTTTTTCACATTATTAGCTATGAAATTGAGGTGTGTATTATGTATCGTCTTGTTTGAGGAGTTTCAGTAGGGTATTATTGGCTATTCGAAGTGTCTTCTTGTTCTTCTTTTTTGGGAGGATGGGTGGGCGTAGTTTTGAAGCAAAAATTTCATTGTAATGAGGTGATTACTCTAGTCTAGTATTTTTATTAAGCTTTCGGATATGAATTTGAGGTTTCCTCATTTAGATGTCCTCATATATGTGCTATGAGCCTAACAATAAGCCATAGAAACACATACTGTTTACATCTATTGTTGATTAAGTAACGAGATTGGCAAAATAAAACTTGCAATTTTTTATAATGCATGTTATTGGTGTTTATTCCTTATCCTGATGTGTGATGAGCAGAGTATTTTTTAGTCATGGATGGCTAACTTTACTTGTATTTTCTTGAAATTTATTATTTGCAAGTACAATGTCAATGTTATGTAGAAGTTGATTTCCTTCTATCTTGCTTGGTATATCCTTTCTTAGTGGGGCACAATGTTTGTGCTCAGCGATTCAACATTGATTGATCAGGGACAATCCATTGTTTGATAAGCTGTCATTGTCTGCCTTTTACTTTTTCTGTCTTCTTGAACAGTACTTCTTATATTCTTTGTGAACCATTTTTTATCCTATTCATTTACATGTTCAAGCTCAGCATCTTGTATTTCTTGAATGGTAAGCCTTAATACCATGGTAGGATGATGAGAGAAAGGAAGGTTTATGGAAGTATAATGGACATGCAAGTACATACAACATATGTGGTCTAGAACGAGAACTGATCTTTGGGTTTATCTTTAATTACTTTTTATATCTAAATCCAACTAAAAAAGAATAGTAGCCCAATAAACCCATCTGATATGAGTCTTGTAACCTAGGCACGCCACGCGCCTAGGTCCACCTGCCCCTCGAGTCCAAGGCACAGTGCCTTGATGAGCCTCATGATTACCAAAGGGAAGGTAGAAATTACTATGGATGATGCATTAATTCAAAATTTCTTCTTGACTTTTGAAATGAACACGTTCATCAAAATTTAAGTGAAGATGTTTAGATTGAAATCAAACACTTCCATATTGAAATTGAAGGACTCTTCTTGATAACATGTACCTGAACGTTCTTGTGTTTTATCAAATTCATGATTGTGCCACAAATAACTCTCATCTGCTTTTGGATCAATGGATTGATGAAGGCATCATGATGGTTTTCTTACCGTTTGTGTTTCATGTTTTGCTTTAACCTATGGAATTGTTCAAATGTACAACTACAAATAATTGTACCACAGACATTAGGATTTCATGTTTTAGTGTAACCTATTGAGAAAAAACTTGATCATAAAATCATTCTATTCATTCTTATGCCATATCTGTGGGCATTTGTGTTTTGTACCAGACGGAAAATGTATAATAGTGACATTCCTTTCATAGTGCATATGATGCATTCTGGTTTAAGTTGTTTTATTGTAATTTTCGTTAGCAACTGTAGAAGCTGACAAAAATTGAAATGAATGCATCACCCGAAATTCCAAAAAGATAAATAAATATGCGTCTCACTGTTATCATTTTATTGTAGTTGCTTTTGGAAAGGGCATTACTAAGTAGTAACTTCTGAAATATCAGTAAAGCACCATCAAATTCTTGGAAGTTAAATAATATCATGAGATACTAAGAAAAAAGTAAATAAAACCCAGCACCTATTTAGCAGATCAGGGTGACTGTTCTAGTGTACCAAATTGGTTCTTTGAGACGCACATATAAATTTCCCTTTTTAACCACTTTTTATCTGCAGTCCAATGGGAATGGAGGTGGCTAATATATGTATGGACAAGGAGGTAGATTCCCTCACAATTGATTCGAATGATCTTTCTGGTGATTCGAATAAAGATGGTGCTGTGGAATCCTATTTTTCTGTCAATGGGAACTCAAAACCTGACATTCAGACAACAAATGAAGGAGCCAAGGAGTTTGAAGTGGAGAAACATGTCATCGAAGAGTTGGAACATACAAATGAAAGTCGTCAAGTTCACAGACAGGAGGAAGATGACGCATGTGAAACTTGCCTGGTGAAGGAGAAGACAACATCCGACATGCAGCAAACAGAAGGCGAAAGCAAGAAGTCAAGCACTCCTGTGAAACTTGCAACAAAATCTGCAGCTGGACATACTAAAACAAAACACACAGTTCCACAGCCATTTGCTCTTGCTACAGAAAAGCGTGCTCAGTGTGGTACTCGTCCTGTAGGTAATCTTGTTGCCAAGTCATCTCATTCAAGAAGTTCGTCTGCCCAAGTTATAAAGAAAACAAATGAGGTAACTGCATGCCCAAAATTGAAAACTAAGGTCATGTTTGGCTCGCGGAATGAAATATGAAGGAATTGGTATTTAAATTCGAATTATTAGTGTGTTTAGTAGGGTGGGTTATGGAATGCTATTTAGGGTCGGTTAAGGATGTGAGTTGTCAAATGTTGGAATCTAAATTCTATTACAAATAGCTAGGAATAACAAATTTCTTCAACCATGGGTTTTGTTGGAATTTAAATAAATGATAATATATTCTCTTTGTAATCTAAAGTTCCAAACACCCTATAAGTAAATTCCAATTTCTACAAATGTCATTCTGCTAGCCAATCGGGGCCCAAGTCTTTCTTCTTACAGTTTTGTGGCTTAATGAGTCTTTAGCTTCTCCCGTTCCCTTGCAGCTACCTTCAGTGGCAAGGAAGCCTTTGCAACCAGATAACAAGAAGCATCCGGATGAAGATGATGCATGTTCTGTAGCATCATGGTATCCATAATTTCATTTTCACTTTTTTTTCTTATGTTCTTTCTGTTTATTCTCTTCTGCACTTTTTGTAGTTCTTAGTACTACTTTTTTTTCTGGTTCTTTCTGTTTATTCTTAACTACACAAAGTACTGCTGCATCAGCAAGACCTATAATGTCTAAACCAACTTCTGCATCAGCTCCTGTGTTCCGGTGTAGCACACGTGCAGAGAGACGGAAAGAGGTAAAAGCCTTTGGTAATTCTTGTTTGTTAATAATATAGATGTGTTGAAACATGTGGGTCAAGCAGGTTGGGTGACATGTCAAAATGGCTTTGGGTCAAAAACAGGTTGTGTTGATCTGCCAATCTTTTTCTGCATATTATAATTTTATAAAATCTATTAAGTATGGTTACAAACTATGTTAACTAAAATAAATTTTTTTTGGATGTTTGCAAACATTTGAATACACTTTTGGCCACTTTCAGTCCGTTTAACCCATCTGACCTTTTTTTTAGTTTCTTATTTTTGGTTTGCTTGTTTGACACGTTATCAATGAAACTTATTTGACCATTAAATATAACTGGGGTGAAACTGTCATTTCTAGTTGATATCTTCTACATATACCATCAGAATACTAACTACACAAATGTTCTTCACACTGTTCATTTACATCAGTTTTATTCCAAGTTAGAGGAGAAACAGCAAGCACTGGAGGCTGAGAAAATTCAAAGTGAAGCAAGGACTAAGGCATACATCTCCGATCTTTATTGGTTATTATTTATATTTTCAGCTCTCTTCTTTATGCAATGTCAGCTTGAAGTTCATGTTTCCTCTGTTGTTTTGCATATAAAAGGAAGAAAAAGAAGCAGCCCTTAAGCAACTGAGAAAGAGCTTGTTATTTAAGGCAAACCCAATGCCAAGCTTCTACCACGAGGGCCCACCACCGAAGGTTGAGCTAAAGAAGGTAGTACATGAATTCAACCTTCTTATGTTTTGTTCAGACAATCTTCATGTGACAATATTAAGAATTTAAGAAGTTACACAAGTTAGGAGATTGGCAATTTAAAACTAACAAAAGCTACAATTGTGCTTGCAATAGGTTATCCTTGGGTGTTTATGATCTTGATTTTGTTTGGTTTTCTGCAGACTTAATGGTGAATTTGCACAAGTAACATAGCTACAACTTGCACAAACCTCTTTACCGACACAATTAACATATATATTATTTACCTATTAATGATTCATATCCTGGGTGAATTGCATAAGAAAAAACTAATATATTCTCATGCCCTATTACACATTGTCATCCAAATTCAAGTAGCATTGTGCCTATCAACACATGTCAAACTTTGTGTCTCATTAAATAACATCTCCATTAAACATGATTTGAGATGGCAGATTGGGAAAGAATCTTTATTTATGTGCAAATAGCCAAACATACTCGTCTTTTTTTCCCTTCATTCTATATTTCAGGTCTACTAATTTTGGGATTAAGTACTTGTTGACTGGCGATTAGGATAATTAAACTAAGTCCTTTTGATAAGAATACTTCATCCATCTCATAAGCATCACACAGTTTCATTTCATGGAAAATTTTAAATCTAAACTTGCTACGTCTTTCATAATCATCTTTATTAAAAATTAATGGTATTGAAAGATGCTTACGACATTTAGGGGGCGTTTGACTCACGGAATGGATTTTGAAGGAATTGAAATCGGTTTATAGTGTATTTTGAAATTTGGATTAAGAAAACAATGAACAAAAATGGTTTAAGTTCCATCAAAATCTACGATTGAAAGAGCCTATCATTTCTTGCTATTTGTAAATAAATTTAGATTCCTAACTTTTCACACAACCTATACCGATAGCCTTAAACATCATTCCACACCTCAACCTATCAACTAATATACTATATATTAAATTCATTCAAAAATCCATTCTGCGAGCCAAACGCCCCGTTAGTATTTTAGTATATAGTTAAACAATTACTTTAAGCTATCTCCTCAAACATATTAATGGCACAGGTCGTAAAATACGTTAAATCGATTGCATGATTTACAAATTACAATTACATTTGTGATTGCACATTTGCTTCAATGACAGCCACCACCTACTCGTGCAAAATCACCAAAGTTGGGCAGAAGGAAGAGCTGCAGTGATACTGTTGGTTTAGACAAGAGAAAAGGAGCAAATGCTAGAGTTCGCCATAGTCTTGGTATCTACCAAGAAACAGTAAACAGAAAGGACAACCCAAATATTCAGAATCATGATGAAACTGGCCAAACCACTGATCCAACACCGGAGCCAAATGACACAATTTTGTCCAACATTACTGAAGACCTCAACGCCAAGATTGCCATACAGTCTTGAGCCCTTCATTCCTGGTGAGCTTTCTAATTTATACAATCTCGATTGTGTTTTCAGTTAACTTTATCCCTTCCTGATCTCGATGAGGATGCTGCGTGTTGTTACATTAACCTGTTTGTTTTGATGCTTTGATATTTATCATGTATGAAGTGTAAATTATACTGCAAGTTGTGCCCTTATCTATGGAGAAAATGTTGTACTGTTGTAAATCATTTTTTTATCTCATAAAAGGCGTATTTTACAATCTACAAAATGCAGATTGTTATTTTCATCCTGTGGCTCAACATGAAAAGTTTTTCATGTATTATGATTAAAAAAACAAACAGTTCCCTTGAGCACTTAGGTGATAGGTCATAGGTCTAAGTAGGGATGTAAACAAGACCAACTGACAACCCGGAGCTTGAACTTAGCATGGGGTTTGTGAGCCCAAGAGAGCGAAGTTTTAATGAGTCAAGTCTATCGAGCTTACTCAGTTTAAGTGAGCCATGGTGCAAATGCACAAATTTTGTTGAAGAAATTTATTTGTAATTAATTTTTATTTGTTGTATCATCCATCATATTGACACCTTTTGAGTCTTCAGTCTACAAGATTCCTGCAAAGCATCCTTTTTCATGTGAACCAATCATAAATTTTCCATTTGGATGCCTTTTTTTCCCAGTTAGGTATCAAATCCAGGTGTGTTAGACCTTGATTGATTTGTCATTTGGGCATTACAACAAGTTGTAGGTCCTACTTTTTGGACTCCTTTTACATGATAATTATGTAATAATTATTTTAAAAAATAGTATGCATCATTAAAAAAGTAATGCATCATTAGAAAAAACATAGAATCATTGTGTAATCATTATGTTTAAAAATGGAAATAGGGGTCCATTTAGACTCTCCATTTTTATGTATTTGCTATATTAAAAGTGATATTGGATCGCATCCGTTGGTTTTGGGGTCCCTTCTTGCAATTGGTTGTTTTCACGAGTACCATATTGCTGCATACATGTTGACATTGCGTATGGTCGATCTTTCTCAATGTCATTCAATACAACATGGTTACTAGTGATCTGTTTATTGTTTACGTGATTGTTTTACTAACATTACTCGTGTATGAAATGTGACACGTCATGTTATACTATTGTTATTAAAAATCCGTAGCGTATCTTTCCGGTGGCATTTAAACACAGCCCCTAACAAGTCCATTTAGACACCACCAATAACATTTCACATCTTACAAAAATCAGAGGACCATATAAGAAACTTATCAAGAAGATTCAGCCCGCACACATTTTTCTTTGACATGATAAGATCAGATTTACAAAATAAAAAAAAAAAAATTTTGAAAGAACACCTTGTGTATGTGAAGTAAATCAAATAATTAAAACTCTAATTGTGATAAGTCAAAATTGATGATAGTCAAATCAAAACATGTGATGTCAAAGTCAAACTAAGCACTAATCAAGCTTTTACCATTAAATTAGTCTCTGTTAATCAGCTTAATTATTAAAAATAGATGATAAAAACTATAATAATAAAAAAGGGGGACTTGAAATTACGTAACAATTATATGACATTTCATTACATAACCACTTATTTCGTTAACCAATCATCATAACTACTTTATGACTTTTTTTTGGTAATATCTAACATTTTTACTGCATTTTGTCAAGTAAACATTGTTCCCTAGCACAAATAAGTTGAGTCAAACTCAATTTCGATTCACTTTAAAGTCAAAAAGATTAGGTCGATTAGATTTGCTATAATCTTTCTGGTGAAAAACTTCAAGTCAAACTCAATTTCGGTTCATTTAAACGAAACGAACTCTAGCATTTTGGTTTGTGTGCACCACTAACATTATAAAAACCATATTTATTAAGAGTTTGTGTCTCAGAAAGGCAATAATTTTAAAAAATGGAAGTACCGTTTTGATCATTCAACTTTCTGATTTTTTTCGATTTAGCCACAAAGCTATATTTGTCATGATTTAACACTAAACTATTTTTTGTATACACATTTAGCCATTAACGTCTTTTTTACTGATCTAACCAATGACAATTGTTCTGATTTGACCACTAAGTTATCATAATTTGCATCAATTTAACCATTACTTTTATTCATTTTCCCCCAAATTGAACAGTAAACTAAGTTTAATGGCTAAATCTGGACAAAAAATAGTTTAGTTACTAAATGAGACAAATATAAAAGTTAGATGGTTAAATTGATACTTAATCCTTAAAAAAACTAAAAGCGTAAGTAATCGTAAGACTTATGATCTTTTTGTAAAAACTATATGAATCATATAATCATAATCTAATATTATTAGAACCATCAAATAGTTAGTAATGAATGTAACAGGATTTGCCCAATAAAAATACGTTTTCAATTTTACACTTTGACTAAAAAATGTTACATTTTTTGATTAATATATTGCATATTTATTACATGAGCATGATGTTGGTCGTAAAAGACTTAATAGTGACTTTGCTTTAGGGTGCAAATAACATAATTATTTTTTCGACTTTAAGATGACTTCATACTTAGTTTTCATATTGGATTATTGTTTTAATACCGTATGTATATGTTATTTATTTTTTCAGTCAAATTTGTTTATAGGGTTTATATAAAGCCCGGTCCATATGGTCACGAAACTTTTACTCATTTTCAGTTAATTTAGATTCTTTCGTAACATTCTTATAATAGAACGTGTTTGAATCTTATATTTATATATTTTCTAATAAATTATCGAAATACGCGTTTAAATTGTCAAAATGTGGTTCCTGTGTTTTTAAAAAAATTACAATGTCCAAAATGTGTGTGAAAAGCATGTTTAGGAAGTAAAGTGCGTTACAACTTACAAATCATTGGAGTGGTCCAAAGATGTTTATGCTTTTCATTAGCTTATTTAAGGGGCCATTATTATGACATAGAGAACACATACTTTCTCTTTTCTCTCATGATGGTTATGGAGAATGTTGTCTGGTCTGAAACCGTTTTGATTTAATTTAAAATGGTCTCGGACCAGACTTCATTCCCCTTAACATTTGAGAATTCAATACTGGAAACACATGTTATTCATTTGCATCACTTAGACAAGATCCGAAAAGTATGTTTTCATAGGTATGTAATGATTATTACAGTTGTAAAAGTTCTTGATATTGCAATAACTAGTACAACATTCTTCTCAAATCAAGTTGATGAAAAGTTTCAATTTCTATGCTAGTAAGTAATAACATTCTTCTCATCCGATGAAAATTATTGACTCGTTAATTTTAATAGTTTTTCAAGAAATGTGACATGTAGACCAATTTCGACATCTATGTTACCTGTTATGTAAACAGTTTATTGTTGAACTGTAAAAATGTTTGATATTTTATTAACGGATAAATCATATGTTATACTATCCCTTGTGGCTACAAAAGTTTTGAGCTTATTACCAAGCCTACTTTTTAATATCCGCATTTAACTCGGTATAATTACCACTTGAACATGTTATTAATCTTGTTTATTATCCATCTATATTATATTATAAAGCATATGTATAGTTTGATTTTTAAATTGTTAAATGTTTAGTATAAATAAAGTTTGGTATATAGTTTACTACATTACCATGTTACCTTATGCCTAATATTTCCTTGTTTCTACCAAATCCCTTGAAAGTTTAAGTGTGGAAGTATGACTTACCTAACAAATAATTTGCTTTACTAATTACTTTTTCTACTTTTAGTTGTTGAATTAGTTCATCCTAATGAACTTTGCTTGTAGAAAGTTGCAAAGAATATGAGAGGTAGATATGGTTTTATAAAATGAACTATATTTAATTTGGTTTTGGTTTAACTTTTTATAAAGCTATTTTACTCGGTCTGAGAATGAAACCAAATCAGTTTTTCCATAAAATATTTTTTTTTCCAAACTAAGAACCGACGACAATGTTGTTTTATATTTTTATATCTTATTAGATTGTTCTATACACACGCTAAAACAAGTTGGTATATATAAACGTCCTATCATTATATTCATGTTCATTTAATTTAATTTAATTGGTTATACCAAATTTAAAAATATAATATGGTAAATTTACCATTGTAAGAATTTATGTCTTCGCGAACATATATAGAATTAAATATTTTTGTTTAAAAATAGTGGATTTTTACAATTTGATCATATTAATTCCCATGGTTGTCTTTGTCAATTGTCATCATAACTCTTCGTTATTTTGGACCTTCTTGATTTTATAAGCTTTCTCGCTTTGTCTGATTTGTAGACCAGGGTGCTCCAAAAAGTAAGATTCCAAAGCCCAACGGCCCAAAAACATCATTTATCTTTTTTTTTTTTCTTGATATATTATATTAAGAAAAAGGATAATTACAAAAATAATCAAAATATAAACCAACTTCTCAAGTTTTACCCCAAAAAAACTCACCTAAGCAAAATACCCACTATTTACGTTACCACATTTACGTGACGGCCACTATTTACGTGACTTGTACTTTTTAATAATTTTTAACGCATTACGTTACAAAAGGTAAAAATAAGGGATAATTACTAAAATAGCCAAATCTCACACATTTATTCACTTTTTAGCCACTTTATATAATTTTACCAAAATAGCCACACTTTACGTTACCACATTTACGTGATAGCCACAATTTACGTAATTTGTGCTTTCTTTTTTTATTTTTTAATGCATTACGTTACAAAAGGTGTCTGGTCATGTAAATTGTTGTACTTTACGTGACCAATTTTGCTCCTTCCCCATGAATGTTTGGTGGGATGTCTTGTCACACTTTACGTGACCAAGTACAACAATTTACGTGACCATACACCTTTTGTAACGTAATGCATTAAAAAAATGAAAAAAAGTATAAATCACGTAAATTGTGGCTATCACGTAAATGTGTCACGTAAATTGTGGGTATTTTGGTAAAATGTATATAAAATGGCTAAAAAGTGAATAAAGGTGTGAGATTTGGCTATTTTTGTAATTATCCCTAAAAATAATGTAAAGTACATTAACTTTGCGTTACCTGTCTATTCTTGGGAAGGAGCACAGTGAGATTTACTAACGCAAAGTAATGGTATTTTACGTAATAATTCATCTTTTGTAACGAAATACATTAAAAAAATAATAAAAAGTACAGGTAACGTAAATATTGACTGTCACGTAAATTTGGTAAAGAAAATGTTGGGTATTTTGATATATGATTTTTTTTGGGTAAATTTTGATAAATGTGTTGTTTTTTGGGTATTTTTGTAATTATGCCTAAGAAAAATTGTGATCACCCGTTTTAGAAGTTAAGCCCAAGTGTCCAACCGGATTTTAAATTATTTGATTATTACACATTTTTTAAATACAAATAACTATAACTACAATTGAAAACACACTTAATTCATTTTTTTTTATAAGATAAACTTTCATTTTGTATTCGTAATCTTTAAACATCTCTTAAAATATAAGTTATATATCATCTATGTGTTTAAATTAAATAAAACATTGTCTATAGATGATCATGATAAGTTGATAACTCACAACCCACAACATAGTTTTATAATTAAGATATCTTTCATATAATAAGCTGGTTTTTTTATAAACGGTAATTGTTAATTTCTGTCTAAAACAAAACCCTAAATTATTAAAAGCTTCTAAGAACTTCATGCCAACCATGACTTTTTGTTAACCCCAAAAAAGTTACAACAGAGTTGAACTCAGGATCTCCTTAAAAAAATCGTAAGTTTCAACCACTAAGCTATCCAAATGGGATTAACATCATACCTAATGAGATTAAAACCGTAACTTTTCGGCTTACCAGATGTTAGTAATTGATTAGACAATTTTTTACGTAATACATCCATTAATTAGATTAAAACCATCTAAGATAACATAAATTTTTAATTGATAATTTATAAGGGAAAATCATGTAAAAAACCAACGCTCTTTCCGTATTTTTTGAATAAGTCATTGTATCAAAAACGCTTCCACAAAAATCCCTCAACTTAAAAATATTTTCATAAAAATCACTACACATAAAATGTTTCCATAAAAGTCATTTAACTTAACAAAATCTTATAAAAATCTTCTGAAAAATCCTTATAAAATCTCATAAAACAACATAATTCGTAAAAAATTTCAAGTTGAATGACTTTTACGAAAACGTTTTTGGTACATGAACTTAATCGTAAAATATCAAATGTATGTTCGTTTTTTTGTATAATTTTCTTTTTCAAAAATATCTATTTTCTTTTTTTTTTTTTGAACGGCTAGTGTGGTGGTTATCGCCTAGACCCAAGTGCCGACAGATCCCGGTTCGATCCCCATCACAATCTCCTAGTTAGATTAAAATCTCCATAGTTAGATTAGTTCACCTGAAGGGAAAAACCTCAAAATCCGCCTCTAGTGAGGATCGAACCCGGGTAACAACCCTCCCCAAGCCCCTTATGGAAACTTGGTGGCAACCAGGGCAAGCCTGATAGAATCTTCTAACTTTACAAGTTTGAAAGAAAACACGTGTTTACGGGAAACGGAACTATTACACCTACCGTACGGTGATATTTAGTTGACTTAAAGTCTTAATTTGATAGAATCTTTGACTTCGTGATATAGGTTAATTACTAAAATCTCACCAAGTAGCAATTAAGTTTTCAGTTTTGTGATTGTTCCGTTTAAAATCATGTTATGAAATTTTAAAAGCTTGAGTTGCAACCTAATTACTTCATTTATATTACATTTTTAAAGTATAGATGTAAGATGTGTTACCAGTTTATTACAAAAGTAAGTAGATATTATATAAAATCAAGGTAACGAGGTTTTGTCATCCGTTGCAACGGAATCATAACTAAATAATAAAAAATTGTCATTATTTATAGAAATAGTTTAGACAAAAAGGTTTTTATATTGGATTATAGATAAAAAAATAATACAATCATAATAATATATTCGATTTTTTTAATCAGATGTCATAACATAAAAACAAAAATAATACAGTCATAGTGATATATTCAAATCTTTTCAAAGGTTATAACAGAGGAAAAAATCAGTTATATGGTATATATAAAATAAAAAAAAGTCAGCTATAAACTTTTATAAAACAGAATATATCAAATGTTATTATAGAAAAAGAGTACCGTGGTTTTCATTTTTGAAACATAATTATTTTAAAAACATAACCGTCAATCTGAGCTGCTTGGCTGCGATGTTCACTGTTTATTAAACACTACTGTGGTTTTCATTTTAAAAAGTTTTATATTAAAATATAAATAAAAATAATACGATCATAATGATATATTCGAAATTTTATAAAAAAGTAATATTAAAATTAAAATATTTGGTCAGCTGTATATCGGACTGTTTAACGCAAAAAAAAATTTGACGGTAATAAATTTTATATCGGAATGTAGATAAAAATAATATGATCATATTGATATATTAGAATTTTGTAAAGCACATTATATCAAAAGTTATTATGGTAAACAAAATGTTATATATTATATATAAAGTAATAAAATAAATCAGTTGCTTATCTGTGTACTTGAGCTCTTTGGCAAAATAAAAACTTTATATTGAAATATAAAAAAAAATAATACGAACATAATAATATATTTGAAATTTTATAAAATATAATATAAAAAACTGGTCAGATGCATATCTGTCTGTTTAACGAAAAAAATTCTAACAACGGTAAACTTTATATCAGAATGTAGATAAAAATAATACGATCATAATGATATATTCGAATTTTTATAGAATATATTATATCAAAAGTTATTATTATAGTAAAACAAAATGTATTAAATAAGTCAGTTGTTTACGTGTCTGTTTGAGCTGCCTGGCGGCACGCTATATATTATATATATAAAGTATTAAAATAAGTCAGCTGTTTGGCATCATGTTTCATTATTTATTAAATAGTGAATGGGTTTCAAATTAAGTATAATAGTAATAGAAATCATATTTTATAAATTATTTACAAATGAGTAACTCAAAATAACTGGGTTTCAGTAAAGAAATATAATAATTAAATTACTCAAACTAAGACTTGAACAAACATGAATAAAAAACTTTTACACGTAATACAAATATACAATTATGAGACTTAATTAGTTAATAATAATAATTACCATTGTATAAAACTGTGTGGTTACAAAATGAAAAGGAAACAATTGTTGGGCCCGGTTTATGGGCTTGGACTTTTATCAGCTATCCTTATGAGTTATGAGCTGGATTGTGGAAAGTTCTGTTTCCAACGTTGATTGTTGAGGAAGTCAAAAAATTTATGGTTAAAAAACGAAACTTGCTAACTTATGAATTTGTAGAGGGCAAATATCTTCATACATTTGTGTTAAGTTTAATTTTATTTTAAGAATTGAATTTTCAAAATTAATATTTAAAGGAACACGTATGATACAAGGAATGGAACTCAAAAATAAACGTTAAGATGATCGATCATTCTCAATCGATTTCTTGATTTTTGGATCATGTTTTTGACAATGATTCATTTTACTGAAACATTAGAATGATCGATCATCCTCAACTAATTTCTTTTAATTTTAGATCTTATACATATATATGTTTTTAAATTTTAAACTCAGACTCTTTTTTACTTATTAAACACATCTTTTGTTAAACAGTCAAAATAATTGCCTTCTAAGCACTTATTTTTGGTACGACGAATCCATATAATAGAACCCATGAAATTTACATGCTTTTTGTTATGTGACGGAAATGGATAGAAAGTTGATATTAATATAAGTTTCATTTCTTTCGTTGCACATAATTTATTTAGTGTTTGATTAAATTTTGATTATGTTATTGGTTTTTTTTATATTGTTATGACGTGCAATGTTATATTTTATTACATAGAAAAAACTCAAATTCCAACTGTATTATTAGACAAAGTATCAGGCATATGACTTATGACCAATGCTTACTAAGTAAGATACATTTCTTTTTTACGTTGAGTAGATATAACATATGTAATCTTTTGTTTAGATATTGAATATAAATTTATTTATAAAAATGTCGGTTTTAAAGCCATCACAACACATGGATGAAAGTATCTAGTTTGAGTCATTTCCTTATGAAATAAAGAGAATAAAAAACATGAATATACAAATGAATATTTATGGTTTTTCCTTCAATTTTTATGTCAATATTTATTTATGTGGTCATAGTCATTAGAGCGATTTTATTCCCTATGATTTTTTTTGGTTAACTTGATATTTAATGACAATTACCTTAATTAAAAGTCTAAATGTCTTGTATTAATTAAGTGTTGCAATGATTAATGTAATAGTGAATTATTAAAATACATTAGTATATGTATGAATTATTAGAAACACGTTTGATTGTTTTTATACATTACTAATTTAAAAGTCACAATGACAAAATGTATGATTAAATAATTGAACCACTTAATGATTGATTCATTTAGAAAACAAACAAACATGACATAAATTCGATAATCAAATTCCTAATAATTTGATGGCCCAATATTGTGACGGATTAGGGTTGTTGGACAA
This sequence comes from Centrapalus pauciflorus, assembly GCA_020465985.1. Lineage (NCBI taxonomy): Eukaryota > Viridiplantae > Streptophyta > Magnoliopsida > Asterales > Asteraceae > Centrapalus > Centrapalus pauciflorus. The sequence goes on along the minus strand of JAANYP010007652.1, from coordinate 534,267 downwards.
CCAACTCTAATTTTCATTTCTATTATTGTAACTTTCAATCGACTTTAATCCTACTCAGAGGCGGACCTAGTATATTAGGTTTGGTATCACTCGACACCGGTAAAATTTTCAAATACTAAGTTACGTATGTGTCAAAAACTCGAGTAACACCTATGATTTTTTTCAGGAGACACCTACGAAAAATTATAGAACAATTATATACATACTTAATTTGTATATCTTGTTTTAATCACCCAATTTTATTGAAATATTATCGAGTTTTGATCGTAAAAAAAAAAAAAAAAATAGAAGAGGCAAACTCATATAGATATCAATGGAAAAGGCCTTATTCTGAATCCCAAAAGATGAAGAAAAAAAATGCAAGCAAACTCAAACTAGGGTTATTTTAGTGGCAATGCTTTTATATTATAATAAAACCCAAATCGAATGACTGACTATCGCATCCACCATCCTCATGCCTCCACTCTCTCTGCTCTGTAGCTGCTCGACTCTATCACTGCCTCACCAGTGAACGGACATCGCCACTTGGCAATTGTCCAATTGATGTATGTTGGTTGCTTGCCCCGCCTCTCAGTCAATTTCTTGGACTCGTTTTGACGATTCTGCCTCTTTCTTTGATATATATATAAAATAATTCTATGTCTAACACTCATCTAATTTAATAATTTATAAGTTATAAAATATTAATCTTTTATGTGTTTAACAAATTGACTTTACTTTTTACTGTAACTTTATAGTTTGTATGATTGGTTTGTTTGTTTAGTTTATTTTTTGTTGGTTTATCAACCAATGATAATTTAGGTTTTATGTTTTAACGGTATTGTACTTTAATAATTAGAAATACTTGTTAATTTTGTGTTGGTCACTGGACTCACATTGTTATATAATTTTTAGTGAATCGACCCGTGTTAGGAAAAATTCCGGAAATCTGACCGTTAAACCTCATCTAAAATAGTGACACCGATGAATAAAACTTTTGGATCCGCCACTGATCTAATCAAGCAAATCTGAATTTATGTCGATAAAGCTTATTGAGCTATCAACTAATGTTCAAGTTGATACACCATTAAGTTGAGAACACGTTTGTATTGGATCGTTGTTAGCAATCCTACTTCTAGATTAATTTGTGGAACTTTGGAGTTTGAATTTAATTATAATATAAGGGTGCGTTTGGTACAGAGAATAGAAATGAGGAGAAATGGAAATGGAAATGGAAATGGGGGAGAAATGGAATTGGGGAGAAATGAAATTGTGTGGAGAATTGAAATTGTGTATCTTGTTTGGTATCAACAGAGAAATAAAGAGGAGAAATGGTGGCTCAGGTGGAGTAGAGACACAAGACAGTCAATTCTCACCATTTCTCTACCAAATGGAGAGAATTGCATTTCTCCATATTTAGCCTGCAAACAATTCCTAGAGAATTCAATTCTCCGCCCAAAAGTTGAGAGCATTTCTCCCAAACAAGAGAAATCACAATTCTCTCCATTCAACTCTCTCTACCAAACAGCCCCTAAGTAGAAAACATATTTATATATATATATATATATATATATATATACACACTATTAAATGAGTAAAAATTTTATCATTTATCATCACCTTAATTAATAATGTCACGTGGCTTCATATCCAATTGACATTTGTAATTTGTATTTTTTAAAATATTTATATTCATTTCTTTTTATATCCCTAAAGATATCTTTCCTATTTTTAGGGATCTATTAAAAATTTAAAATTACTCAATCAACATTTAAAAAAAATATTAACTAATTATAATAAAATATGTTAAGTATCATAAGTATAAAAAGTTTCACTATATCAAAATTTAATGTTAACTTTTAATTTTAGTTTATATAACTTTTGAGAAAAAATATTTATAAAGTTATCCGTGTAATAAACAGGTTAATAAACTAGTGTACATATAAGTCAATAATATGAACAAAACAACTTGATTCGAAACAAAACTAAAAAGGTCAGGTTTGTTATAATTTTTATTTGTTAAAATATTGTTAGGTCTTGAAATGGATATATATAATTATTTACATACAATATAAATTTAAAATATATAATAATAATATTATTATTTGTTATAACTATTATCATTTTGTATGTTTTAAGCATGTTTTTACTACTTAAATTATTTTTGTTTGTTCTCATCTCTTTTTCCTAAACTTTTGCATCTCAAGATATAAGAAATAAAGTAACACCTGTATAACTTGAAGATTTTATACTGTGATATTGTACCTTATATTTTGAATTAAACACTCATGTTAACCGTGACTAAACTTTTGTGTTGAATTGAGGTTGCAATATGATGATTGTATGATGGTTAGTAGTGTAATGTTGATATGATATATCCATGATGAGATGATATTTTAGGGATTATATGCAGGTGTTACACAAGAGATGTTAAAAAAACCAACAAACCAAGTTGAATCGTTTGATGCGTTATATAAACAAACCAAATGATCATTGGTCGGTTATAATTTTCATTTGTAAAAACAATGGTTAGCCAAACTGAATAAGCACGTGTCTATATTAATAACGAATAACTCTTATTTTCTATAACTTCATTTGTTCTGAACCTTCTAGTTGAATTATTAAAGATTTGAAACCCAAATGGATTCTTTTACTTTAGTTATGTTATCAAATATATTTGGCGTAATTTTTCTGATTTGTGATGAAATAATTTTAACATAACGTGGATTATAAGTGATTTTTCTAGCATACTATAACAATTATTGTTATTATTATTTTAAGGATATATATATATGTGTGTGTGTGTGTGTGAGAGAGAGACCGTAAATGAATAAGAAGCAATCATATTATTTCATATACTCGTTAATAAATGAATTGATAAATACAATTCATTAATTTTTTAAACTAAATGCTTTTGAAGAAAAAAGTGAATTACTTTTAACTTGGAAACTCAAATTTAAGCAAATTAGTTTTATTGAAAATTTTATAGCTGTATTAAAAAAAAAAAAAAGTGAAATTATTGTATTCAATTAGTCAATAAACTGAAGCATTGAAGAAAGGGGTGTTGCGCAGTTGAGACCTAATCCATGGGGACCCATTCTCCAGGTATAAACGCATCTTCTTCTAAAACTCAACTTTGTCTACCGCACCGACAGCCCACGCGACCATGCTACCGTGTACAACACTCTCCCTTCTTATAGTTGTGGTATTGATTTGGGTTTTACATTTGGAAATTTTTTCGGCATTCATTTTTACATTGTATTGGGTGATTTGAAAGCTTAGAAACTCTTTGTCATTTTTTCATACTCGCGGTCTGTTGTCTTGATTATTGGCTCGGTACAATGTGGTTGTTTTTTTCAATTAAATCTAGATGACAATTCTCTTTAATAAAATGTTAACTTGAGCTCTTGGCTTTACAATCCTCTTTGGAATTTTCAATGGAGGAATTTAGTTGCCCATGTGGTTACGGGTGTAAACGAGCCGAGCCGACCCCGAACCCGCTAAAACTCGAGCTCGGCTTGTTTAAAAGTATCAGACTTGAGTTCGGTTCGTTTCGAGCTCTGTATATAAACCTCAGGCTCGGCTCGTGAATAATTATACAATCTCAAGCACGGCTCGGGCTCAGGGTCGTTCCTATCGTTTTTGGGGCCCGGGACAAAAATTTATAAAGGGTCCTCTAAACATGTATGTATATATAAAACTTAAAGATTAAAGGAAACAACCTTGTAAATATGTATGTAAATATCACAATCAAACAACTAGCAAAACAAGTAAACTATTAGTATTAGTCTTAGTATTAAAAAAATATATATAAATTTGGGCCCACTTGGCTGTTGGGCCCTGGGCAGTAGCCCATGTTGCACACCCCAATGGGCCGGCCCTGCTCGGGCTCGACTCGTTTATTATATATATAATTTTTAATTATTTGATAATTTTACAAGTTAGAATGTAAATTGAAACAATTTTTAAAACTGGTTATTTGAAAATTGTGATATCAAAACACTACAACACTTTTTCAAATGCAAATCCAAACATCATCTGATTACGGATGAGCAGATTAACTGAAAATTTTGTTTTTCATATTTTAAACTGTTTGCCTTTAATTATTAATTCTTTTCGATCTTTTGGTTGTCTAGTTTAGCTTTTTGTGTTATTCTTCATTTTATTAATATACACATACTAAACATATTATACATACACACATATACATGCATTATATAATATATAGAGAAAATTATACAAAAAACCAACGTACTTTTGATATTTTCGATTAAATCTCTGTACCAAAAACGTTTTCATAAAAGTTATTCATCTTGAATTTTTTTTCAAATTGTGTTGTTTTATGGGATTTTTTAGAATATTTTAGAAGTTTTTCATAAGATTTTGTTAAGTTAAATAAATTTTATGGAAACATTTTATGTACAATGATTTTTACAAAAACGTTTTTAAGTTGAGAAACTTTTATGGAAACGTTTTTGTTGCAGAATTTTTTATTTTTTAGAAACGTAAATAATCAATATACAAACGAATTCGATCGGTCTAGATCTAGTGAATTTTATTGTGTATTATCTTATAACAAAAGTTGAATAATGACAAATTATTGTTTATCAAAAAGTGACTCATTCACGATATCAAGAACAACAGAGCTTTGATTCCCAAGTTCGTTCTATGAATCTTAATTTTCTAATACAGTCTTATAATACTTAATATCTTATAACAATCTTTTATTGTAGAAACTGTAAAAATAAAAGATAAGTGTTGCTTTAAATTGATTATGTGTGACCGAATAATTATTCATTTATTGATATTTTTTATAAATTTGAGAAATTATCAATACTTCAATACTATTTAATTTAAACTTTGTTCTTCTCCATACTTAAATTTTTCATTTTTATTTTCAGTTATTTTATAACATATAAGATTAGTTTTATACAATTCGATTATCTTTCATAACAATTAATACATAATGTTTTTGTAAAAATTTGAATATACTAATATAATTAATTTATTTACATCTATGTTTCAATGTAAATGTTATTACATTTTGATCAGTAAAATGATTACGGTATCTAAATTAAAATATATTTGTTGAATATACTTTTCACCAACTTGATTTACCTTTTTACTAATCATACATTTTTTACTCATATATTTTGCGTTAATGATATAAGACACAGTGATTAAATTTAATTCTTATCGCACATTAAGAGTGTGGTGTATGATTAGCAAAGGAGGTTTGTACGTGTAGGATTACCATTTTGCTTGGATGTTAGGGACGTTGAGGTTAGGATAGACCGTATGAAGAAATTATACTTGATATCAAGTTGATAGAGGTGACAACTTTGACCCAACGGACCGAACAGTTAAATGGACGAATTATAAAAAAACTAAAATAGAACATAACTTTTTTTATAAATGAAAATTTATAAAACGGTGTATTAAAAAAATTGTTCTTTGAATATTTTTAAAATTATGTAAAATTTATGAATTATGGTCGTCAACCCGTTTGACTCGTTTGCTTGAATGAGTTGAAATTGCCACCCCTACAAGTTGATGTCTTGTTCAGGCTTGGCAGCTGCTTTAAGTTGCTCTATGTTTTCATTTTTGTGTATTTTTTCCTCTTTTATTTTGTTTTGTAGCTTGCAGATCAAAGCTATTTTGTATTGATTTTGTTTTTTTTAATATCATATTATCTTTTTAAAATAAGTATTTATACATTAATAACATTTAATTTATCATATCACTAGTTTATCAACCTGTGTGATACACAGATAATATTAATAAATATCATTTTTTAAAACCATATAAACTTTAAATTAAAAAACAAAATGTATATTAAACTTAGACGTAGTTAACACTAATGATTTTTAATATCTTTTATTATAATTACTTTAAGTAGGAGTTATTAAAACTGTAAAGATGATGATTAATAACATTTAAGCTTATTGTTATTATTATAATAACTAGTTTATTACCCGTGCATTACACGGGATAATTAAATAACTGTTTTTTTTAAAATTAGTATAAATTCAGAAAATAATCATGGAAACAAAAAATAAAATAACAACATTATACCACTAAAAAGATTATTGAAAATATATAAAACAGGTAATCAAAGAAAAAAAAATATATAAATAAGATTTAAATAATAACGAAGAAAGAAAAAATTATAAAACTTTGGTAAATAGTCAAACTATTTTTCCTAAATTAGTTTAATTATTTATTTAACATTTTTAAAGAGTTTACATAAGAAGATAAAGGAATACATGAGCTGCGAACTCAAATTTAAAACAAAAATCCGAGATAATAGACGGACCTTTCCCTAAATCTATTACATATAAATTGTAGATTATTACAAATGTTACATCTAGGTTATGCTAATTGACATTTTAGTTGGGTGTCAAGTGACATCATTTAATATTTTAATAGAATAATAGATAGATTAACCTATATATTAATAGGCATATTTAATAAATAACTTTTTTTAATAAGATCCAATTTATTATATCGTATAATATATAAAATTACAAAGTGTCAATACTATGTTAATAAAAAAATTTAAAAATATGAAAATTTTGTGTTACATTCTTATTTTTATAACAAAAATACAAGATAGAAACATGTTTAATGGAGTAAAACTACATAGTAAAGAATTTCTTAAAACTTTAATAAAATAATTTAGATAAATCGTTTAGGTAAATTTAAGTGATTAGATTAAATTGGCTTTCATTAATACAACTTAATTACATTATGATTAATTTAAGGTTTGATTTACTTTTTAAAATTAATTAGATGGTTTAATAAGAAAGTTATATTAGGAAGTTTTGGAGGGAAAGTAAAATTTTGGTTAATTGAGGTGGTGACATGTGACATTACATGTTCTCCTTTATTAATATATAAAGATTAGTAAAATATTTTTTTAAATGGTGTCTGTTGATATTTTAATGGATATACCATGATCTTAGCCTAAAAGGAAATCGATTAAAAATAATTCTAGAAATGTTAATTGACACATTTTTAATATAGAAACGTCAGTTGACATGATAAGAGGATGACAAATTAGATCATCTTTAATAGTATTTATAGATATACTTCAATATGTGTTTATAAATATTATTTAGATATCTCTTTGGTGAAACAACTCGCTTAAAATATTTTAATTTGAAATTAATCATTAAACTTTATAATTTTTTTAAAAGTATTGTAACTTTTAATAAATTAAAAATATATATTTGTATTAAATTAAATTTTTTATTTTTTATTTTCTACCAAAAAGGTAATTATATTGTTATCTTCGTGTGATATTATTTTAAATTTATTCTGATCCAAATTGTGAGAAGAAAATCAATAATACAATATAATATACTAATTAAAATTAAAAATTACACTAACAAAATATAAAATCTATCTGTACTATTAAAAGAGTAACTATACTTAATTCTGGTGAAGCCACATGTCATCACCATGAATCGACACGTGACATTAATAGGTAATAATAAAAAAATTTAAATTAAATCTATCCAAATATAATATAATCTACTTTTAAATTCAAATCAAATAAAATAAAATAAAATATAATAATCTACTAACTTATTAATTATAATATAATATAATAAAACTTTTAAAAAATATAAGAAAATAATACTATTTATACATATTTAGAAATATATACAATTAATCCATCTATTCTATTATATGAGTAACTAGATGCCACATGACATCTAGATAGAGTGTCAATTGGCTTAACATGGGATTGCCACATGTACCTAACAATTTCCTATTAATTTGCTTCTAAAATTTGTTTTTTCCAATCTATCTATAATAAATAATTTAAATAATATCTAATCAAATCTAAATCTTATTTAATATAGAACTCAAATTTGAATTTGAATGATAACTTTTCTTTTTATATATTTATATTTATTGTATTATATAAATAGATATTATAAATTTGATAAAATTTTTTTAAAAATTATCCTACAAGATTAATGAAATTAAAATTTTAAATGTATACCCATGTTATACATGAGTTTATAAACTAGTAGGTCATAATAAATAATAATATCATTCTTATATACTTTTTGCTTAAAAATAATAATATTCATACATTTACCTTTTAATTCATTATATTTTATATATATTAAAAATATCCGCCTAATAGGCGGTTAATAATCTAGTATTAATTAAAACTAAATATCACAACCGATAATATTCGTTCACTTATGAAACGTGTTTGCATCCGCGATTGACAGTCACGTACCTTTGAGGATTATGATCTCAAACTCACCGGTTGCCACGTCACATTTCCGTACTATCCCTTTTAACTCCTCTTTCCTTTTATTTCATTCGTCCCTCTTTCTTTCTGTATTTTCTCCGGCGCCGATCGGGTTTAAACTCCGACGGTTCTTCCAAAATCGATCACGTCTTGTATTTATATGAATAATTGATCAACTGATCAAGTGATCAGATTATGGAGGATCAAAATTACTTCGTTAGTTGGATGGAATATATCAATAAACCGGCTTTGATTGAAACATCTGTCGACATTTTCTTCTGCGCGGTGCCGATTTGGGTGGCGGTGATGGTTGGGGTAGTGATTGGATGGGCCTGGACTCCACGGTGGACCAGCCTTGTGTTTTTAGGTTTCCGTTCGAAATTGCGAGGGTTCGCTTGGACCGCTCCACCGGGGTTCGGTGCTCGCCGCCTCTGGCTAGCCTTCACTGCCCTCTCGGCATTCTCTGTTGGTCGCCGGCTGTGGTCAAGCTTCCGGGAGAAGGAGCGGAAGGATGATCAATCGTCTCCTCGTGCTGTGGCGGTAGGGGACTCGTTGCCGGGCTCTCAGTACGTTGATGGAAGTGGAGTTGACATTAAGTAAGTATGATTTTATCATACTCGGGTCTTCTTGTCATTCATTTCCTGTCGTTATATATAATTTATGCTGTCATGCTGGTTAGAGTTTTCGGGCTAATTTGGAAGTTTTTGTTAGCTTTATCTGTGATTTGAAGGTTATATGTTGGAATTCAACATATTATCTTTAGCTGTTGAGTTTCCCTAATTTAGTGTAGGTCTACATATCTTGAAGTGTTTTTTCCTTTTGATTGATAGTTTGTAATTGTGATTAATGTTATTGATGGACTTCATCTGTAAGTAATTTTATTTCTCGGCTTTCTAGGAGCAAATGTAATTTGTGTTTATTAAACGTTTTGAGGTTTAAATAGCTAATGTAATTTGTGTAGCAAGTTGAATTAACTTGAATGATGTTGGTTCTGTGATTTCTAGCAAGCATTGACTTGCAATGTTGCAGATGTGAGGCACCTCTAAAATTGTAAATTTCTCAGTTCTTGGAAGTAGAGTGGCTTTCTCCTGCATTTCATCATCTTACAAGCTAACTTTTACATATTGAAGATCAATTTTTTATTTTTTATTTTATAATCTGAGATTTCTGATGCAATGGATCTGTTGGAAATTCTATGGGCCTAAATTTGGAGGTAATCATATGCGAAAGAAGCTGTTGGGAGTTAGCATGTGGGAGTATATGATAAATAAGTTTAGCTTCATTTTGCTTATATAACTTGCCTTGAAACGGAGGAAAATTAATGAAGGTAATGTAGTATACCCTAATTTTATGAGACTAGCTCCATTATGGTAAGAAAAGCTATTTTTAGTTTTTCTTCGTAACTTCCTAGGGTGGAATCTTCTTAAATGGTAATCGTGCCGTGGCTAGCTAAAGTTGTGACGATTCGAAATTGTTCTAATAAGTTACGTGGATATTTGTTTCTACATTGTGACATGGTATATTTATAACGTATTTCTGTGTACGTACGTCTTATTTGTGGAGTCTTTCATATATTTGACCTTACTTGTGACTATCATTCAATTGCGATCAATAATGTTGCATTATGGGCCTAACCGCCCTAACTCTTTTAGATAAAACATATTTAGTATGATTTATGCAAGTATGAATCACTTCATTTATGTTGTATGCAAATAGAATTTATGTATGTATGAATCTGTATGTGCTTATGTGATTCCAGGATGGATGATGTATGATTGTCATGGGATGATATTCCACTGTCAAGCTGGATTTCTTATGGCTTAGTTGCAATTTTATCGTCCCAAATCAGTACACGTCTTATGGATATTGTAATTAAGTAAACACAAGCAAGATCTTAGACATTTTATACTAGCTCATCCGACATATTCACAAACCAGTTTTAACGTTGATAAATGTATGGAACCATCTCCAGTATTACACATGCAAACACAACAACAATCATCAATATTTTTTTCCACATCATAACCAAACGGCTCGCTAAAGATACGATAAAATTAGTTTCCCGCTATTACAATCTGCCAACAATTGTCGTACACACTTTACTATGGGATGATCAACACTATTACCATATGTATGATAATGCACCCTAACCCTATCCAAGAGGTTGGACTATCTCATTGTGAAGAAGTGAAGCAATTCAACCTTAAGCCCATTTTGTGGCTTAGTTGCACTTTATTTTAAGTCTTCATAATTGCAGATAAAGAAAACTACTATTACTCTTTCGTCAATATTAAAAAATTATACGTCAAATAAAAAGTCGAAACTTGCAATGGTTAATAATTATTTACCTAAACTATTTCTAATACGAACACTATTTACCCTTAATCGTGGGTGTTTATGTTTCTTTATCTTCGTTTTTATTTAGAAAAGTATGTTTGAAGAGACGGAGAAGGATTTCTGTCATATTATTAAAATAATGTTTATAATAGTGAAAACAATCTAATTCTTGTGTTGGTTTAATGTGTTGGATTGGCCGGATTATGCAAAAGTTGAAGAAACTTATAACCCTCCTGATCAAATGTAACCACCTTTGTATGTAGTTCACCGAGTTAAACAAGTATTCTGTCAACAGAGGTGGTTACGTTTGATCGTGAGCGTTATAAATCTCTTCAGCTTTTGCATAATCCGGCCAATCCAACACACATTAAACCAACACAAGAATTAGATCATTTTCACTATTATAAACATTATTAGAATAATGACAGAAATCTTTCTCCGTCTCTTCAAACATACTTTTCTAAATAAAATCGAAGATAAAGAAACATAAACACCCACGATTAAGGGCAAATAGTGTTCATATTAGAAATAGTTTAGGTAAATAATTATTTAACATTGCAAGTTTCGACTTTTTATTTGACGTATAAATTATGAATATGGATGAAAGAGTAATAGTATTTTTCTTCATCTGCAATTATGAAGACCTAAAATGAATTGCAACTGAGACACAAAATGGGCTTAAGGTTGAATTGCTTCACTTCTTTACAATGAGACGGTCCAACCTCTTGGGTAGGGTGCATTATCATACATATGGTAATAGTGTTGGCCATTCCCATAGTAAAGTGCTTACGGCAATTGTTGGTAGATTGTAGTAGCGGGAAACTAATTTTATCGTATCTTTAGCGAGCCGTTTGGTGGGGAAAGAAATATCGATGATTGTTGCTTTTGCATGTGTAATATTGGAGCTGGTTCCATACATTTACCAACGTTAAAACTGGTTTGTGAATATGTGGGATGAGCTAGTATAAAATGTCTAAGATCTTGCTTGTGTTTACTTAATTACAATATCCATAAGACGTGTACTGAATTGGGACGATAAAATTTGTTATCTGGAAGATACTATTCACTTGGGGTCAGAGAGAGATCCATAATACTATTGGTAAGAATATTAGGGCCCGTTTGGTTTGCGGGGTTTTAAGTATTTGGATTCCATAACTCTATGAAATTCTTCAAAAGTTGGGAGGATGTTAAAATCATTGTTGTGAGATTTTATGAAATCTTTTGGAATTAAGGACGCTCACATTTGTAGAACCGGATATGTGATTGGATTGGAAATGAATTCCAAGTCCCATGAAATCCTGCAAACCAAATGCCCCCTTAGGAGATTTAGGCTTTAAGTATCGTAGGTTAGTAGTTATTTATGATATATATTATTAGGATTAATTCTACTAAAATGTAACGTTACATACTTTCATTCAATTTCTAATTTGGGGATTGTAATCATCGGTACACCTTTTAGGGCCTATGATATGAGTTCATAATTAAGTAATGACCCAATTATTGAATCAGGAAACCATTTTCCAAATGTCAAGGTAATCAGGGCCTTTATTTGATTATAGATGTTTAATGTAGGCCCTTAAACATTGTTTTTGTAAGTATGATCTCCTAAATAGAAAGCGTCAGAAACTGTGTTCCATTCTGGTGGAATAAACCCTTAATATTATTCGGAAACTATTTCATTTCTTGTGAAAGTAGGATTGCGTTATGCAGACGTTTAGCTAATCATATGACATCCATAAATGATGCTCTTGGCAGTGCCTGCCGCGGGTGACGGGTGTGGTTCTTCAGTGCCCTATTGCTAAAAGAAAGTCTCCCATAAATGTAAAGGATGGAACACAAAAGTCCAAGAAATCTGGACTAATAATGCGTGATTGGCCTTCATGTAGATTACTTTTAAGTTTAAAGGCATAGTTATGCTATATAATGTGAAATCTAAGGTCTTAACTTAGGTATTTTCTGGTAAGTTGAAACTGGTTATAACTCTTTTTCCCCCTGAGTTCAGTATCCTTTGTTTCCACCAATCTTATAATTGTATGCTAGTAGATCTACGAGCTTCCAATTTAAAACCAACTGTCTGCTGACCGATATTGTCCAGGTTATAGATACTTGTTGTCCCGTAATTGGTTCACTAGTTCAAAATGTTCCCCACTGTGTTGTCATTCCATTAACGCTTCTACATAGGTATCTTATCCATTTGAGATGGAGCCATGGACCATGAATGTGGGCGATGCGAAACAATGAGGCGCGATCCTATTTTGTAAGCTAGAACTGTGGTACCATTTAAACAAAGGATTCAAAAACTTGATTTAATTGTGTGTGGAATTAAATAAATATTGTTACCTAGTGTCCTGGAGCTATGTCAAACAAAACACAATAGGAAAGTAATTATATGTCCAATGTCACTAGGTTTAATGGACGTAATTCTAAAACAGCTCTTACTTTTAACGTGTAGGGTTATTATTTTCATATTATGTCTGATCCTAAATTTTGATTTGACTTAAGTTTCCTAGGAGAATCCCATGCATGCAAAGGCTTTCGCTTGGTCAATTGCAAAACAATCCTTTTCTCTGCTAACCTTTTGCCGGTTGTGTACATTTGTTTTCTTAAATGAACATAATTATTACATGCAAAACACGAAGTCTTCTCTTGTAACTTAAAGCTTCTAAATGTATTATAATATATGACATAGAAGTGTACTTTCTTTAATTCCCAAAATAATTGTCTTTGTCTGTTCTACAATGGTATCCGGTCCAATTTCTTTGCTTGAACTCAAGACGATGTCAGAATTACGAAAGTGTATTTTTTGTGTTGCCACCAGTCTACAATTGGGCGAGCTTTACCCGATTTGAATGTGTGGTGGTGGATTCAGATTCCATGGATCAGTCAACCCAAGGTCGGGTACCATGGTAACCCGAATATAATGGCACTCTTTCACAACCACACCCCCCGGGGGGCCTGTTTCTCTCTATAGGTTCTATGCACATACAAACATATTTTATGTTATGCATGGTGCTGATGGTCGTAGCATGATAATTCACGCTGACCAGCTCAAAAGTCACTAGGATCAAGCAGATACATCAGATATCAAAATTCTGATGATTTGATGCCCAATACCACCCATGCTTTGTAAATGAAAGGCTTTCGGATGACTCTCAAATTGTTTGCATTACGCCATTTATAAACCATTGAACTGTGTCTTTTCTGATGCTTATCTTTTTTCTTATACTGATGACTACTTGATGAGTGATGACCGCCTCTTAGCAAACTATTTTTGAAACAAAAGTTCTCTGTGTTTCTCTTTCTGGAGATCCTTCTGTTAACACACTACAGTCACATGAATCTCCTGCAGTACTCTGCACGTTTCTTCAACAGTTTTTGTATGTTTCTAGTGATTGGAAAGAAGAATGATTTATAACTGTTGTACTTCTATCTTATTATCACAGCCTGCAGACTTATTTTGCTATGATCAGGTTCCTGTTTCTGTTTAGTTCCCACTTTTGCATTACTCGCTGCATAAATATCCTGAGTGTGTTTTCGGTGGTATTACCCAAACTGTATGAGATTGCAGTGTGAACCTAGTTAGGTGGTGTTTTTCTCTTGATATGGTATCAAATCTAATTTGCTTAAAATCTTTCTAATGTTCACTAATTTCGCAATGGATGAGTATATGTTGATCCTTGTATCATTCTTTCCCTTGTTGAAATATCTTATGGCTCACCTCAAATCTCAGATCTTTTTACTTGTATCCTTAAGGCAGAGTAATTACACCATATCATACACCTACTTATATTGAATAGAAACATCTATAAAGACAGTATTCAATTTATTTTCATTTTCAGTTGTCATTTCAAATCTTTTTGTTATGTAGCAATTCCAGCAAATTAATTATTTATCTCCATTCACAGGTGCAGCATTGTAGACTCAGGAGGAGACCACGATGTTGTCACGGAGAAGGATCTAGAACATTTGTTGCATCTTCTTGATGGTAAGGATGCTGTTTGGCAGAGTATGATCGAACGATCCACCTCGAACATGGCTTGTCAAGCTTGGCGCTACGAGCCTGAGGTAAGTATTGTCATTGATTTTTATTAAAATATGCTTATCCTTTTTTTTTTTTCACTAGGAAACTTGTATCTGGTATAAACGTGTATGTGTATGAAAACTGATAACTGATGAAAAGTAATTATGTCCTGTTCCTGCATCCATGACATTTGGATACAAAATTACCAAAGAGCTTCATTTGAGCTCTTGAGTCATGTGTATGAGCAAATTGAACTACTATGTACTGTAATCATGTCTATATTAAATTAGGTGTTCACTACAGTAAAATTTTCTGCTCCCATTGGTATAAACTCATGGTCTTTAAGTTGATTTCATTAAAATTAATCAATGTAATGATAACTTAACTAAATGATACTATGATGTCTGAAAATTATTTGATAGTGGTATAAAACGTTTGCATATTAATAAACTTGCACTTGCACATAGTTGAGAACAAGAAATTGTGTGTTGTCTTTTCCCCTTCATATCTATGTCACAGATTATGGACTGAAGTTGAGCATAGTCTAGAGGTGGCAATTTTGACATATTTAGTTGTGAATGGGTCAAATTGAGTTATGTTTTTTCCTTCCCTTTTATCTATAATGGATCAAAAGGCTAAACGATAAAATTTAGCTGACAGGGAAACAGGTCAAAAGGATGAATGCGTCAAAAGCTGCCTAAAGTGTATTTTTTATACTACATTTTTAATTAAAAAGTTAGATTATTGCTGTAATAACTTAGTTTTTGACTTTCTGTAATCATATTCTGCACGGTAATACCCATTTTGATTCGATCCGTCACCCAACCTGCATTGCACATATTGCTACCTTTAGATTATACTATGAAGATGGTTAATTAAGAATCTGTGTTTAGCTCCATGTTTTGTGATTGAAAGCTTGTTTAAATCTTTCTTAACATATTTTTATTGTCTTTGATTATATCAGACTGGTCCGATTGTGTACCGTAGCAGAACTGTGTTTGAAGATGCAACACCAGAGCTCGTTAGAGATTTTTTCTGGGATGATGAATTTCGAACTAAATGGGATCCGATGCTGACTTACTTTAAGATATTGGAAGAGTGCCCTCATACTGGGACGATGATTAACCACTGGATAAAAAAGGTTTTGTAGGCACATGCATATTTATCTCTAACTAGTTGGTAGTCATTCTTGCATTCAGGTACACAATTCATAATTTAACAGCTTGCCTATATCGCTGTGCATGCAGTTCCCTTTTTTCTGCAGTGATAGAGAATACATCATTGGTCGCAGGATATGGGAAGCTGGGAAGACTTACTACTGTGTTACAAAGGTAAGGTAATTGTTGGTTGTTCGAATGTAGTGTTATATATGCATAACTAAAGTAGGAAATTTTTTAATCACCGAAGGGTTAGGAAACAAGATCAGAAACGGATAAAACTCAAAAAGCTAAACAGAAAATCAACGAGTCCAGACAAATTAGAAACTCTAGTAGACTCTAACCAAATCCACAATATAATTGTCTCATTTGGTGTATGGCCAAAATCAAGCTGAGAAAAAAAAAGGAGTGTATTAATTAATAAAAGATTAGTTTAACTTTCTAATGAATTAATTAAAGTCTTGTTTTTTTTATTAAGAGTTATCATTAGATTATTGTGTTATAGTAACACAAATAATGTGATTTAAGTGTTTGGATTACATTGCTTAGTAATTGATTATTTGCATTTAGAATTAATTCTATCATACTTTTTCAAAAGCTATAAACGTTGCTTATTTGCTTAATAATTTATTATTTGGTAAATTTACAAGTAAAAACGCAAATCCAAACACCCTAAAAACTGATTATTTGATAATTGTGATAGCAAACAGCAGAAGCGAAACCAAACTTTAAATTTCCATCAACATTTTTTGTTGCAACTATTATCAGATTATTAGTTTCCAAAACGTTGGAGCACTTTTTCAAACACAAATCCAAACACCCCCCAAGCACAAAATGTATTTCGGTAAATTAAGTGTAGTTATTTGCTAAGAATTAATGTAAGTTATTATATTGTCTATTTTAGTATGTTCAATATAAATGGTGGAAGAAGAAAACTGTAATTGCAAATGGTTAACCCAATCGTTTGAAAACTTCATGACACATGTAAGACCATACCGGACGATGCATACTCTACAACAGTATAACTGTGTGTTCATGTGTACTTTATTATTGGAAAGAAATGTTAAGCTGGACGATGCATGCTCTACAACAGTATAACTGTGAGTTCATGTGTACTTTATTATTGGAAACAAATACATGTTTGCACCTTGGTTCCATCAAGTAAACTTAAATATTCATTTGTTTGGACGCAATAATCTTATATTTAAATCACTTTTTGGTTGTTGGTCTTGATGTCCATAAAAAAATCGTCAGATCAGCTTATAGTTACTAAAATGAGGTTATGTTAGTGATTGTTAAGGACTCAAGGGAAATCATGTAAAAAAATTGCAATTTTTTTATTGCAAAATATATGAGCAAATACATAAATATAACATTGAGGACCTTGAGGTGGAAACTTCCACAATTGGTCTCTTGAATCTTCTGTACACCCCCACATTTAATGAGCAAATGCTACCATGGTTTACAAATATAAGCAATCGACAATTCTTGCATTTCATGAGCATGTTAACTGTATCTTTGCATTTGTTAAAAGTTTAGACGATGTTATATAAATGCTGAATTGGTGCAGGGGGTGCCATATCCAGCTCTGAGGCGGCGTGACAAGCCAAGGCGTGTGGACCATTACTTCTCGAGCTGGGTGATCAGGCCTGGTAAGCATTCCACACATCCTTTAGTAGTTCTACTCAGGATTTGAATGTCAACTAAATTACTTTTCATTTAATATGTTAAGAAAAAATAATAAAAGCCACAATGAGAATAGGGTTATATTATCATGAAAGGAACAAACCATAAAAGACCGTATTCATGAATTGAGTTTTGGATGTAGTGTTGTGCTGATTCGTATGTTTAAACTGGATGCAGTTGAATCCCGAAAAGGAGATGGAGTTCTTTCATCATGTGAAGTGATACTGCTGCATTGTGAAGACATGGGAATCCCTAGAGACGTGGCTAAGGTAGGTGTCCGTCACGGAATGTGGGGAACTGTTAAGAAATTGCACGGTGGCTTTAGAACTTATCAGAGTGCAAGAAAACAAGGCACATCGCTCTCGAGATGTGCGCTGATGGCTACGATCACCACAAAGATCTCCTTTGATGAGGGTGTCGAGTCATTGCCTGGGGACCAAAAGACTGGAGACGTCAACACTAGAGGCGGCAAAGAAGGTGGCAGAGTTGACTGGAGGTGGGTAGCAGTGGGTGGGGCAGTGGCGGTAGTATTTGGACTTCGTACTGGTGCCATAGGGAAAGTGTTGTTGGTTGGTGCAGGGCATAGATTTGGTCGAAGAAGGTAAGACGTATATTTCTTTTGTTTGAGGAAGAATGATAGAGGTTTATATAATATATAGAGTATAATAAACCAGAAGTATTTTCGTTACCGGTGATAGTTGGAATGTTGGATTAAAGTTTGAATTTTGGTATCCATATGATGATCAAATGATTTATCTTTATCCCTATGAAAGTTAAGTATTATCTTTTTAATTAGATCCTTATATAAATAACAATGATATTATGTATGTAATGTGGTCTACCTATTTCAAGTAGATTGATTGTTGCTAATTGCATACAAATGTGGAAGAATATATAATACTAAGGGGAGTGGTGTGGGATGGGCTTCGGCATTGCACGGAATGATGCCCGTGTGCCATCGGTACGCCGGGGAACACCGGCCCCTCCTTGCGCGGTACCACATGATGTTACAAAGTCTTGTACCAGCATCCCTATTGGTACACAATCTCATCTCCTTGTCACCATTTTTTTCTTTTTCTTTTATATAGCATTGTACATGTATTTTTGAGTGATTAAGAAATACTACTATTTTTATGATTTAAGTGGTATAGAAAGATAGAAGTGATAGAATGCATATCTAATGTGGTGCTGACGTTACAGTAGGATGGTGGTATAGAAACCAACCACCTTCTTGCCCTAAAGGCGCTTTTGGCTTATGGAATCGGAATCGAAAGAATCAGTAATTTAGTTTTAGGGGCTGTTTGGTAGAGAGATTTGAGGGGAGAGAATTGAGATTTCTCTTGTTTGGAAGGAGTGCTCTCAATTTTGGGCGGAAAATTGAATTCTCTGGGAATTGATTGAAGGCTAAATATGGAGAAATCCAATTCTCTTCATTTGATAGAGAAATTGTGAGAATTGACTGTCTTGTGTCTCTACTCCACCTAAGCCACCATTTCTCCTCTTTATTTCTCTGTTGATACCAAACAAGAAACACAATTTCAATTCTCCACCCAATTCCATTTCTCTCCCATTTCCATTTCTCCTCATTTTTTTTCTCTGTACCAAACGCATTTGGACATTTAAATCACAAAAAGAATTAAGTAAAATTTGTGTAGATTCTATTAAAATCTCGTTAAAAAAGCTTGTGAGTACTTTCTTTTGCAAAACAATTCTGATTTCAACAAAATTAGGGCATAAAAAACAAAGTAGTGTGTGTACTATTATAGATTTAGGATCAAGCTAGAACCATTATCAATAGGTAGAACTCGTAGAATCAAATTAAAATTTTTTTAGAAAACTTTTTCTAGTTTTTATTTTTATTTTTCATGTTTAAATAAAAATTATAAGATATTTAAAAAAAAATTCACATGGTTTTGAGTATTGCAAAGCTTCAAAGTACATATTTATTGTGAATGTGAATGGTGGTTAAGTTAAATGTATGTTTTAACGTACCTTCACAACTCGAAATCATGAGAATTTTTAAATATGGATTTTTTTAATGTTAGTTAACAAATCAATAAAAAAAATTTTTATGACTGGTTCTACCGGTGAACCGATAGACGTGGTTCTACCGTAAACTACATTATATATATCATCAATAGTGAACATTGTTAACCAATGAAAAATTAACAAATCATCATGATCCATTTTATTGTTAAATTATTATGTTAAGAGTAGTTTAGTAATTATTATGTTTATTATGAAAAAAAACATGTTTTTACATTTTTTTTGCGTTTTCGTTCATCCATGTTATTTTTTCTCAGAAAAGTTCTCAAGTTATTTTTTTTTATTTTTGGTTTAATGAAATTTGGCTATTGGAACCTACATTGGTTCATTGCATACATCCATTATAGGTATATGGCAACCGTTGAATGTAAATGAAGTCGAAGTATATGGCAACTGTCGAATGCAAATGAAATATTTATATGACCCATGTAATAAAGTGATGAATGCAAATGTCGAATGTAATGACGCCGTGTGTAATGAAGAGGATGACTAATGTAATGAAGTCGATGATGCAACCGTCGAATAAAATGAAGTCAATGAATGCAACCGTCAAATGTAATGAAACTGAAAAGCACGGGGCAGTTGAGTGAGGTGCAGTGATTCTAGATAGGGGTGTTCAATATTTGAGTTGGATTCGAAAAAACCGAATTCGAATTTGATTTGTAAATTTCGAACTCGGTTTTTGGTTTTCGAATCGGTTTGGTCTGAACTCGAATTTTATTTTCGGTTTTCGAATCGCATTTCGAATTATTGTTTTTAATTCGAATTCGAACCGAAATTCGAATTAGTTCCAATTTTGAATATGATTTCACATATTTAGAGGTTTAGCCTTTTACGTTTATTTTTATCATTTCCAAACTTAATAACTTATCTCAGACTCTTAGTCACATTTGACCCTTTGTAAGTTGTAACCCTAGCCGCTCTTTACCGCCGTCTCATCTTCTCCGATGGCCGGTGGTTAGAGGTGTACAAAACCAGTTTCCGGTTTTGGTTTAAAAACCGGACCGATTTAGTTCAAAAGTCAAAAACCAGTTTGGGGGAGGGAATAACTCAAACCCAACCCAACCGGTAGGGTATAGTTGTAACCGGTTCTTGTTGGAAAACCGTTCAAACCAGATTGGACCGATTTTTATTATTTTTAAAAATAAAATTCCATCAAACTTTTTTTAACCAAAAAATTTATTCAAACATTTTATTTTACTAAAAACTTATTCAAACATTTTATTTAACTACAAACTTATTTAAACATATTTAAAATTTTCAAATTTTATTAACTAAAAACATCAAAACTTACATTTTTTGTTAATTATTAAAAACTTCGTATTCAAATATAATTCATATTCAAACGTAAACATACTAGTTTTTCAAAAAAAAAAAAAACGCTAGTTATTTAATTGGCTCAATCGGTTTGAACCGGTTTTTCAACACGAACCGGTCCAACCCAAAACGAACCGGTTTTTGCAACGGATATATTCAAACCTACGGGTTTTCCAAAAACCGATTCGGTTTTGGTCAAAACTGGTTTTGAACGGTTTCGGTTTTCGGCTTTTTTCCGTTTTTTACACGATTACCGGTGGTTATCGACCGATATAGCCGTCACCGTTACTCGGCTTAAAACATGTTATTTTTTTCTTGTTTTCTAAATCTGCTGGGAAAGTTTATTATTATTTTTTGAAATTTTCGGTTTGGTTTGGGTTGAACCGAATTCGAGTTTCTAAATCAAATCGGTTTAAAGTTTTCCAATTCGAATTCGGATCGGTTTTGAATTCGTTTTCAGAATTCGAAATTCGAAGAAACCAATTCGGAGAAACCAAAGAAGCCGCAAACCAATTCGTTGAACCCCCCTAATTCTAGATGTTCCGACGGTATTGCCAAGGATAAGGTGACAATTAATCAGATGATGTTGAGATTTCAAACAATTGCACCGAGGCTAGTAATGAGTTTTGTCCGTTCGGTGTCGTTGAATGAGAAGAGAATGGAGATGAAGTATATTCAAGTGAATAAGAAGATTGCGGTAAAGGTGTAAATTTAGTACACATGATTCTTTTGATGCATTTATCACATTCAAACTTATAAAGAATTTAGACCCAGGGAGTGGCTCGACAATGGAGCCGATACCGAGCTCGGCATCCGGGGAACACCGCCCGCCTCGCTCCCTTGGCAACGGCATCCCCATCTCGGCATCGGCACCCAAATGCCGAGCATATGACCGTTGGCGTTGGGCGAATTTTATATATAATAATAATAATAATAATAATAATCAAACACTACAAACGCTTCTCATACTATACACACACATATTTTTAATTTCTCAAACCTAAACACACTTGTCTCATCAAACATTCTATTAAAAATTCTCCACGCCTCAAACACACTTCTCTCTCAAATGGCATCCGGTTCCGGTTCGTCCAACGATCAAAATACACCAAATTCGACGAATCAAGGTTATTGTCCGATCTATATACAAATGGATCAACCAATATACTCTCCGACGGCTTTTCTTAACTTTGCAGGTGTTCCGCAACACGTTTTCGGTCGAGGGTATGACATCACCCCTACTCTACTAACTTTATGCCGTCAGAATATTCTCAAATTAATTCGTTTACGGAGTACCGACCACTCTCATACCCAACCACACCTTGATTCGTACACCTACAATCCCAACCTATTACACAATCTCATTTCGATCCGGATAGTGTTCCGGAACCACAACCTGATGTCGAGTTCGAGCTTGGACCGACTAGATTAGATAAAAAAACGACAACGAGTGCACCTAATCAACTTTGGACCCCGCAAAAAGAGAAGACATTGGCACGAGCTTCGCTTGATGTTTCTGAAGATCCAATTACCGGTACCGACTGAAATAGGAAGAAGTTTTGGAATCAAATTCGGGTACAGTTACACAAAGAGATGAGTAAAAATGATTATCGTTCAAAAGACCAACTATATGGAGGATGTCAACGCCACCGTTAAACAGTTTTCGACAATATTCCACTCGATCCAATGGGAAAGTGGTCAAAAAGATGTCAATTATTTTATAAATGGAAAATTATACAAAAACCAACGTACTTTTGATATTTTTTGATTAAGTGCTCTGCAGGGGAATCTCCACTCACTGCTTCCAATAATATCCTCCCTTTACACCAAAAACGTTTTCATAAAAGTCGTTCAACTTGAAATTTTTTACGAATTGTGTTGTTTTATGAGATTTTTTAAAGATTTTTCAGAAGTTTTTCATAAGATTTTGTTAAGTTAAATGATTCTTATGAAAACATTTTATGTGTAGTGATTTTAAGAAAACATTTTTAGGTCAAGGGACTTTTGTTGAAACGTTTTTTGGTACAATGACTTATTCGAAAAATACTGAAAGTGTGTTGGTTTTTTACATGATTTTTCCTTTTTATAAAAGCCCTTGCAATGTTTAATGACACGAATGAGTTTTCGTTTTGACAAATCGAAATTTGGTGGGTGGTAAAAGATTCCTCAACTTGGTAACGTGTTGCGACGACCGACGATTTTATTAAACGTGAGTCTAAACGATCAAAAATGTCAGAATCTAACGAGTACAACATGGCGTCGGATGCACATATCGGTATCAACCTCAAAGACGAAGACAAGATGACGACTCCTTTGAGGTTCCCCCACACATGGACGATCGGAATGAACGCGACAAAACGTAAGGGTAAAGCGGCGACAAGTTTCGGTACCACAAATACATCGGGTTTACAAGATCTTGAAACCATTACGACGAATATGGTGGTGTTACAAGATCGTTTAACCGAATATTTGGTGTTGAAAAAAGAAGAGGTCTTCAAGAAAAAAAATACTCGTGACATGATGATTTATCTAAAAAACATTAGTCATGTGACCGGAAAACAACTCGAAAAGTCGCGTTGAAACAAAATGAAACAATTGAAAAAAATAGGGATTGTAGGTTTTTAAAAATTATTTTTAAGTATGTTTTAATTTTAAGCTAGTATATGACCCACGTATTACGTGGATATTTTTAATTAAATTTATTTATATAACATGTATATGAGTAAAAATAAAAACATACAAAAATAATAATTGTGTTTATTTTTTTATTATTTACATATTAAAAAATAGAGTATATTTTATCTTTTTTGTATTTATCATTTATTTTTTATAAGTTGTAATTATCTTTTTGGTGAACGTAGAGGTGACACGTGACATTTGATGTTTTCCTTTATCATACATAATAATAATAATTTCCAAAACTAATTAAAAATTTTTTACATTTGGATCTAATTATGATTCTTATGGATAATAATGATAGATATTTATTTTAGGTAAACATTAATTTTAAATGTTACAAAATCTAATTTATTACTAATTAATTAATGAAAAAAATGTAACACCCTCTAATCCCAGCTAAAAGCCACGTCATATACAATACACAGGTGGCATTAACGCATATAATATCCATATCACAATGTCAAGGTTTACACAAACACTGATTAATAAAAACATTTCACAAACATAGTCATAACATCTAGAAGTCAACCTGACATACAAAACCCGACCCGGACCCAAATATTCACATACAACCCAGTATCATTGATTCCAAAGTTTCCAACAGAGTAGTCACATACTGATAACAAAAGCAGAATCTCTCAATCACAGCAAGTCACGCGCCTATCTTCGCTCAGGAGCCGGCGGTCCTATCTTTGGTTCCCCTGATACACACATCAGACTCGAATACGTAAGCTTCGCAGCTCGTGAGTACACAATGGTTAGACACTGCACAGTTCACATAATCACATATCACATGTCACATGGCAGCCCTACACTACGTGGCATAACACATGCCAACCAGTCTCTAATCAGAGACCCTAGAGATCCAATACAGAAAGAGATACTCATCTCAATTGGGGAATCCCTCCCCCCTGGAGCCAACCCACGCCCGTGGAGGCTAACAGGAGTAACGGCCGCATATATATATATGGGAACCCTACACAGGGTCAAACAGAGCTACACAGCTCCCACGATACTCATCGTAACATATAGTAATGGATCTCAAACATATAACACATATAAAGAAGGAAAGATCATACCTGAGGGGCAACTCGCAGTGCCCAAACAATTCATATAATCACATATGAAATATTAACACAAAAGACTCGAAAGACAGCGACTAGTCTTTGGAAAAAGTCTCGCGTACTCACCTGGATCACCCTGCACAATTTCCCTAACTGTCTGATCCGAACTCAGCCCGCGACAATCTCTGATAATCCCTGTACACAAATTAATTCTCCCAGATTAATCTCAATTATCCCATGACTGTTAATATACCCAAATGAACCCCACAAAACAGCCCAACGGACCCCCAAAGCCCAAACCGACCCAAACTCGCAGAAGCCGGATCGCGGCCGCACTGGCCCGATCGCGGCCCGCGCTCAGCAAGAACATCGCGGCCGCGCTAGGCGCGTCGCGACCGCGCTCACGACGGACAGCAGTCCTCTGTTTCTGTTTCAGTTCTGTCCAGGGGTTATTTCACCCCCACAGCTCGATTCCAGCAGAATATAACCAAACAATTGACACCAAAACTCTTCTAAAATATATACACACCAATTCCCATCATATCACATGATTAACACACAAAAATTAAGCCCAACTCAAAGGATTCTTACCTTGCAACTTCAAGAACACAAAGGGGAACTCTCAATTCCAAATTACAGCAATTAGAACACTCAATTGGCTTTAATCTCAATCTCCAGCAGCACAAAGGAACACACACACACCTATCTATTTGGTTTGCACAAAAGGAGAGGAGATAAGCATACGCTACACACATATATCACATAACGGATCACGTTATATCGCGGGTTCGACACCGATACCCGACCCCAATGTCAAAAATCCACTATTTATATCATTAAATCCCATTTAATCTCGTGAATCAATAATTATAATTTATCCACTAAAATTATATCTCGAATCCACGTAATTCCCCGTCCCGACACGTATAATCCACTATACGGGACGCAATTGGACCAACGCAATAATCACTATTATAATTAGTCAATAGGATAATTACACGTACCTGCTCGGGAGTCGGGGTGTTACAAATCCTCCCCCCTTACAAAGATTCCGTCCCGGAATCTAACTCTGGCTCTGGAACAGGAAAGGATAGCGACTCCGCATCTCAGACTCGGGCTCCCAAGTTGCACCGGTACCCTTATGATGTCTCCATTGAACGAGTACCAATGATATCTCCTTATTGCGCAACTTCTTCACCTTCCGATCAGTAATCATCTCTGGCTGCTCAGCATGTCTCAACTGATCATCCACGGATATCTCTGATAACGGCACATACTGATCCTCCTTCGCTAAACACTTTCGCAAATGGCTCACGTGGAATGTATCATGAACACCGGCCAATTCTGGCGGCAATCTCAACCGGTAGGCCTGATCTCTGACCCTGGCAATAATCTCAAACGGCCCTATATATCTCGGACTCAACTTGCCTCGGTGCCTGAATCGGATAACACCCTTCCACGGAGACACTTTTAGCAACACTTGATCCCCAACACGGAACTCCAGGTCGGAAGTACGGCGGTCAGCATAACACTTCTGACGGCTCTGTGCAACACGCATATGCTCCCGGATCACAGCTACTTTATCACTCGTCTCCTGAAGTAGCTCGGGCCCACTGATCGGTCGCTCACCGACCTCACCCCAACACACTGGGGTTAGACACTTACGGCCATACAATGCTTCGAACGGTGCCATCTTAATCGAGGCATGGTAGCTATTATTGTAAGCAAACTCTACTAATGGGAGATGCACATCCCAGCTACCTCTAAGATCTATGGCACATGCTCTCAACATGTCCTCGAGTGTCTGGTTAGTGCGCTCAGTCTGCCCATCTGTCTGAGGCCTGTAAGCTGTACTCAGCTGCACCCTGGTACCCAGCTCTCTCTGGAAGCTCTGCCAGAACCGCGAGGTGAATCGAGTATGGCGATCAGAAGTAATCGACTTTGGAATCCCATGCCGCGACACCACCTCATCAATATACAGCCGCGCTAGCTGATCCATCGTGATCGTACCTCGAACAGCAAGAAAATGCGCACTCTTAGTCAAACGGTCCACTATGACCCAGATCATATCGTTCCCACGCACGGTACGAGGAAGTCTGACGATGAAATCCATCGTGATGTGGTACCACTTCCACTCGGGAATCTCCAGTGGCTGTAGACGGCCGTGCGGTTTCTGATGCTCACTTTTAACCTGCAAACATGTCATACACTGCTCGACATAACGGCCCACGTCCCTTTTCATACCCGGCCACCAGTAGAACTCTCGGAGATCTCGGTACATCTTGGTGCTCCCAGGATGAATAGACAACCTCGACTTATGCGACTCGTCAAGGATCACCTGTCGCAAGTTCCCAACTCTGGGAACCCAAACTCTGCCTCTCAACATATACACACCCCGGTCATCCCTGACCAATGCCCCGGTCTGCCCTACCAACCTCTCTCTCTTTACATTCTGCTCCCGCAGACCCTCTATCTGTGCCAATCTCAGACTGTCAATTAGGGTAGAGGTGATCTCGAGTCTCACAGCTCGGGAGGTAACCGTCTAGAAACACGCCTTACGGCTCAAGGCGTCAGCAACAACGTTCGCCTTCCCAGGGTGATACTGTATCTCACAGTCATAATCTTTCAGAAGCTCTAAACTGCGTCTCTGTCGCATGTTCAACTCCTTCTGACTGAAAAGATACTGGAGGCTCTTGTGATCAGTATAAACCACAAACTGGGACCCATACAGATAATGTCGCCATATCTTTAGCGCAAAGACTATGGCATCCAACTCAAGATCATGGACAGTATGATTCTCTTCATATGTCTTCAGCTGCCTCGAAGCGTAGGCAATCACCTTGCCCCGCTGCATCAACACACAACCCAGCCCCGTTCCTGACGCATCACAATACACGACGAAGTCATCCGTACCCTCGGGCAAAGCCAACACCGGCGCCTGGCACAATCGAGCTCTCAACTCAGCAAAGGCAGTCTCCTGCTCGTCATTCCACTCGAATGGTACGCCCTGCCGTGTCAGTCTCGTCAACGGCATGACTTTCCGCGAAAAGTTAATGAACCGTCTGTAGTAGCCTGCTAATCCCAGGAAACTACGAATCTCTGGCACGGTCTTAGGCTGCTCCCAACTCATCACAGCCTCGATCTTCGCGGGATCCACTTTAATGCCCTCGCTACTCACAATATGGCCCAAGAACTGCACCTCTCGGAGCCAGAACTCGCACTTTGAAAATTTTGCATATAGTCTCTCTCTCTCTCTGTAGCACGCTCAGGACCTCCCTCAAGTGCTGCTCATGCTCCTCAGCGCTCCTCGAATAGATCAATATGTCGTCTATGAACACGATCACAAACCGATCCAACATGGCTCTACACACCCTGTTCATCAAATCCATGAAGGCTGCGGGTGCGTTAGTCAGTCCGAATGGCATGACTAGAAACTCGTAGTGTCCATAGCGCGTCCTGAAGGCTGTCTTGGGCACATCCTCTTCCCTGACCTTCAGCTGATGATATCCAGATCGCAAATCAATCTTCGAAAAGAAGCTAGATCCCTGTAGCTGATCGAATAAATCGTCGATTCGCGGAAGTGGATATCTATTCTTCACCGTCACTTTATTCAGCTCTCGATAATCGATACACATTCGCATGGTACCGTCTTTCTTCTTCACAAACAACACCGGTGCTCCCCACGGTGATGAGCTCGGACGGATAAATCCCCTATCCAGCAACTCCTGAAGCTGAGTCATCATCTCTCGCATCTCAGTGGGTGCCAGCCTATAAGGCGTCTTCGCAATCGGCACCGCTCCAGGGATAAGATCGATCCGGAACTCTACCTGGCGATCTGGCGGTAGCCCAGGTAGCTCATCTGGGAATACCTCAGGGTAGTCTCGCACTACAGGTACATCCCCTACCTTCGTCTTCTCTTTCTGGGCGTCAATTACGTAAGCCAGGAAGGTCTCGCAACCTTTCGTCACATATCTCTGAGCTCTAACCATCGAGATGATCCCAATCTCGCCCTTTCATCTCTCCCCGTAAACTGTGACAACCTCAGTCTCAGAAATCGGTATCCTGATCATCTTCTTAGCACAAAGAATATCTGCCTGACGGGCTGTCATCCAGTCCATACCAACAATCACATCGAAGCTGCTAATCTCGATAGGCAGTAGATCGATCAGGAATCGGTGAGTATCGATCTTGAGTACACACTCTCGATAAATACGGCTCACTAAAGCGGTACTGCCGTCTACCCTCTCGACAATCAATGGCACAGATAATACAGTCGGAGCAACAGTAAAATAAGCACAGAAGGACACTGACACATAAGAGCGATCGGCTCCAGAATCAAATAAGACTCGCGCACGCAAGCCGTTCAGAATATACGTACCCATAACGACATCTGGAGCATCTCTGGCCTCCTCAGCTGTGGCCTGGAACACTCGGCCTCTGGCTCTCGGAGCTGCATCCCTGCGAGAAGTAGAAGAGGAAGGCTCGACTCTAGCATCGCTCGTGCTCGCCCCCGGTACGGCTGGTGCTGTCTCCGGGCAATCTCTCATGCGGTGACCTGGCTTCCCACATCGGAAGCATAATGCCTCAGGGGCTGTGCAGGCTGTAGCAGTATGGCCAAACTGACCACATCTGAAACATCGGAACTGATCACTAGCACAAGGCCCGGCATGCATGCGATGACACCTCGGGCAATCTCGCTCTCCGGATGAACTGTCAGCTCTGCTCCCTGATGCCCGGGACCCCTGCCCAACACTGATCTGACTGGTCGCATGACTGTCTCTCTGACCCTGTCCCCGGGATCTCTCATCCCGACCTCTATCTCTGCCTCTGTCCCTGCCTCGGTCCCTACGCGGACCTGTACTCTGCTCCTGATGACGGCCCTGCTTGGGCTGCTGCTCCCTCGGCTCGCGCCAATAACTGGACTGCTCCGAAATCCCCGTACGCTGTCTCTAAGTAGGCGGCTGCTCTCGCTGCCTCTCGATCTCTCGCTCTCTCATGCGAGCTAACTCTAGCGCCCTAGCAAAAGATGACGTCTCCTGCAATCCCACAAACTCCCTAATGTCTGGCCTCAGGCCATCAACAAAGGCATCGGCCTTGCGCCTCTCTGTATCCACATGCTGCGGCGCAAACTGGGAGTACTCATTAAAGCGATCCACATACTGCTGCACGGACAGTTCCCTCTGCTGTAAATGGAGGAAGCGGCGCTCCATCTCTCTCTGCTCATCACGAGGCGCATACTGAATCTCGAACATATCCTTAAACTGAGCCCAGGACATCGCATATGCACGAGAATCAGACATGGAAGACTCAATAGATCTCCACCACTGTGAGGCTCCACCCCTCAACAGGTACGTGGCATACCCAACCATGTCTTTCGGGTCCACATGAGCAACCCGAAATGCAGACTCAATCTCGCGCTCCCACGCGAGTGCCATCCCTGGCTCACCCCCACCTCTGAACTCTGGAGGATTCCCAGTCATGAAATCCTTAAACGAACCCCCTCGCTGAGATGTAGACGAAGAGGCACCCGTGCCCGTATCCTGACCACCCCCAGTACGTGGCCCCGTATCATGTCCCTGTCCCCTCTCCAGCTCTCTCTGCTGTCTATAAAACTCTGTAAGAACCCCAAGCAACTCTGACTTGCGGATATACTCATCATCGCCCGGCGGCTTACCCCGGCCAGAACCCTCTCCCTGATCTGCCATAATGATCTGCACGAAACAAGACAATTAAGCACAAAAGGTAAGTCTCCCAGCGTTATACACTAAGCCAGGATAATTAAATCCTCTAGTATCCGTCACCGGAATACTCCCCGAGAATCTGAACACGGTCTAAGCTCAAGCATCCCCCGATGCTCAATACTAAAAACCACAAGCTCTGATACCATACATGTAACACCCTCTAATCCCAGCTAAAAGCCACGTCATATACAATACACAGGTTGCATTAACGCATGTAATATCCATATCACAATGTCAAGGTTTACACAAACACTGATTAATAAAAACATTTCACAAACATAGTCATAACATCTAGAAGTCAACCCGACATACAAAACCCGACCCGGACCCAAATATTCACATACAACCCAGTATCATTGATTCCAAAGTTTCCAACAGAGTAGTCACATACTGATAACAAAAGCAGAATCTCTCAATCACAGCAAGTCACGCGCCTATCTTCGCTCAGGAGCCGGCGGTCCTATCTTTGGTTCCCCTGATACACACATCAGACTCGAATACGTAAGCTTCGCAGCTCGTGAGTACACAAGGGTTAGACACTGCACAGTTCACACAATCACATATCACATGTCACATGGCAGCCCTACACTACGTGGCATAACACATGCCAACCAGTCTCTAATCAGAGACCCTAGAGATCCAATACAGAAAGAGATATTCATCTAAATTGGGGAATCCCTCCCCCCTGGAGCCAACCCACGCCCGTGGAGGCTAACAGGAGTAACGGCCGCATATATATATATATATATATATATATATATATATATATATATATATATATATATATATATATATATATATAGGGATGGGTTCAATGGAGAACCTTATGCATCGAAGAACTTTGGAGAACCACAATGCATCGCTAGAAAAACTGAAATACATCACGTAGAAATCGATGCATCACGCGGGAATTTGATGCATCACGTGGAAATAATGTAGAAATCGATGTATCACGCGAAAATTTGATGTATCACGTGGAAATAATGATGCATTACGGGAGAATTGTGATGCATTTGTGGTGGTGCATGGGGGTTCTTCGATGCATGGAGGTTCTCCATTGAACCCACCTCTATATATATATATATATATATATATATATGTATATATATATATATATGGGAACCCTACACAGGGTCAAACAGAGCTACACAGCTCCCACGATACTCATCGTAACATATAGTAATGGATCTCAAACATATAACACATATAAAGAAGGAAAGATCATACCTGAGGGGCAACTCGCAGTGCCCAAACAATTCATATAATCACATATGAAATATTAACACAAAAGACTCGAAAGACAGCGACTAGTCTTTGGAAAAAGTCTCGCGTACTCACCTGGATCACCCTGCACAATTTCCCTAACTGTCTGATCCGAACTCAGCCCGCGACAATCTCCGATAATCCCTGTACACAAATTAATTCTCCCAGATTAATCTCAATTATCCCATGACTGTTAATATACCCAAATGAACCCCACAAAACAGCCCAACGGACCCCCAAAGCCCAAACCGACCCAAACTCGCAGGAGCCGGATCGCGGCCGCACTGGCCCGATCGCGGCCCGCGCTCGGCAAGAACATCGCGGCCGCGCTAGGTGCGTCGCGACCGCGCTCACGACGGACAGCAGTCCCCTGTTTCTGTTTCAGTTCTGTCCAGGGGTTATTTCACCCCCACAGCTCGATTCCAGCAGAATATAACCAAACAATTGACACCAAAACTCTTCTAAAATATATACACACCAATTCCCATCATATCACATGATTAACACACAAAAATTATGCCCAACTCAAAGGATTCTTACCTTGCAACTTCAAGAACACAAAGGGAACTCTCAATTCCAAATTACAGCAATTAGAACACTTAATTGGCTTTAATCTCAATCTCCAGCAGCACAAAGGAACACACACACCTATCTATTTGGTTTGCACAAAAGGAGAGGAGATAAGCATACGCTACACTAGGCATGGCAAAAAAACCCAACCCCGACGGGGAACCCGTAACTCGACCCCGATTTGACCGGGGAATCCCCGAGTTGACCGGGGATGGGGATGGGGACGGGGAATCCCCGATTTAAATTAATGGGGATGGGGCGGGAACGGGAGACACTTTAATCCCCGACCCCGAACCCGACCCCGGTTATAAATTATGTTTTAATATTAATTATTATATATATTTAACTTTACAATGTAAATTATTCATTACATTTTATATAATATATTAAATATCATTGTATATGACTTTTCTATAGTTTAAAATACTATTGTTATTTTTCATTTCATTGGTTTTAAAAATGTTTTGCATCCATTTCTTTGTTTTAGTTTTATTACAAATTATAGGTTATATATGTAAATACCTCAAATATGTTTGAGTTAATTTTTTTAATGTTTATTTACATATATTTGTTATACTAAATTACTATTTATAGTTTAAATTTAAATAATCTTTAGGAGCTTGAAAAACCCGATTCCCCGACGGGGATCCCCGATCCCCGATTGGGACGGGGATGGGAATAGGAACTCATTCCCCGCCGGGGATGGGGCCGGGGATGGGGATGGGAACTGAGATCCCCGCCCCGCCCCGCCCCATTGCCATCCCTACGCTACACACATATATCACATAACGGATCCCGTTATATCGCGGGTTCGACACCGATACCCGACCCCAATGTCAAAAATCCACTATTTATATCATTAAATCCCATTTAATCCCGTGAATCCATAATTATAATTTATCCACTAAAATTATATCTCGAATCCACGTAATTCCCCGTCCCGACACGTATAATCCATTATACGGGACGCAATTGGACCAACGCAATAATCACTATTATAGTTAGTCAATAGGATAATTACACGTACCTGCTCGGGAGTCGGGGTGTTACAAAAATAAGTCAAAATTTAATGCAATTAAGTTAAGATGTTAAATTTGGAAAAAGAGGTGGAAAAATAAAATTTTATTGTATTGTAGAAGTGACATATGAATTGTCTTGTTTTATTATAATATATGGGTTAATCAACATATTTTTTTATATTTTAATAAATTATCATAAAATTTATATATAATTAAAATAAAAAAATTTAAAGCTTGTTAAATTAAAGATAAAAAATACTTAGTTGTTTGATATTAAATAAAAAAATATTATTATATTGTATATTAAAAATAGATAATATGTGTTTGCAAAAAATGTTTCTTTTAATTTTTATTAACTTCAAATATGAAATATCAATGTAAGAAACGAAAAACTTCAGTTATGTGAATGTGTATATATATTTTGAAAATGATAAAATATAAAAATGGAATATCTGAAAATCAACAATCAAAATTTATCATATTCACAATTGAAGTTTTATCAATTAAATTTTAAATTTTGTTAGCAAAATAATTAACAAAAAATTCTAACTTTATTTACTACACTTCTACATTTAAATCCAAATTTTTACATTTGAATTTAACTATGATCATTAAGGATAATAATGACACATATTTATTTTAGGTAAATATTAATTTAATATTAATTCATTAATGAAAAAATTAAAATCAAAATTAAATGTAATTAAGTTAAGGTAGTAAATTTGGAAAATGAATTAAAAAATGACATATGTATAATTATTGATTTTAATTAAGGGTATAAGAGAAATTTCATAAATAATTATGAGTTGTCATTAATCTGGACCATAGATTTCCTTCCATCCAATGGTCCAGAAACTTCAAGTGGTTTTCTTATTTTATACAGTATAGATGTTATGTTTTTATTTTGAATGTTTTAACGTTTAAGTTGAATTTTTTATTTTTAATGTTATGTTTATTTTAATATTATTAATTCAATGTTATTTTTATTTTCAAGTTTTTAACTTAGGTTTAAAATGAAAACAAAATAAAGAATGACATCCACGCTTTTAAAATGACATTAAAATAAAAATAAGATGACAAACCTGACATGACATTAATATGACTGTAATTTTGCCAGGCATCATTATCAACGACTCTTTGGAACATTATGGTGTTTTCCACTCAAATCCATTGATTAGGCATGAACATTATTAGGTTGTGTTCATCACATTCAAAATCCAATTTATCTACAACCATCGTCACCAAACATTTATCATAATTAATTCCATATTTTAAAATGAGAAAATTATGCAAAAAAAAAAAAAAAACCCTAAAAGTATAAAAATGTTCGATTAATTTTTCATTTCGTATTTTTTTTTCCTGATAAGTTCCTAAACCATTTAAAACTCATACAATCAATTCAAATGTAACTTGTAACGTGCAAGATGTTAAGCAGGCAACCGTGCTTAATCTATTTTGTAAAAAACCATCAAAGTATAAAACCTTTTTGATTAAGTCCTCCATTCATTTTATTATTATTATTATTATTATTATTATTATTATTATTATTATTATTATTATTATTATTATTATTATTGAACATTTTTTAATTACATTAAAATTATGTATTTACGATTTTAAATTTTCGTAAGATTTAAAACTATTTGTATATTTATTTTGGATTATTAATTTAATTTTATATTATGGTTATTTATTAACGATTATATATCGTATCATTGCTTATTTAATGTTATGATATTAACTCTTTTGAGATTAATTTTCGATAATAGAAGACGAACTATTCTGATTTTTTTCGATCAGTTCCAATTCGATTTTTAGTTTTCCGAACGAAAAATACTTAAACTAACTTTTAATTATTTTGAATGGATAAATGTATGATTCATTCCGATTTTTATGATCTCAAGTGTATAATACTACAACTCATTTCATTTATCCAAACGAAAAATTGGTAAAATTAATTAGTTACGATCCAAAAAAACGACGAACTCTTAACTAAAATAGGTAAATATATTTTTATTTTTATTTTTTCCGATCGAAAAAATGACGAACCCATCCACTTTTAAGTTTTGATCGTAAATAATAGTGTAATTATTTTCGTTTGGAATACAAGATTTAATGTCATACTTTTTTAGTATTTCGAACGAAAAACTATAACAGATAGTTTTTCAATTTTTTCTAACAGAACGTTCTGTAATTCATTGCATTTTCCAAACGAAATTGCTACAACTATTTAATTATGATTGGAAAATTTAATCGAAAGGCATTATCGTTTTTAAAAGTTTGAAAAAAAAATAAAAAAAACCGAATGGTTCGTTTTATTTTACCGAAAAGATGAAAATCAAAAGAATTAATATAATAATCATAAATGAACAATGATATATCATATAATCTTAATATAAACATAAATAAATATCTAAAGTAAATATTAAAAAAAATTGAATCTTAAGATAAAATAAAACATAAACAAATATTTTTATAATAATTAAAAGATTATCAATAATAATAACAGC
Source organism: Centrapalus pauciflorus (assembly GCA_020465985.1). Taxonomy (NCBI): domain Eukaryota; kingdom Viridiplantae; phylum Streptophyta; class Magnoliopsida; order Asterales; family Asteraceae; genus Centrapalus; species Centrapalus pauciflorus. The sequence continues at coordinate 498,603 of JAANYP010007652.1, read as the reverse complement.
AGCAACAACAACAAAAATATAGGGTGACTTAATTGAAAAAAATTTAATACTTTGATAGTTTTTGTAAAATAGGTTAACGAGTGAATTTAAAATGTCTAATCAGTTTATAAACTTGTCAAGAAAAATTTTATTTTCCCTTCTCCAATAACCTCATTTCGTAGTGTAAAAATTTTTAAAATTTTACGCGTGCAACTTGCAAATTTTACGTATGCAACCAAGAGAAGGGCTTGAAGTTGTGTCTAACTTTTTTAGTTAATTAGTTAACTCTTTAATTGAATTTTTGAAATTTGAGACTTCAAAATTTGTATTTACTTAGTTAGTTTATTCTTTACTAGTTTAGCAACCCATGTATTTCATGGGTATATTTAATAAATGATTGTTTTTTATTAAATATATAATATTAATATATAATTATAAATATGATAAAATGTTGTACTAAAATAACATAAAAATTTATTAAAGTTGTATCAAATATGAATTCAATTTGTTATAAGCTAATTATATTAAACAAATAGTCAATATAAGAAAATGATTGCATATAAATTTTAAAACATTATTTTTTAATATAGCGACATTATAATGTATCAATTATATGATTCGTTAGTATATATTATATTGTTATATAAAAATTTAGATGTAATTTTTAGTAATAATAAGTTTAACTTACGTTATTATATATGAGAAAACTTTTAAAACATTTTAATTAGATTGACTTTCATTAATAATGATTAAATTACATAGTAATTAGTATTAATTTTTTAAAAAATTAAATGAATAAATTGAAAGAGTTATATTAAGAAAATTAGGAGGAAAAATAAAATTTTGATTAGTTGAGAATGTGACATGTGTCACTAAACATTTTGCTTTATTAATATACTAGTTTATGAACTCACGCATTACGTGTAGGGGTGTTCAATATTTGAGTTGGATTCGAAAAACCGAATTCGAATTTGATTTGTAAATTTCGAACTCGGTTTTTGGTTTTTGAATCGGTTTGGTTTGAACTCGAATTTTATTTTCGGTTTTCGAATCGCATTTCGAATTATTGTTTTTAATTCGAATTAGAACCGAAATTCGAATTAGTTCCAAATTTGAATATGATTTCACATATTTAAACGTTTAGTCTTTTACGTTTATTTTTATCATTTCCAAACTTAATAACTTATCTCAGACTCTCAGTCACATTTAACCCTTTGTAAGTTGTAACCCTTGCCGCTCTTTACCGCCGTCTCATCTTCTATCTTCTCCGATGGCCGGTGGTTAGAGGTGTACAAAACCGGTTTTCGGTTTGAGTTTAAAAACCAGACCGGTTTAGTTCAAAAGTCAAAAACCAGTTTGGGGGAGGGAAAAGCTCAAACCCAACTGGTAGGGTAGGGTAGTAACCGGTTCGGGTTGGAAAACCGTTCAAACCGGATTGGACCGATTTTTAAATTTTTTTAAAAAGAAAATTCCATCAAACATTTTATTTAACTAAAAACTTATTCAAACATTTTATTTTACTAAAAACTTATTCAAACATAACTAAAAACTTCAACTTTTATCAGTTTTTCAACCCGAACCGGTTTTTGCAACGGATATATTCAAACCTACGGGTTTTCCAAAAACCGAATCAATTTTGACCGGTTTCGGTTTTCCATTTTTTTACGATTTTTTTGTACACGATTACCGGTGGTTATCGGCCGATATAGCCGTCATCGGTTACTCGTCTCTTCAACATCACTTGTCTCCCTTACTGTTCCAGTGCATCACATCGTCGATAATCTCTCTCTTCCGATTTTGCTCATCAACGTCGGTAAACTATTTACTCGTCGTTGTCGGTAAACTATTGCAAGTTGGCTTAATTCGAGCTTCTTTGTTTTGTTACCGAATACTATTGCTTGAAGTTGTAGTTTTTGTTTATAACATGAAAACGGAAGTTGGTGGCGTGTACTCAGACTTTTACTTTTGATTAAACATGAAAACAATTTGAAATTGTCAAGTTGTTTCAATTTGTTTATAATTTTGACCAAGTAGCAACAAACTTACAAATTATGTTTGTGTATTGAAATTGTTAAAACATGTTATTTTTTCTTGTTTTCTAAATCTGCTGGGAAATTTTATTTTATTTTTTGAAATTTTTGGTTTGGTTTGGGTTGAACCGAATTCGAGTTTCTGAATTGAATCGGTTTAAAGTTTTCCAATTCGAATTCAGATCGGTTTTGAATTCGTTTTCAGAATTCGAAATTCGAAGAAACCGATTCGGAGAAACCAATGAAACCGCAAACCAATTCGTTGAACACCCCTAATTACGTGGATAAATGTTAATAAATAATTGGTTATAATATATTTATGTAAAATTAGAATTAAAACATATAAATATTTAATATTTATAAAAATACAATAATAACATGGTTATTTGTTACAGTCATTATTTAATAGTATTTACTATTTTAATAATTCTTAAACTATTTTATTTCGAAATCTATATGTATTTAATAGATATAGTTTAAAAAATTTCAATTTATATAAAACATAATTTATATATATATATTTTATTAAAATGAACAAAATGTAATAAAATATTATTTTATTAATATTATATTATATATACTTTGTACTTATTTAATAATGTTTGTATAATATTTATTTATGTTTAATATATTTCAATAATTTTATAAACACATAATAATTTTTTATATAGACATATTGATAAGTATGTATAATATGTAATTTGGATGTATATGTATTATATTAATAATAATTACAATAAATATTAGAAAATGAGAAATGTAAACAAATGTTGGATAGAGTTAATGATTTATTAATATTTGTTTTTGTATTTGTTTTATATTTGTATTTATCTTTTATTTTATATTTGCATCTGTATTTTATATATGCATTTAGAGTCAGGTTCAAATAAGTACCTCTCGAAATCAAGTGCACCCGAAGGTACCAACCTTAAAAAACTTTTTGAAATTCTTTTTTCACATAATCATGTTCAATTTAATGTTATACACATGATATATGAATTTCACATAGAATCACATTTTCTGTGTCTTTAAAAATTATGTGAATGCTCAATGCATATTTATGTGAATGGTCATTCATGTGAATGTGAATGGCGTGAATGACCATTCACATGATCTTTTTTTACCATTCACAAGATTTATGATGTTGCTCCTTTTGAAAAAAAAAATCTTATAATGTTGTCTTATATATGTTTATTAAAAAAAATATGTGAATGATCATTCACATTAGGGTACGCTGGAATCTCATAGGTACGCTGATGAACCTGATTCTATGCATTTACCTTTTCATATTTGCATTATTTTATATTTGTATTTATCTTTTATTTTATATTTGTATCTATATTTTTATATATGTATTTATCTTTTCAAATTTATATTATTTTATATTTGTATTTATCTTTTATTTTATATTTGTATTTATCTTTTAATATTTCGTATTTATCTTTTATTTTATATTTGTAGTTATATTTTATTTTATTTTTGTATTTATCTTTCAGGTGAAACGTGGAGTCGACGCGTGGAAAATTGTGTTTTTCTTTATTTTATATATATATAGAATCAGGTTCATCAGCGTACCTATGATATTCCAGCGTACCCAGCGTACCTTAATGTGAATTATCATTCACACATATTTTTTTTGAATAGACGTGTATAAGACAACGTTATAAGACTTTTTTTAAAAAGGAGCAACATAATAAATCTTGTGAATGATAAAAAAAGATCATGTGAATGGTCATTCACACCATTCACATTGTGTGAAATGACCATTCACATAATTTTTAAGGACACATAAAGTGTGAATGTATGTGAAATTCATATATCATGTGTATAACATTAATTTAAACATGGTTATGTGAAAAAAAATTTAAAAAAAGTTTTTTAAGGTCGGTACCTTCGGGTGCACTTGATTTCGAGAGGTACTTTTTTGAACCTGACTATATATATATATATATATATATATATATATATATATATATATATATATATATATATATATATATATATATATATATATATATATATATATATATATATACAGATTCTTTAATTGTTAATTGTAGGTTTTATAACATTCTTCGATAAATAAAATTTCCAAATCGAAGTTATCGAAAAGTGGTACTAAAGAAAGTCAATCTTCAAGAGGTTTATTTAACGATTCCAACAAATCTGATAACATCACAGAACCACAAACACAATCACAACTATCGAATTCGTTAACTCCTTCAACCCCTATTACAATTGATATTTTTTTGCATCCTTTCGATAGATGTCGGTAACTTGTTAACTTATATTTCTTATAAATTACGTTTTTCTCCATTATTTTTAGTTTATTTGTTACTTTACGATTATATTTTCTATTTTAAATCATAAACATTATTTGTTGGTCCGACCCAGCCAACATAATCATTTGAATTTTCGAACCGTAAACATAACAAAAGTTTGTGCAACAATTCACTTCGGTGGCTGGGTCCGCCACTGAACATGACTTTTACTTTTTACATAAATTTCTAAAAAAACTTTTAAAAATTTGGTGTCAAACATAACCATAAATTAGACTTTAACCGTTAGACCATCCGTAAACGTAATTTTTAACGATGTCCCTATCCACATGTCATTTCGAAAAATAAACTACGAGTCTACGACTACAAAAAAGAATCCACCATAAACAGTCGGTTCAATTTTTGGGCCCGACAAAAATTGCTATTAAGGTCGAAAAAATACATTTTTATTAAAATTTGTGATGGAATGGGACCCATTTAGCATGATCAATTTATGAATTCTATGTTTGGATGTGTATATATACTATCTTTTATTTTCATATTTTTATAAAAGTTATTATAAAACGATGAATACAGATAAGATCTATTCAATTGATTTTTAATGGTTTATTACGTAAAATATTAATTTATGGTTTGTTAATTGTTGATGTGACATGACATTTATAACGTCGTAATATGACTAAAAATGGTTTATATCGTCCATGAACACGAATGTTCAAGCGTAGTCCGGCGGGATTTAATGATAGAGCCGTTCCTTATCGTTCCCGAACTCGGATCATAGCTGAAACAACAGGAGAAACTCGTTAGAAGCGGACCCAAGGCCGGAGCCCCGGAATCCACCTCCGACGATCAAGTCAGATTTACAAAATTGGGAAATGAATAACTATAATATTAACTAAAACTCAGAACCATAAAGATGTTAAGTGCAATAATATAAGATCTCAAACCATTACCAGTTCAAGTAATACGAATGGATAAATAAACCAGTATACTTCCATGTCCAGAGCCAGAACAAAAGCCGGAGCCAGATCACGCTCAACCATGATCAGATTGGAGATCACGTAGTGGCGAAAGAATGCAAGAGAGAAATGGAGGGGGGAACCATTGGTGTTCGTTGGATGCTGCCGGCGGGGAATTGGGACGGTGGTCGCCAACCGAGGGCAGAGAGAGATACGGAGGTCGGTAGTGATAGCGGTGATGGTGTTGTGGCGGCGGCGCCGCCTAGGGTTGGGCCGCTGCGGTGGTTCCGAGAGCAGGGGGAGGAGAGGGACCGAGAAAGAGGGAGAGCGAGTAAGAGAGAGGTCTCCGCCAGAAGGGTTGCCGGTGAGGTATGGAGAAGGAGCGGTGGCGGCGGCGGTCACTGGCCGGAGCGGTGGTCAGCCGAGAGGTCTCCGCCAGAAGGGTTGCTTAGCCTCCCCCCTCCAATGCGTCTCCTGCCCTTCTAAATGAAAACCCTGATTTTCTTGTGGACTGGGCTCGTTTGAAGGAGAAGTGTGCTTTTTACCAGGCCCAATAATTCAAAATCTAACCAATATCATCAAGTCCCCCAAGTCCAGAGTGATTGGATTTATTCAAACCAATGACTTTGGACTTAATGCTAAACGTACCTTACCTGATACCAATATTGATATTTTATTTCTGTGTTCATGTAATAACAATGTGTAATAGAGTGCAACCCTAAATAGTAAGCATAAATCCGTACATATAAAATTTTAAACAAGGCATGCGGCCAACCCCCGTAAAGGTTGGTGTGTCCTTTATAAACAATGAAGGCATGCAACCGTCCAATGGAGGAACCGATCTATCCTTATAAACAATGAAGGCATGCAACCGTCCCATGAAGGGACCGGTCTATCCTTATAAATAAAGAAGGCATGCAACCACCCCTTGTAGGGACTGGTCTATCCTTATAAACAATGAAGGCTTGCAACCGCCCCTTGTAGGGAACTGGTCTATCCTTATAAATAATGAAGGCATGCAACCGCCCCTTGTAGGGAACTGGTCTATCCTTATAAATAATGAAGGCATGCAACCGCCCCTTGTAGGGAACTGGTCTATCCTTATAAATAATGAAGGCTTGCAACCGCCCCTTGTAGGGAACTGGTCTATCCTTATAAACAATGAAGGCTTGCAACCACCCTTGTAGGGAACTGGTCTATCCTTATAAATAATGAAGGCTTGCAACCGCCCCTTGTAGGGAACTGGTCTATCCTTATAAATAATGAATGCATGCAATCGCCCCTTGTAGGGAACTGGTCTATCCTTATAAATAATGAAGGCTTGCAACCGCCCCTTGTAGGGAACTGGTCTATCCTTATAAACAATGAAGGCTTGCAACCGCCCCTTGTAGGGAACTGGTCTATCCTTATAAACAATGAAGGCTTGCAACCGTCCCTTGTAGGAAACTGGTCTATCCTTATAAATAATTAAGGCTTGCAACCGTCCCTTGTAGGGAACTGGTCTATCCTTATAAATAATGAATGCATGCGATAAACTTGCTTGTGCAAGCAATCTGTCCTTTAGATAAATATCCTTGCGGATGATAAGTATATGAATGTCAAAACTTCCTCACATCATGTACCCTGCGTACTCCTGCAAAAGGGTTAGAAATGTAGTTTCTTGTTTTTGTCAGTCATTGTCATGATCTCATATATTATGAGTGCTTAAAAAGCTACAATAACTAGACAGAGGTAAGATCAAACCATATTTGACATGTTGAGAGGGTCTGTCGAAGTGTTATAATCAGCATCATATAGGTCTGGCTCTAGATCTTGGATTGCCCTGAAGAGAGGGATCTGCGCCGGAAAGCAAAGCCTATGGATATAGAGGTTTAGACCTTTAAGGTTGCCCCTCCCCCCTTTTTTTATCTCATGGAATTGACAAAATAATTTTGGTATTGGGTATATATTGATACTCTGCTATCATCTTAGGATACTGTCAATTAAGCAGAACCATAAAACCAATATTAGTATTACCAATCAAGATCATTAGTTGAGATGTTTAACATTATATCGTGAAATATGTCAAACATTTTTTAGATAATTTATGCTAATTAATTCCTCATGGAATAAGTCATGTATATTCAAAATACATAAATTAAATAAATTGATGCACAACGACTAATATTCAGCTATAAATACACAGGAGCCCTTACCTAACTTGACGTACGTTGCTTAATTATATAATACCGGCACCATAGGTCCAAAATCAAATGAAACACAACTCCCTATATGATGATTCTACCATGCTCCAAAACAAAGGAATGCACTAACAGGATGACTTTTCAAGCTCCAGTTTAAGCAAGAAAAACAAGGTGCTCAACAAGAGCATGTCCATTTTAACAATCACGACCCTAAACAACTCGAAATATGAACTAGTGCTCAATAAACAAGTTAAAGAAAACAAGTCGGCCTTAAAAATCCAAGGGTTGGACTGGTCAATTAGTGACATTGCAAACCTTAATAGGTGAAATCAAGTAAGAATCAAACTCACATAAGATGTTGTCAGGCTATCAATCAGAAATATAACAAGACCTACAGCGATTGAAATGATCCAATATTACCAACCAGAACAGGTAAACAATCGAGAACATAGCTTAGGATGTCAATGACCCATAATTTGTCTGAAACAAACAGTTTATTACCATACCTTGGAATGAAAATTCAACCAAAAACCGTCATCACATCATCAGTTACTAAAATAACAAAAGTGGTCACTGTAAGGGACCAAATTTAATGACCACGAAAGACGAAATGAGACATAATCACCAAAAAAGCAGTCATTAGACATTGATTGGTGTGTACTGAAAATTAATGAGACATAATGTACTACTGATGCACAATTAGCTCGTAAATGTACAAAGAAGGTCACCGAAAAAGATACAAGTCAAAACCCCATTGATCATTGGTGTAGCATGCAGCAAAGAAAATTAATCAGTTGGTATTTTTGACCATTAGAAAGGTTACAAATTACTAGCAATTATTGCTGAATCTTGTCGCAAAATCTAAAACACAAAGACAATCAAATATATATATATATACCATCTATTATAGCCAGGCAGCCTTCAACTCTTTTAGAGAGATTACATATACATAGAATAGAGAGATTCTCCGTGGCATAATGAAACACCCTTCCAACTAAAATAGATGTTTCACGAACAATTAACAATAATTATCAGAATATACTTGCGGAAATGTGGTCAAATTTAAAATTTTCAATATTCAAAGTCATCAACATGATACTACCCACTTTGTCACCTAATAATGAGCAAAGTGTGGCGTATCATGGATCGAAGCAGATGGGGTTACAAATGTTAAACATTCAGATTATCTAACCATGCATAAAAGCTAAGTTTATTCTCGAGCATATACCAAAACGGGAGTCCACTAAATCCCCGCCCCAAAGCTTTATCAAAGATAAGCAAACACAATGGAGCCGCTAGTCAAGGTCCAATCCACTACCAAGATGGTCATGTGTGATGCTTTCCTTTACCTGAAAGGGTTTAACAACTAAAAGGGGTCAACAAAGTTGAGTGAGTTGCTAGATTAGAAGGATACGTAATATACAAGCATGCAATGATAAGCAACGAGTATGTTCTATAACCAATATGATCAAGTGCTCAATTTAGGCTTAGAGCTGGCCCAACATTATTGCTCAATTTAGGCTTAGAGCTAGCCCAACATATTGCTCAATTTAGACTTAGAGCTAGTCCAACGTCTTGCTCAATTTAGACTTAGAGCTAGTCCAACATTATTGCTCAATTTAGACTTAGAGCTAGTCCAACATTATTGCTCAATTTAGACTTAGAGCTAGTCCAACATTATTGCTCAATTTAGGCTTAGAGCTAGCCCAACGTCTTGCTCAATTTAGACTTAGAGCTAGTCCAACATGTTGCTCAATTTAGACTTAGAGCTAGTCCAACATTTCCATGGATATCCAGGTGAGGTCATTTGAGAGCATATTAAGCATGGTGAGGTCCAACGTGCCTCACACCAGCCCAAATAAAACATTTACAGAAGGAATGAAAGCAAGTATGCAACGACTATCAACATGTCAACAGTTAGCTCTACAAGGTATTGAACGAGGTATAGCTCCGCAAAGCACTTCAAGTATAGTGAGGTCCAATGTGCCTCACATAAGCCCAAACAAATCTTTCTTAGAAGAAAAGAAATCAAGTATGCAACAATTATCAATATGTCAACACATAGCTCCTCAAGGTATTCAACAGGGTATAGTTTAACAAAGCATATCAAGTATAGTGAGGTCCAATGTGCCTCACATAAGCCCAAACAAATCTTTCTTAGAAGAAAAGAAATCAAGTATGCAACAATTATCAATATGTCAACACATAGCTCCTCAAGGTATTCAACAGGGTATAGTTTAACAAAGCATATCAAGTATAGTGAGGTCCAACGGGACTCACATAAGCCCCAGATAATTCATTCATCGAAGTAATGAAAGCAAATATACATAACTATCAATATGTCCACAAATGGCTCCACAAAGTATTCTACGAGTCATATCTCTTCAAGCATATCGAGTGTGGTGAGGCCCAAGGTGCCTCACATATGCCCAACTGAAGCATTCATAAAAGAAACGAAGGCAATTACGCAACACTATCAGTGCATCAACAAATAACTCCACAGAGTGTCCAGTGATGTATAGTTCTACAAAGCATTTCCAGCATGGTGAGGTCCAACGTGCCTCACATATGTCCAAATAATCATACATGTGAGAATTGAGGGTTCATATGCATATTCTATCACAATATCAACAATTAACTCACTCTAGGTGACATCGAATGAAATCATATCAAGTGTGGTGAGGTCCAAGGTGCCTCACATATGTCCAATGAATCATCATGTAAGAAATGAGAGCAGATAGACTACTATTATCTATGTATCAACAATTAGCTCAACAACGTGTTCAATGAGGCAAAACAACAATATACATGAACATTATGTAACACAAATGCTAGAACTCACAGTGATCGGTTTATAGGATTCCCAAACCTTCCAACGAAGTCACATTAGCTCCAAGAATGGCTAAAGCTTGCAATCAAACTCCTTTCGACTCGATTCACCTAAAGCATTCATAACGCGTACCCGTAAGCCCCCGAACACAATAATCAACTCCATGAGTTTCCTAAGGGTAATGGGACATCAAACCGAAAGTATAAAGTCCAAATGAGGCCTCACAAGTTCCGGAATGGATCAAAGGCCCTCAAACCCTTTAAACACTCAATTTAGAAGTGTATTGGATGCATAAGACCCGAGCACCGACCCCCCGACCGACCAAAACGCATTCCAGGGGCAGAAAGGAGGTCATGGCGCGACCCAGGGGGGGTAGCGCCGCGACCAAGTGTCTGTTGGCCCCCCTCTGCACCTGAAATGTCAAAAATGCTCAAAATTCCCACCAAACTCTCATACATGCATCCGACACTTGAACCGGACTTTTCCAACCATATGACTAGCATAATAAGGTCCTTTAAACACTTCTAAACATAATGATATCATATCTGAACATTCCATGATTCGTTGGAGTTCATACGGGCTCCAAACGAGCCCCAGAACGACCGAAAACTCCAACCGGCAACACCGAACTCCAAATGAGCCCGGATTCACTTCCAATCAATACTATAACACCAATTAACACATTTAGACTATATTTAAACATTAAAATATGATTACTCATTAAAATTCAATCCAAACATGATTGTGAACTCGTTGGGGCATTTCACCGAACACTTGGTGCGCGGTTTTGACTCGAAACCCCGATTTGAGTTCTATCAATTTTCACTACTCCCAAATGATAAATAAATCATTTATAAACATATTTGAACTCATCCCAATCTCTAATAACCATAGAAACACTACATTTCATTCATTTACCAATTTGAGCCCTAGATGAACTCATAGATGGTTTTTAATCGAAACTAACATGAACTACCAATGTATTTACATATTTTGGCTCTATTATGATCACATAACAACATATTAAAAATTTAGAGCCTTTACTAAAACAACTCAACTTAAACCCTTTTGGGTTCCATTATCCAAAATAGGTGAAATGGAGAAGATGAGGAACAAGGAGAGGAATAGAGGATAGATATACCTTCAATGAAGATGAAAATCCAAGATTTAACCTCATATACTAGCAATCTTGATCCCCAAATGCCAAACCCTAGCTTTATTCTCTCTTTTTTCTCTCTTCTCTTCTCCCAAAAGATGAAAATATGTGAATGAGTGTGTGTGTTGGTGTGTTTGGACGGTTTTGAAGACAAGAGGGGAGGGGTTTTGGCCTTTGGCCACCCCAACCCTCTAACTCCTACCCAATTACAAAACACACCCCTCCACAACTCTTTCATTTTTCTAAAATAAAACTACGATGCTACAAGATGCAATAATTAAATAATTCACTATCCAACTAAGTAGTTTTGACATAATTATATTAAATGGATTCAAACACTACATTAAACCATTTTTATGTCATACTAATCATTATTTAGTATTCAAAGTACATTACCTATTTTTGTCATTTCAGTACAACTCAACATTTTATTTATTTATTTTTTTTTAATCATTCAAATCCTAATAATAGCAATCATCACTAATGTTTGGTAATTAACTCATAATACTGCACTTAAGATCACAATCATAATTATTTCACAAAGTTAATTACCCTTTTAATTATTGGGGTGTTACAATTCCTCCCCACTTAAAAGGACTCCGCCCACGGAATCAACTCGACTCAATCAACGCCGGGTATTTGGCCTTCATCTCGGCTTTCGTTCCACCAGTCATTAAAGACCTACGATGATGTTTCCAAATTCCAATGAACCAACACTATCTCGATCCATTTATTTCTCCACTTAGTGACCTTTCAATTCAATACTCGGTCGTGTGCCGAGACATCCATGCATGAGTTTTCAAAATGTATATTTCCAAAGTCAATTATGAGTAACTACATACATTAGTATTCATTACTAACTATACAAAATTTCAGGTTTAATCAATGTAGGTGATATCACAAGTATGTCTCTTTTGATATGTTTTTAACCTTCTACGATGTTATAACATATTCTCAACTTGATATTTCACATAATTCTATATCAAATGTTCAATATAAAGACATATTCATCCACTGTTTTCTTGCCAATCCCGGTACTATTCACTATATAATAACATAATTCAGATAATCCAATTACACTTTATCCATTTATGTCAAATTTCAGCATATTACATTGTCACATCACTATGACTTTCAATAGACCAGTTTTACTAATAAAACTCATATGATTTTAACAAGTTTGCAGGGTTGATAGTCTTTCACCAATTAAAATGAGCACCTATGGCGACTCGGTCAACTATTTTGGTCACTTCTACCAACAAAACCCATTACATAACGTGGTCGACAATATATAATTAATATTCATTACCTCGAGATATCAAAATACGTCAATTTCCTCTACAGTATGTGCATAAAAGACTCTAACATACGTGCCATTTTCAAGAGCAAACACTTTTACCTACTCAACATTAAGACCATAAGATATCTCATGAGCTTGAGTCACTATCCAAGGTGATGACCATACTACATAATTAATTGTCTTGTCACATAAGACAAGACCAAACCACATCATTAGCTAAGACATATAAAATAATCATAGAGAAATCATCCAAAAATGTAATTAACTATTTAACCAATAAAGTCATCACATATGATACGATCTGTATTAAGTTTCAAGTCAAGTTTACCCAATATATGCACCTTGGAACAATGCCCAAGAATCATAGAAATGCAATATGTGAGTGTCTAAGGGATATAGTTCATTTTTAATTCTACGTGTATCAATTAGCCACTTATCCCTTAAGATTCTCATAACTACCATTAACAATTTACTTGACCTCAGTTGTACGTTGTACTTTCAACAATGACCTTACTTTATTACACTCATGTTATGTATTAAGGTCAATCCATCTTCATACATGTAAGGTACAACTACCTTTGGGGCATTATAACTTATCAACATATAATTTTCAACATTTTTCGAAATAAGGTGTGATATAAATATCATCCCTCCTCATAGGTCGTCCCATGACCAATTCTATCCTATGTGGAGTATCACCAGTAACCAATTAATGAAACCTATTAATACTTAGTGCTCCTAATGTACTTACTTCCCTCGTACATTATCAAAACAAAACCAACTGTTACCCAATCAACATAGTTAGAATGTAAGCATTTACCGTCATTAACTAACTTACCATTTCTTCATATAATGATAATTTAGCATGCATTCATCTCATATTCAAGGATTATGTGTCAACAAATATGATCAACCTCAACTAGAATACGACAATTATATCAATCCATTAACAGATGCAATTGTAGTCTGTTCCAATCAATGTTCAGATCGTAAATCATGCATGCTGAAATCACATTAGCATACCCAATGGTTCATATAGTTCATGTTAAAAACATGTCAATGCAAACAAAGCATACATACATAAGCAATAGAGATGCCATCAAATGCTCAACTAGCAGTCCAAATGTTCAGAATTAGCAGCAACATGCCAAATATTATCTTCATGAGCATGATTTTATCCACGTATGTTCGTCCACAACATACATCACCAGCTATTTCATAGCTCAAACATAAGTGTCGATACACTTCTATCCGACATTTCAATATTGTTGTGTAATTGATACACTTGCTTATCATGATCAACCCACCAATGATGGGGTTTTCCACTTAATATGAGCATGCCAAAATCTCACATAATTCATATTGATTATTAGGTTATCGACTTTTATGCTTTCTTGTCATTATCTTACATGAAAAGATTTCACAATTAAGAAAGCCAAATAGTTGGGACAATACGAGTTTCGTCCATTACAAATCATAAATTTTTTTTTATCACAATTCATCGTTATCCATATTAGCTACATTACGAGGATTAAAGATATACACGAGTACACATATACCACATTATAGACCTACGGTCTACCCACTACATTCCCATCCTAGGCCGAATTCAATCTTAAAATTGTTTTACTAGTGTTGCCTAGGTGGGTCAATACCAGCATCTAAAGCCGCGTTCAGTGTTGAGTATCGTCGACTATACTCAGTCATTAAACTTCGGCTCTGATACCAAATTGAAACACCCTTCCAACTAAAATAGATGTTTCACGAACAATTAACAATAATTATCAGAATATACTTGCGGAAATGTGGTCAAATTTAAAATTTTCAATATTCAAAGTCATCAACATGATACTACCCACTTTGTCACCTAATAATGAGCAAAGTGTGGCGTATCATGGATCGAAGCAGATGGGGTTACAAATGTTAAACATTCAGATTATCTAACCATGCATAAAAGCTAAGTTTATTCTCGAGCATATACCAAAACGGGAGTCCACTAAATCCCCGCCCCAAAGCTTTATCAAAGATAAGCAAACACAATGGAGCCGCTAGTCAAGGTCCAATCCACTACCAAGATGGTCATGTGTGATGCTTTCCTTTACCTGAAAGGGTTTAACAACTAAAAGGGGTCAACAAAGTTGAGTGAGTTGCTAGATTAGAAGGATACGTAATATACAAGCATGCAATGATAAGCAACGAGTATGTTCTATAACCAATATGATCAAGTGCTCAATTTAGGCTTAGAGCTGGCCCAACATTATTGCTCAATTTAGGCTTAGAGCTAGCCCAACATATTGCTCAATTTAGACTTAGAGCTAGTCCAACGTCTTGCTCAATTTAGACTTAGAGCTAGTCCAACGTCTTGCTCAATTTAGACTTAGAGCTAGTCCAACATTATTGCTCAATTTAGACTTAGAGCTAGTCCAACATTATTGCTCAATTTAGACTTAGAGCTAGTCCAACATTATTGCTCAATTTAGGCTTAGAGCTAGCCCAACGTCTTGCTCAATTTAGACTTAGAGCTAGTCCAACATGTTGCTCAATTTAGACTTAGAGCTAGTCCAACATTTCCATGGATATCCAGGTGAGGTCATTTGAGAGCATATTAAGCATGGTGAGGTCCAACGTGCCTCACACCAGCCCAAATAAAACATTTACAGAAGGAATGAAAGCAAGTATGCAACGACTATCAACATGTCAACAGTTAGCTCTACAAGGTATTGAACGAGGTATAGCTCCGCAAAGCACTTCAAGTATAGTGAGGTCCAATGTGCCTCACATAAGCCCAAACAAATCTTTCTTAGAAGAAAAGAAATCAAGTATGCAACAATTATCAATATGTCAACACATAGCTCCTCAAGGTATTCAACAGGGTATAGTTTAACAAAGCATATCAAGTATAGTGAGGTCCAATGTGCCTCACATAAGCCCAAACAAATCTTTCTTAGAAGAAAAGAAATCAAGTATGCAACAATTATCAATATGTCAACACATAGCTCCTCAAGGTATTCAACAGGGTATAGTTTAACAAAGCATATCAAGTATAGTGAGGTCCAACGGGACTCACATAAGCCCCAGATAATTCATTCATCGAAGTAATGAAAGCAAATATACATAACTATCAATATGTCCACAAATGGCTCCACAAAGTATTCTACGAGTCATATCTCTTCAAGCATATCGAGTGTGGTGAGGCCCAAGGTGCCTCACATATGCCCAACTGAAGCATTCATAAAAGAAACGAAGGCAATTACGCAACACTATCAGTGCATCAACAAATAACTCCACAGAGTGTCCAGTGATGTATAGTTCTACAAAGCATTTCCAGCATGGTGAGGTCCAACGTGCCTCACATATGTCCAAATAATCATACATGTGAGAATTGAGGGTTCATATGCATATTCTATCACAATATCAACAATTAACTCACTCTAGGTGACATCGAATGAAATCATATCAAGTGTGGTGAGGTCCAAGGTGCCTCACATATGTCCAATGAATCATCATGTAAGAAATGAGAGCAGATAGACTACTATTATCTATGTATCAACAATTAGCTCAACAACGTGTTCAATGAGGCAAAACAACAATATACATGAACATTATGTAACACAAATGCTAGAACTCACAGTGATCGGTTTATAGGATTCCCAAACCTTCCAACGAAGTCACATTAGCTCCAAGAATGGCTAAAGCTTGCAATCAAACTCCTTTCGACTCGATTCACCTAAAGCATTCATAACGCGTACCCGTAAGCCCCCGAACACAATAATCAACTCCATGAGTTTCCTAAGGGTAATGGGACATCAAACCGAAAGTATAAAGTCCAAATGAGGCCTCACAAGTTCCGGAATGGATCAAAGGCCCTCAAACCCTTTAAACACTCAATTTAGAAGTGTATTGGATGCATAAGACCCGAGCACCGACCCCCCGACCGACCAAAACGCATTCCAGGGGCAGAAAGGAGGTCATGGCGCGACCCAGGGGGGGTAGCGCCGCGACCAAGTGTCTGTTGGCCCCCCTCTGCACCTGAAATGTCAAAAATGCTCAAAATTCCCACCAAACTCTCATACATGCATCCGACACTTGAACCGGACTTTTCCAACCATATGACTAGCATAATAAGGTCCTTTAAACACTTCTAAACATAATGATATCATATCTGAACATTCCATGATTCGTTGGAGTTCATACGGGCTCCAAACGAGCCCCAGAACGACCGAAAACTCCAACCGGCAACACCGAACTCCAAATGAGCCCGGATTCACTTCCAATCAATACTATAACACCAATTAACACATTTAGACTATATTTAAACATTAAAATATGATTACTCATTAAAATTCAATCCAAACATGATTGTGAACTCGTTGGGGCATTTCACCGAACACTTGGTGCGCGGTTTTGACTCGAAACCCCGATTTGAGTTCTATCAATTTTCACTACTCCCAAATGATAAATAAATCATTTATAAACATATTTGAACTCATCCCAATCTCTAATAACCATAGAAACACTACATTTCATTCATTTACCAATTTGAGCCCTAGATGAACTCATAGATGGTTTTTAATCGAAACTAACATGAACTACCAATGTATTTACATATTTTGGCTCTATTATGATCACATAACAACATATTAAAAATTTAGAGCCTTTACTAAAACAACTCAACTTAAACCCTTTTGGGTTCCATTATCCAAAATAGGTGAAATGGAGAAGATGAGGAACAAGGAGAGGAATAGAGGATAGATATACCTTCAATGAAGATGAAAATCCAAGATTTAACCTCATATACTAGCAATCTTGATCCCCAAATGCCAAACCCTAGCTTTATTCTCTCTTTTTTCTCTCTTCTCTTCTCCCAAAAGATGAAAATATGTGAATGAGTGTGTGTGTTGGTGTGTTTGGACGGTTTTGAAGACAAGAGGGGAGGGGTTTTGGCCTTTGGCCACCCCAACCCTCTAACTCCTACCCAATTACAAAACACACCCCTCCACAACTCTTTCATTTTTCTAAAATAAAACTACGATGCTACAAGATGCAATAATTAAATAATTCACTATCCAACTAAGTAGTTTTGACATAATTATATTAAATGGATTCAAACACTACATTAAACCATTTTTATGTCATACTAATCATTATTTAGTATTCAAAGTACATTACCTATTTTTGTCATTTCAGTACAACTCAACATTTTATTTATTTATTTTTTTTTAATCATTCAAATCCTAATAATAGCAATCATCACTAATGTTTGGTAATTAACTCATAATACTGCACTTAAGATCACAATCATAATTATTTCACAAAGTTAATTACCCTTTTAATTATTGGGGTGTTACAATTCCTCCCCACTTAAAAGGACTCCGCCCACGGAATCAACTCGACTCAATCAACGCCGGGTATTTGGCCTTCATCTCGGCTTTCGTTCCACCAGTCATTAAAGACCTACGATGATGTTTCCAAATTCCAATGAACCAACACTATCTCGATCCATTTATTTCTCCACTTAGTGACCTTTCAATTCAATACTCGGTCGTGTGCCGAGACATCCATGCATGAGTTTTCAAAATGTATATTTCCAAAGTCAATTATGAGTAACTACATACATTAGTATTCATTACTAACTATACAAAATTTCAGGTTTAATCAATGTAGGTGATATCACAAGTATGTCTCTTTTGATATGTTTTTAACCTTCTACGATGTTATAACATATTCTCAACTTGATATTTCACATAATTCTATATCAAATGTTCAATATAAAGACATATTCATCCACTGTTTTCTTGCCAATCCCGGTACTATTCACTATATAATAACATAATTCAGATAATCCAATTACACTTTATCCATTTATGTCAAATTTCAGCATATTACATTGTCACATCACTATGACTTTCAATAGACCAGTTTTACTAATAAAACTCATATGATTTTAACAAGTTTGCAGGGTTGATAGTCTTTCACCAATTAAAATGAGCACCTATGGCGACTCGGTCAACTATTTTGGTCACTTCTACCAACAAAACCCATTACATAACGTGGTCGACAATATATAATTAATATTCATTACCTCGAGATATCAAAATACGTCAATTTCCTCTACAGTATGTGCATAAAAGACTCTAACATACGTGCCATTTTCAAGAACAAACACTTTTACCTACTCAACATTAAGACCATAAGATATCTCATGAGCTTGAGTCACTATCCAAGGTGATGACCATACTACATAATTAATTGTCTTGTCACATAAGACAAGACCAAACCACATCATTAGCTAAGACATATAAAATAATCATAGAGAAATCATCCAAAAATGTAATTAACTATTTAACCAATAAAGTCATCACATATGATACGATCTGTATTAAGTTTCAAGTCAAGTTTACCCAATATATGCACCTTGGAACAATGCCCAAGAACCATAAAGATGTTAAGTGCAATATTTCCCAGTTTACCCGGCGGGATTTAATGATAGAGCCGTTCCTTATCGTTCCCGAACTCGGATCATAGCTGAAACAACAGGAGAACCTCGTTAGAAGCGGACCCAAGGCCGGAGCCCCGGAATCCACCTCCGACGATCAAGTCAGATTTACAAAATTGGGAAATGAATAACTATAATATTAACTAAAACTCAGAACCATAAAGATGTTAAGTGCAATAATATAAGATCTCAAACCATTACCAGTTCAAGTAATACGAATGGATAAATAAACCAGTATACTTCCATGTCCAGAGCCAGAACAAAAGCCGGAGCCAGATCACGCTCAACCATGATCAGATTGGAGATCACGTAGTGGCGAAAGAATGCAAGAGAGAAATGGAGGGGGGAACCATTGGTGTTCGTTGGCTGCTGCCGGCGGGGAATTGGGACGGTGGTCGCCGACCGAGGGCAGAGAGAGATACGGAGGTCGGTAGTGATGGCGGTGATGGTGTTGTGGCGGCGGCGCCGCCTAGGGTTGGGCCGCTGCGGTGGTTCCGAGAGCAGGGGGAGGAGAGGGACCGAGAAAGAGGGAGAGCGAGTAAGAGAGAGGTCTCCGACAGAAGGGTTGCCGGTGAGGTATGGAGAAGGAGCGGTGGCGGCGGCGGTCACTGGCCGGAGCGGTGGTCAGCCGAGAGGTCTCCGCCAGAAGGGTTGCTTAGCCTCCCCCCTCCAATGCGTCTCCTGCCCTTCTAAATGAAAACCCTGATTTTCTTGTGGACTGGGCTCGTTTGAAGGAGAAGTGGGCTTTTTACCAGGCCCAATAATTCAAAATCTAACCAATATCATCAATATTTATATGATTGTTTAAAGTCTCGTCGTATAATTATTTCCTCATAACACTATTTTTTATTACATTTTACATCTTATAATGAAATTTATGTGTTTATAATTTGCAAGGGCATCTTTTACGGTGTGCGGAAAGCTCGACCGCACAGGGCCCTAATTTTGTAGGGTATTACGATCATAATAAAGATTTAAGTCCGGGCTAATAAAATTTTTGCATTTGACGCATACACGTTGTTCATAGGTGCGTTAAAATGAAATTCGTGTTAAATTTAATTTGATTCGTATTATTCATATTAATTTCTCACCAATCAATTTTTTGTCGTTCACGACTTCCAGTTTACCTATTAAAATTGAGTCATAAAATGATCAATTTACTGTTTTAAATATTTTAAGAGTCTATGTTGTAATAACAAGCACAAGGCCTCTAAAATCCATGAGACGACTTAATAATTTCATTGGTGTTAATTATATTCAATAGAATAAGGTTTGAATTAACACCCACATCTCGATTTGCTTATTTTGAAAGTTACTAAAATAGACTTTCTAGGTTAATTTGTGAACACTTGTATTATTTTATAGAAACCAAAAACAATTAAAGACACATACAATATTTATCTTGTTATAATAACAAATTTATTATTTTCTAAAGTTGTAACAATGTAAATACATATTTTCGCTCAAACAGAGTTAGCATCTTTTTATTTTTAACCAATGTATGCATAGGGTCGTCTCATGGATTTTAGAGGTCCAGTGCTTGTGATTACACCATAGTCCCTTAAATATTTTAAATAGTAAATTGGTCATTTTGATACTCAATTTTAATAGGTAAAGTCGAGTTCGTGAATAACAAAAAAACTGATTAGTGAGAAATTATAATAAATAACACGTATCAAATTCAATTTGACATTAATTTCATTTTTAACGCACCGATGCACATCGTATACATGTCAAATACAAAGAAAACACATAGGAGTATTTTCGGCACATAATAATATTTTTTCTAAAATTTAAAATTTTATCATTTAATATATCCAAAATTAAAAATTTCATGATTGATACTAATTTTAAATTCGTATGCATTCATCATGTATTAACAAAATATCATAAAAAATATTTTGATGATACATCATCTTCAATCCAAAAATACATGTTCATCATCCATCTTCATGTTCATAATGTTCATCACTCTTCTTTTGATGAAAATGTTTATCTTTTGATGAAATTGACGATACACTAAAAACTCAATGTTTATCATTCATATTTATGTTCATTATTCATTTTTGTGTTTATGATAAGATCTTTTATGCATCAAAAATAACGATGCATCAGAATACAAAAATATAAAAATAACGATTCAGTAGAAACTTTTGCAAAAAATATTTTTCTTTTGACGAAAATTCTTCAACGTATCAAAAATTTCATGTACATCGTGAATTTTATCATGATATCTTTGTGTTTTAACATAGGATTTTAGATGCACCAAAAACTTTGTGTTCATTCATATTCGTGTTCATCATTAGATCCTCAACGACGAGTGTAAATCTTCATGTGTTATCATGAAATCTTCGTGTTCATTGATTTTTTACGTGTTCATCATTCATCTTTGATGAAGATGCAAAAGATATATTTAATTTATTTGCTAGAGAGAGAGAGAGAGAGAGATATGAAAATATGAAATGATTTGAATTTTGAATTATGGTGCATATGATAATATGGAAAGATATTTATTTGATTGATGTTTTCAAAATCAAGTTATATTTATTTTATTTTTATTATATAATATTAAATACAGTATTCTAATAATATCCTTAATGAAGTTTTTGATGCATCTAAATTTTCTTGTAGTGCATAATAGTTTTTCAAGATTTTCAGATTCATATAGGTTTTTTTATTGAACCTCTTTTACACACACGCACTTCTAACATTCTTTGTCCAAATCTTCATGCACAAACCAACAACTATCCTTTTCCAAAGGCTCTGAATTCTGATACTAAACCACCGCCATATATACCTGTCGACCCACTAGCCACTTTTGTTAACGTACTCTACAAAATCTTTTATTTCAATTCGTACTCAAATGATAATTAAAAAAAAAAGTAAAATAAAAGAATATAATTATACATTAAAACACATAAAAATTAAAACACAAGTTAATTATTTAAACTTAATAACATTTAAATTTAGGATCTATATATATACACACACATACATAAGATCAAAAGAGGGTGTTTGTTTTAAAAAAAAAAAAAACATATTTTCTCATGCTTTTACAGTTTACTATTTTTTATTTTTCACTTTATTATATTCAGATGCTAGCTTGTTCCTTATAAGAAAAAGAAGATAATATATTTTATAAAAAATGATTGATTTCGATCAGTATACATTATTACGGGTAACACCAAACATTTTATGATTTCTAAAAAAAATAAAAAAAAATAAAAAAAGACAAAAACAAAATCAGACATCCCGAAATTGATGATAGATATAAAGAAACAAGATATAGTTATCAGAATCGGAATTGAAGTGAAGATGATGGATAAGTAGGCAAGTGGGAAGTTATGAGTGGTTGGTGTTCTGTCTTCCATTGTTGAGTCCTTTTCCATGCCTACATAAAACAACTGCCATCAATGCCAAGGCACCCACTTTTATGTTTGCACATTCAATCTCTCTCACCTTATTATCTATCTATCAATTCCTTTTCTTTTCTTTCTTATTCCAATCCAATTTCTGGTTGTTCTTGTAGCACACCTTGTATATTTTGATTTTAATATTCTTCTGTCACTTGTTACGTTTCATGATTTTGTTGTTCTCATCGTTCAAAATTATAACGTTTATCATTGATAATGAAGATGTATTAAAGAGTTGTAAACTAACCAGACGTTCAACAAGCCGTTTGACAGGAGTTCATTTGTGTTTGTTCGTTTATTAAACCGAATGAACATGAACAACAATTTGTGTTTGTTTAATTAAATGAACAAACATGAATAATGACTTTGTTCGTTCAATTTATGTTTGTTTGTATTTACTTGATGAGTTGATATTGAAAAAACTCTATCAACTTTCTTTGTTTGTGTGATTAAGTCCTTGTATTATATTTCGTATGTCTAAGTCCCTAAATTATTTTGTCTTATTCAAAAGTGTATATTTGACTTGTTTGACCGATTACTAAACAAATAACCTTAATTTTTTCAATTGATTAATGTTGGAAAAAAGTCAACATTTTTTCATATTTTAGCGATTAAGTCCCTAAATTTTATACTTTAATGGGGCGTTTGGTTCGCTGGAATCTGACGGAAAAGGAATTAATTTTCCATTCTGATGGGTTGTTTGGTAGTCCAAAGGATTGAAATGACCATTCCACATTTTTAAAAAAATTCCCTCTTTTGAAGGAATGACCATTCCATAGCAAAATGGAAGGAATTTAAATTTCATTCCTTCAAAGCAATCTTTTTAACAACAGGTATTCTCATTCTCAACAAACTATAGTATTTGGATTCGGACAGATTTCATTCCTTCTAGAATTCCATTCCTTTGACAGATTTCATTTCATTCCGTCAGATTCCATTCCATTCCATAGTTGTGTTTTACCGGTTAATCTGGTAGCCGGTTAAAAATATATAATATTGAACAAGACAAAAGTTTAGGGACTTAACAATTTGAAAAAAAAATTAAGACCTTAATTGAGAAAATAAGAAAAGATAATTGAATTTTTTCAATATTAACCATTATTTAATTTAATTGTTCATTATATGTTTATTTATTTTTGTTCGTTTATGTTCGTTTAACGGTTATTTATCGTTCATTTATGTTAGATTATGAAACGAACGATCATAAACGAACACGATAAGACCAATTCATTAACGAACGAACATAAACAGAAAATCTTGTGTTCATGCATGTTCCTGTGCACTTATTTGTTTGGTTAAAATCATGGATGACAAAAAAAACCCGAACCCGATGAGGAAAACCGAAAACGATCTAAACGGGACGGGTTTCCCCGAACCCGATTAAGTTAAACAGGGAATGAGGCGGGTATGGTATTGGTAATACCGCTCCGTATACCCGATTACATAACCCGTTTAAATCCCCCATTACTTTTAATAGCAACATGCTATTTATATTGTATATATATTATATATAAAAGATGAATAATTTTATTTATTTTATATATTATACATAAAAATTATTATGTATAATTTAAAAAACTTATTTATTACATATAATTTAATGAATTTCGTTATCATTTTATAGGGATACAAAATTAATTTAATATTAGTATTGTAATTTTAACATACATGAACATTTTAAGCTTAAATTATGAATTATGTGATTAAATTTCATATCATTGATTTATAAATGGGTTACCCGATTCCCCGGGGTTTCCCCGCGTACCCGATAGGGATCCCCGTTTAATACCCGCAGGTTTTTTAAGCGGGAACGGTATTTTCATTCCCCGCCCCAAACCCGTCCCGTTGCCATCCCCAGTTAAAATTAAACGAACGAACATTAACATATGATCGTCTCTGTTCGTTTAGAGCACTAGATATGAATATTGAATAATAAATAAAGTTTAATATATCACTTATTGGATTTGAAAATTCTGCACATCCCTAATTTTTACTACATATATATATATATATATATATATATATATATATATATATATATATATATATATATATATATATATATACAAAGAGAGGTGATTTGTACCCAACATCTTTTCTCCATACACAATACGTTCACATAAATAAACTATTTTACCCTTAATATTATTTTTGTCAACATTACATTTTATCCCCTCGTAGTAAGGGAAAAAATAATATATTTATATAGAATTATTGTGTATTGAGGAAAAAAATTGTGTACAAACCACATCCTTATAATAGAGAAGAACACTTATTATCAAATGTCACATGTCACCTTCACGTTTACCACTTAAGGTAGTTACGAATTATGATTATTTAAGTAAAATAAAAGATAATAAAGCCTATTTTTTAAATCTATAAATATTTAACAAATTAATTAATAATATCTACCATTGTCCAATAATGCTACTTGTCATCGTCATATTTTTTTAATGATTTTTAATAAAAACCCATTTTCCAGCAAAATCTACACACACATAGAGAGAGACTCTTTAAAGAACCTTTAACATGGTTAGAACTTAAGAACTCATTAAAGCCCTTAAATCAAAAGGGTGTTGTTGGAAATAAAATTCTCTTTCTCTCTTTACTTTTTTAGTTATTTGCTTCTCCCTCTTATTTTTCTCATCCATGGTTTTATCATTTTCTCCTTTTTCTTTAAAGACCATGAGTCGTCGCCACCACCAATTGCTGTCACCGGCCACCACCATTACTGTCACCACCAACCACCGCTAGTCTACTCTCTTCCTTCATTCCTTTCTCGCTATCTAGAATATACAATAGTGAAAAACGAATTCTAGAAGCCATAAATGTTATTTTTAAGATTTAAATATGGAACAAAGGAAAACTCGGACAGGAACAAAGTCACATGAGTTGTTTGTAAGATTTAAATGTGTTATGTTTTCATTTTTTTACTCAAAATTGAAGGTTTTTATTATTTAAATGTGTCTTTTTGTTATAAGTTGCAGACCAAGTGTTTGGTTAATTTATTTATAAGTTGCACACCAAGTTTTATTATTTATATATGTGCTTTTAGTGTTCGCTTACAACACTAGATGATACGTCTACATAAAATATGTGATGCTCTACGTATAATACGTCCATTTGTTCGTTGGAAGTTTTAGTCTTAAAAGTTTTGTATTTTGATCATTCCGCGTATTTATGTATTCTACATAGAATTGATTTGTATTTTTATGTAGAATAAATAGTATTTTATACAAAATTGATTGTAGCTAGTTTGTATCTATATTGAATATATGACATTCTATATAGAATGCATAACATTTGGTGTAGATTATTGTTATTTTGTACAAGTTAATTTTATTTTTATATAAAATATATGAAATATATTATGAAAATTACATTGATGGAAGAACTGGTTTGTATTTTTTGGTTTATAATTGATGTCAATTTAAATAAGAATATATATAGAATACAAAATATCATATACCCGAAATTCTACATAGAATACATTCATCTGTTCGTCGGGGATTCTGGTTCCTAAAAAGTTTTGTGTTTTGATGGTTTTACATCTTTATATATTACACATAGATTTGGTTTCTATTTTTTATATAGAATATATGATACTTTATATAAAATAGTATTTAATACATAACTGTTTGTAACTATATAGAATACATAATATTATGTATAATATTGTTATTGTTGTACTAGTTAATTTATTTTTACATAGAATATATGAAATGTATAAGAAACATAACATTTTACATAGATTATGAATAGTGATGTTGATCTACATAAAAATATATAGTATACATAACATTTTACGTAGATTACACAATATTTATATATAATATGTTGGAATTTAGCAGTAATATATATATATATATATATATATATATATATATATATATATATATATATATATATATGTTTATGAAAAAATCAGTTCTAATGACAGAGAGAGAGAAAAAAAAAGAAGAATGAAAAAAAATGTGATAAAGAGAAAAAAGACAGTTTTTTTTTCCTTCCTAAAATACTATTTTCACATCTTTTCAAGATTATCTACTATTAAATTTTAAATAACTACAACAATGTCATTGTCTATTTTCAGTCATAGATCTTTTCGATCTAAGGACTCTAATGAGTTCTTAAGTTTCACCGTATTTGAGGTTCTCAAAAGAGCCTCAGCATATATATAGAGGGGGTTTCAATCGAAAACCTCCATGCATCGAAAAACCTTGGAAAACTACCATGCATCGCTAGGAAAAGTATAATGCATCACGCAAAGAAAATTGCATCAAACGAAAAAAATTTTATGCATCATGATCAATTGATGCATTATGCGGTCGGACAGAGTCGAACCACACTGCATCATACGAGAAGGATAGTGCATCACGATCATTTGATGCATCATGTGCCCGTTCCGAGTCAGGTGGTCTAGTTTTTTACCGGTCCATTCAGTCAAAGTTAGTTCTTTTATGTTTCTCTACAAAAATAAAATAAACCATTACTTAACTCGAAATCGAACGCCGAACCTCTAACTAGGGGTGAACACGGTCCGGTTCGGCCAGCTTGGCAACTAAAATCTCGGTCAAACCAGTAACTTCGGTTTGAAAAATTCTCAAACCAAACCGGCCAAGACTAAAAGCTCGGCTGGACCGACCAAACCGCAAATAATTGGTTTGGTTCGGCCGGTTTTACAGTTTGAACTAGAAACTTCGAGTTACTTTATAAAAATTCTAACAAATAAAAAAGAAAACAAACAATTAAATTAATACACAACATAAAATGAAAAAAAAATATGATCAATATCTTGTTGTAGTTAGTAAAGAATTAAACTTAAATTGGTAAATTGTTACAAATTCAATGGATGTTGCATTTCATTGACATTTGATTGAAATGGGGTGCACTATTTTTCATTCGGGAAAACTATAAACTGAAATAATTCATAGTTGTTTTCTTTGTTAAAACCAATTAAAAAAAGAATGGATTGCAACTTTTTCGTGAGCAAAACTATAATCGGAATGGTTTATAAATTTTTGTTCAATAAATTTAAAAAATGAATGTGTCGTAGTTTATGTCATTCAATAAAGTTAAAAATCCGAATGGATGGTATGTTCAAGAAAACTATGAATACTTGCGGTTTATAGTTCATCTGAATGAAAAATATCGCGACTCATTTTTTATTTTTAGTTTTTCAAATAAAGAAACTATGATCTATTCAGATTGGAAAACCTAAAAACTAGGATGGGTTTTTATTTTTTCGTTCGGAAAAACTAAAATCAAGATGGTTCATAGATTTTTCGTATGGAAAAAGTGAAAATTAGAATGAGTCTACTTTTATTCATTCATATTATATGTAATCGTGAATAAATAGTAAAATATTATATAACTGTAAATAAATAATCAGAATATGTATTAAGAAATTATAAAATTATGAAAAATTAAAAATTGTAAATAAGTAAATTTACTTTAATTAAAATAATAATCAGATAGTAATAATATAATTAATAAATAGATAATGAAAATTTTATATTATAAAAATTGACAACAAAATTTTAAAACTTAAATTGGTTTTATTTTGGTGTTTATAAAATTTTGGAAAGACTTAAGAAATTAAAAAAAATATGGGTTTTAATTTTATATATTGTTGTTATTGATAAAGGGGCTTTATTATGAAAAAACTAACATGTTTTCATTTTTGTTTGCGTTTTCGTCCCTCTATGTTATTTTTTCCAGAAAAGTTTTTAAGTTAATTTTTTTTTTGTTTATTGAAATCTGACTACTGGAACTTGATTTTTTAGTTTTTAAAACTCGGTTTACAAATTATAACCGTGAAACATGTTTTTTTTTCATAAAAAACCCTTGTTAAAACTATGAAAATATGTTAATATTTTTTATGACTGAAAGTTATTGGTGGACCGGCTAAACAGGTTTGCAGGTCACTGGTTGTTATTATGGACAAAAAATAAAAAATAAAAATTAGGGTAAATTACAAGTTTCGTCCCTGTGGTTTAGTGGAAATTATGGATTGGATCCTTTAACTTTAGAAATTACACTGACAGTCATTGTGGTTGAAGTTTTGTTACGGATTTGATCTTTTGGCCATTTAAAATGACCATTATACCCTTAATTGTTTAATAATTATTATATATGTTGTTTTTATTGATATTTCTATTATTATCAAATAATTAACTAATCTAAAAAATTAAAAACACTAGTAAAATTAATACACGAAAAGAAATAATAAACTTCAACCACAATGACTTTTAGTGTAGAACACACGAAAAGAAATAATAAATTATTTTTAAAGATATGCAAATAATTATTATTATCGATTAAAAACTAAATATCAATGTTTTGAGATTAGATTTTTTAAAATAAAATGTAAACCTTTTGAAAATCATAAAATAAATTATTTTTATTAAGTATTCGTTTTTTTATCGTTTTTACGTTAAATAATTTTTAATAATGATTACAATATCTATAAAAACATATAAATTGTTATTTCATCATTTTGATGATTAAAAACTAAAAGTAAAATAGTCTTTTAACTTTAGGTTTTCTTTTTATTTTTTTTGAAAAAGTTAAACGTTTTCATGAATAATATAACAATAAATTTAAACATTTTGATGAACAATAAATAAGTTTTATGTTTTTGAAGTTTTTTTTTTATAGTTTTCTATAACTTTTCTAAAAACATTTAATAAATAACTTTTAAAAAAATGTTTAAAATTTAAAATTTCAAAACAATTAAAGTTTTTCAAAATGTTATAAGTTTTTAAAATGTTTAAACAATAAAAAAGTTTTTAAACGTTTATTGAAGGTGTTAAAAACTTGTTTATGTAAAAGTTTTAAAAACATCAAAAAAGTTTTTAATATTTTTTGAAAATGTTTACATTTATTTTGTTGATCTAAAAAGGTTTATTTTTTTAAAAGTAAAAAATATAAACTCAAAACATTATTTTTTTAGTTATTAATTAATAAATTATTATGCATTTGCATGTCTTTATTACTATTTTATTATTCAAAATTATGTCTTCTAAATTAATTTTACTAATGTTTTTAATTTTTTAGATTAGTTAATTATTTGATAATAATAGAAATATCAATAAAAACAACATATATAATAATTATTAAACAAGTAAGGGTATAATGGTCACTTTAAATGGCCAAAAGATCAAATTCGTAACAAAACTTCAACCACAATGACTGTCAGTGTAATTTCTAAATTTAAAGGATCCAATTCATAATTTCCACTAAACCACAGGGACGAAACTTGTAAATTACCCTAAAAATTATTATAAATGATAAAAAAATACAAAAGTCAATGTTATTAATAATATATATATATATATATATATATATATATATATATATATATATATATATAATATTGCTATTAGTGATAAATTGTCAAAATTGTTACTACTAGTGCATTGCATCATACTGGTACTTTATTTTTAAATTTGAGTCTTACACACAATATTTGAAAAATTATTAAAAAAGTTCAAATATATTAATGATAATAATATTTATTTAGTGATTATTTTTAAAAGGCTCTTTTACTTGATTATGATATTTCGTTAATGATAATAACATTTTGAAATGTTCAATAAATTTAATTTTGATGATAATAAAATTATTTATATACATCGTAAATAATATCTTGTATTACCTTCATGATATACATTAAAATGACATCATTTTAATTTTTTTAATATCACTTAAAAGCTTATTTAGTTTTGCATTGAAAACTCGTGTAACAACTTCAATACGATCATCAATTTTTGCCAACGATATAAGATAAGCTTTTAATTACTTGTCATTTTGGATCAATAGTGAATGTATTGAAGAGATCAAGATTGTAAATTGCTTGACATAGAGTTATCGTTTCTTGATAGTTTTGCACCATACGTCTTTGGTTAAGAAATTTATTTGAAATGTGGCTAGAGCAAACTTAACTTATTTATATAGATGTAAGAATAGACAATTTATTTGAAAGGTGGCCAGAGCAACATAAGGTTTGATGGAATTAAAAAGTTTTTTGTTTAGTTAGATATTTAATTTCATTTAAATGTAAATGATATTTATGAGTTAAATGTTATTGAAGTGTAAAGTTATATCAACAACAATTGGAAGAGCAAGTGATGAGTTAGAAATAAATGATAATGTGAAAGTGTCATGGAAGTGAAATAATAATGATTGAAATGCTTAGTGTCATTCATGACATTTCATATTATTTTAAATTATTAAAAAAATAAATGATATTAAAATGAAAAGAGCAAGCTTATATGAAAAAAAAAATTACAAATGGATCAATAGAATTTATGATACTATCATGTTTTATCTCAAATATTGAATTGTTACATAATTTTTAATCAACTAATAAATAAAACATATTATCTATTACATGGATGATTGAACTTTTAACGGTAAAAATAGATATATTGATAAATAATATAATGAATGGATTGGTATAATTTATTATTTTATAATATTATGATGATTTATCCTATACATTTTAATAATTATCATGATTTACAATCGACTTGATGAATTAAAATCATTAATTATCATGTGAAAGATTCAAATTTTAATGTTGTTAGAAATCAAAGTAAATTTTTGTATTTATTTAATAATAATTATATTATTATTATTATTATTTTGTTATTATGATAACAATCTAAACATAATATAGTTAGTAAATGTAATTGCAGTATTATATCAAAATACCTTTTAAATATATAATCAGTTTTGTTTATAATATTGATTAAGAAGACTAGCATGATAATTTACCTTTGATAACATTCTTTGGTCTTTCTTAATTATAAAATGTTTTAGTTTTGTAATTCTAATATGAGTTTCCATCTTAATTTTTAACAGTACTCATTGCACATTTGTATGGAATTTAATAGGGAAAAAAATACAAATAATGAGAAGGTGACAATTATTAACTAATGGAACTATGGGATTGGAAAAAAAAAATATACGGTTGAAAACCGTTATATACTTGCTTTATAAATTTCTAAACTTAAACAATGAGATCCAAATTTGTTTGATGAAATTATACAAAATAGCAGCTATATGTTGCATTGCTTATTTACATTTTATGTTATAAGTAATGTATTTTTAGTATGAAGTAGGCACATGTTTAATTTTAAAAGCATATACAATATTATAAATTATGTAGTAAGTTGTCTCATTTAGAGAGTTATGTTTATTTAGTAAGTGATATTTAAATATCATTTAGTTAGTAATAATTGTAAGTAGGAATAAGTAATTAATTTTGATATAATAAATTGAAGTGCATCAATAAACTTAATATAAAACATATAAAATATCAAATTAAAACTAATATAATATTTATTTCGAACTTTAACTTATATGTAACTTTGAAATAAACATTGTTGTTATTATTAATATATGGTATAACATTAGTAGTACTAATAATGATAATAAAAATAAATGGTGTTTGTAGTTATAACCTTTTGACATACACCATAGCAAATATAGTTAGTATATGGATATAAATAATTATAACGTATTTTCATCCTCACACTAAACTAATAGTAGAAAATCATCTCATACACGAAAAACAAAACAAAAATTTGAAGGAACTTTTCTTTCAATATATAATCATGATATGCAAAAAATATTATAAAGATAAAATTAATTTGACCACCAAAATGATTGTTTAAAAAAAGGTTTTCACATCTAAATGATATTAAAAGCACAACTAAGATCTTTTTCATATGCCCAACATGATTATGCTATAAAGTTGCGTTTCATAGTGCCCATGTTATTAATCCATGTATAACTTAAACATATGTAAAACATACAACCAAAAAACAACAAATGATAAAGGAACATAAAACAATTAATGACAATGAACATAGTCAATACTTTGTTTTGGTGACAGTCTCTTTTCTCGTCCTTGCTTCTCGTCACCAACAATCAATATTCATAACCTTCACTTTCACCCGGTTCTCACACCTTGAATGATTATATGCAAATTATAGTTCAGTGGCTAAATCGAGACAAAAAATAGTTTAATGGCTAAATAAAAAAAATATGAAAGTTGGAGGGTCAAAATGATACTTAACCCTGTTAAAAAACTTTAAAGATAGAGTAATTAGTACTATCATTTATTACATAGGACTCAACTTATACACACACATGGCTATTGGTTATGGTTATTAATTGCCCTCTAAAAAAGCTAGAATACTAATAATGTTTAAATAATTAATGTTTTAATTTTTAGATTATATATGTAATAACTTTATTAAAAATCTCAACATAACAATTGAGTTAATAAACTAGTATCAATATAAAATAGTCGTGCAAAGAATTTTACCAATTGTATATCGTTTACAAGTTATATAAAATATTTATTGGAAACAAAAATTACAATTACTTAATGCAAACAAAAATAAAATATAACTACAAAATGAAAATAAAATAAAAAACATAACTACCAAATGAAAAAAAACATTACAATAGATAAATGAAAGTATTCGTCATCATCCCAAAAAAACCATGATGAACTAAGCAAAAAAAATTGCTTAATAATGATATAAACCCTCAAACTAAATTAGTTGTCATATTATGTTTGAATACTTTTAGCTTCTTTGTTTTATTGAAACATTGGATTATTATTTAGGGTAGATTGGCAAAAATATGACCTAAAATTTGATTTTTTATTGTTTATATTAATATTATTGATTTTTTTCATTAACAATAGCAAATTTTATACATTTTACTATATATAGTAAAAAATTTAAAAAGTTGATGTTGTAAATAATAAAATAAAGGGCTAATTGTTAAAAGTAGAAACAACATTATGCATTTCTAACATGTATAACAACATTATTTATTTTGTATCATTAATAACATCAACTTTTATAATTTTTATCATTTATAGAAAAACTTAAAAAAATTGTTGCTATAAATGATAAAATACAAAAGTTAATGCTATTAATATTAAGGATACAAAATACGAAAGTTGATGTTATTAATGTGATTAATACAAAAGTTAATGTTATTACTGATAAAACATATATAATGTTGCTACAAATGATAAAAAATCAAAAAGGTGTTATTACTTTTAGTAACCGACCCTAAAATAAAATTCAAAAGTTGATTTTACTAAGGATACAAATGACAATTGCTATAAATAGAAACAACTTTTAGCTTTTTTTATTATTTGTAACAATATTATTTATTTTATCATTAATGACATCAACTTTTATATTTTTTAATGATTTATAGCACAAACTTTAAAAAGTTGTTGTCATAAATGATAGAATATACAAAAGTTAACACTTTTAATGATATAAAATATATAATTGATGCTATTAATTATGAAAAATACAAAAGTTGATATCATTAATGATAGAAAATAAATAATGTTGTTATAAATGCTAAAAAGGTGAAAACGTTACTGCTATTTTAAACAATTGATCAATAAAACAAAATATATAAGTTGATGCTATTAATTATAAAAAATAAATAATTTTGATATAAAAAGTGAAAAATGTTGCTATTTATAACAATTGACCATATTAACTATATAATACTTTTTATTATCGTATATATTATATTATTTAAATATAAAATTAAAGCTAATTTTTTAATCAGTTATTCAACTCATACGACATATTTAATTGATATATTTGTTACCAACTACAATTATCAACCTAAAATTCGTTACATACGTGAGACCATAATCTATCATCACATGTATCTAATTAAACTTATAATTGTATTATTAGAAGTTAAAACATGATGCAATATGTTTTATAACATCCATATGTTTTCTTTAGATGCTTTCTATTTCTTTATTCCTTTCTTTTGATATTTTGAATATTCATATATCCAAAAAATTACAATTTCATCGTCAAATCTAAATCCAGTTCTAAAAATTCAGATATTTAGTTACATTAGGCATTGTAAAACTGGTTTAATGTTAAAAAAACCATTATATTTCTACAACTTTATCAGTTTGGTTCTTCAATACCATTTTAGTTCTCACATTATTTTTTGATTATTAAAATTGTGAAATTTGTCATCGGTAACATGTTTTTTAGGTTGAAAAAATGATATAACATTTTAGTATAAGTTTTATGTTGAAAAAACCGTCATATTTTAAGTATTTTATCAGTTGATCCCTATGACATTTTTTATATTAAAGAAATCAAAATGTTAAATGATTTAGTAATATTCGATATAACTGATTGCTTAAGCACATAAATTTTATAATAGATTCAACATGAAAAAAATCGTAATAATGATCAAACTGATAAAAAACTGAAAACGTAATGATTTTTTTAATAATCGTTAAACTAAAATGCGATTTCATTATTGTAACATGAACAACAGACTATCAGTATTGAATTTGACAATTTCAATAAAAAATAACCAATATAGCAAAATGATAAAAAAATAACATTGATAAACAAAACTGATAAAACTATAACACATAACAAATTTTTTAACGTTAACCATTTAAAATTCAAATATCCTACTTTTAAATAACTGAATCCAGTGAAATGGTCATGTAGCAACAGTTGGTGGGGGTGCCGAAAGAAGGCGTACGGGTGAGCAAAAAATGAATCGGAAACCCATAAACCAAAAAAATCAGAAATCCAAAAAAACGAAACCGAAATAATCGGAGTAAATGATTTGAGTTCTGATTTCCTCTCTAAACCAAACCGAAAAAACGAACCGAACCGGTTTTTTAAATTAAATTAACTTTTTAATATTTTATATATTTATTGAGTTATTTTTACTTTACTCATATTTAATGATATGTGCTACACAGAATCAATTTTCTACTTTATATATATAAATGACATTTATGATGTTAAAATCCTAATTAAATGATATGCTTAATAATTATGCTTATGTTAATTATATGTGATGTAATGAATACTAATTAATTGATGTAAGTATTCTTATTATAATTCTACATCACGAACTTATTAAAATATTAATACCAAGTCTAAGTTAGTAAGTTTAATAAATTAAAGTATCAAACTATAACTAATTAATAATTAATATCCAATTTTAGTAAATCAAAATATCAAACTAAGACACAAATTGATTAAAAATCCAAACGCAAGAAACTATTTTGTAATTTTTTTATTAAATAGTGTTTAACTTTAGTAAAGAAAAAATCATAAGTTTAGTAAAGAAAAATTCATATTCAGTAAACAAATGACCAATATTTTTCGGTTTTAAACCCAAAACGCAAGCCGTTTTAAAAAATTCAAAAACTAAAAAAAATCCACGGGTGTAAACCGATAACCCAAACGAAAAAACCGAAACCGGAACCCCATTTCAAAAACCGAAAATTTTGATTTAACGTCTTACAAGCGAAGGATAATGTAAGCCTGTAAGGTTCAAAGATGTAAAATGTGAGAGATTTAGGTACCATAAACAGAAACCACTAGAAAGTATAGGGGTGAGTATTATGTTGAAAATATTCCTCACCATTAGTAAGATTCCACGTGGCACATCACCAACCACAACTGTCAGAAGCAGCTCAATGCATGTCACAATTTGTATCGAGACGCCTGGCCTCCTTCTCCAATTTTCTTTCCTTCTCTGCTCTACTATTTGCAGAAATGCACAGTAGGTTTGTCCTCTTTCTCATCTCAGTGAACCCTAAATTCACAGAACCAGTGAGCTTACAAATACAGAAGGTACTACGTCTGGATTTTGAGAGAGAATTATAACAATTTCATTGCTTCATCTTCTTCATTGCTAGGGACTGGGGTGTAACCAACTAAGGTAAGTGGGTTTCTCCTTTTCGTTTAGATTTCAAATGTGTATTTAACTGAAATTGTTGCTTTGTATTCTTACTTGTTGGGTTTGGTTTGTCTCAAAAATTGAGGAAGTTTTGGGTGAATTTAAGGTGATTTGATTATACGTTTATATGCCAAAAATTGGATTTTCATAGAGGATGGAATCGATTTGATCACTTGCAGTCAGTCAAATAGGTTAGGTTTTTCTCCATTTTGTTTAGATTAAAATGGGAATTCTTTTGCTTGAATGTCGAATTCCGATTTTGAATTTGTTTCTTTGATTCCGATTTTGTATTTTCAATTTTCATAGAAAAATTGAGAAATTTGACAATTTAAGGTCATATAGGCTTATTTAATTATTATTATTATTCTTTCTATTTGATGACCTCATTGTTTCTTTTGAGTAAGAATTTAGTTATTATTATTATTATTTTTTATAATTTAAAGGCTTTTAAACATGCACTTTACACTTATAATCGCAATACTTCTTTTTGGGATGACCGTCGTGAAAATTGCTAACTTTTGTTTTCGAAGTTTCCAACATTAAAATATATTAGCAGCCCATTTTAATAGTGTTGAATTTAGTTCACCGTTTATTTTCATAAAAAAATTTGCATTTATTGATGTGTCTTTTGGATGTTTGATTATCAGTTATAGGAGTACAGTCTTATGAAGTTATCACTCACAGATTGTTCTTTCAATAATCCTCATTAATCTTGATTCATATCTTGAAAGTCAAATAGTCTGATTACATTTAAAGTTTCGATTGAATCAACTCTTGTTAGATTTGTTAGGTTTTCAATTAATAAAACAAAACGAAATTTAATAAGACACGAACCACTCCGTCATTTTAAACTATAAAACATACCAACAATGATACAATGAAGAATGTATCTTGATATGATCTAAAGAACACAAAGTTAGGAAGCATTTTGTGTCCACAAGTAATAACGCCTCAAACCCGATGCTAGTTCTCGCTTTAATGCAATTATCGATTCCCAAAACCGAGAGAAAATCAGAGAGAGAGAGAGAGAGAGAGAGCCAAAGGGGAGGGGCTTGGCCATCTACCGAATTCCTTGATCACAAAAATTAGGGTTTCCAAAACCTTTAAAACCCTTACTTAAAGTCACCTTGTAAGTATCCATAAATTGAATATGTTATTATCCTTTTCATCTACTTATTATCATAGTAATTAGTATTTCAATAATACTTGGATAATATTTCAATCTAGTCATTATCTCATAATCAAGTAAATATTACTATATTTGATCATGTGGGGTTGGGTTTCATCATTCAAGGAATACTAAAACATACAACATTTGAAATCATGTTAATCTAATTATTTTCATAACATCAACATGACTTCTATATTTAATGCTACAATTCATTTTTTTCATAGATACAATGGTGATTGAACATTCTTGAAATCTCTATTGCCATGTTTGACCAAATTTGAGAGTTTTAGTTAACTACTTTAACTAATTCACCTTTCATTTAAAATTTTATTGTCATCTTTACAAAAGACTTAGTACTGATCAAGTAATAACTCACCTAGCTTTTAGGCACAATTTTTTCTTTAACTCTGCAATTTCCCTTAGTTGCGCATGGTTTACATTTGCATTAAATATTTCCATATAGGATATACAATCCTACTTCCTAGCTTATGGGACGTTCCCATATATTTATAATATTGCACCTTCAACAACATATGCTTAATCAAATAATAGTGATATCCGATATTCTGTATGGAATAATCGACTTATTAATCTTATCAACAAGTATTGGCTATCCATTACTTTTATGGCATTGTATCAAAAGGTATACTTTCTAAACAAGTGATCAAGATGCCAGAAAGTTCCTTTTGATATTTCATATAACTTTTATATGTATATCATAAAAGGTGCTATACCGTTATACATGTAACTTGAACCATTCAATTTTTTTGACAAAACCAAATCAATTGATTTGTATACCAAAACTTCGTGTTTTGTTGTGGTTTGGTTAAAATGCAATTCTTTTGTTTAAACAATTCAGATATCTCATATCCAGTTGACATCTTCTAGACATTTGGTGAACAACCTTATATGCAACTCTTACATATCCAATTTATTTACTGGACTCGCATTTTATTGTCAAACTCCTTAATGACAAATATCCTCTTGTTCATTTCTAGATAATGAACACTTACATGTCAGTCTCATCTTTTCTACAGACTTTTTGCATGTGGAATCAATAACCATAGCTGATTTCATATGCTTAACTTGTGCAAATGTGCAATATTATTGAACTACTTTCAAAACTTTATTTAATTCACTAAGAATGAATAGACTACGCTACACATATGAGTTAAAATTATTTTAATAAAACTTCTTGATTAAACATTCCTTTATCACACTTTAAGAAAAATGACCAAAAGGATTTATCAACCAATACTATCGTTCAATGATGATTTTATGTTTCATCATCTTTGTTATTTGAATTTCGTCAAATTATTGACTCATTAATCACCTTGATCATGAGTTACCATTTAAGTCGTACTTCAATAGTTCGTCTTTTGATTATCATGGCTATTGTCACAATAGTATTTATAAAAAATTTAACAAAATCTTGAAGTAACAATTTATTCATACCGAAAGTATCTAAAATTTCAAATTATTTTACAGTAAATTGTTTGAATATTAAACCCATAATTAAAAATAGGGACATCAAAGTGATTGTGGGATTCCGATGAGCTCTTCAACAACAACCGTTGCTTGCTCCCATTGCCACGATTGATTCAGTTCATCCTCATTTCTATTTCGTCCCTGCAAACAATTTGCATGAATGAGTCAATTATCTTGGCATCATATACACAAGATTGAATCGGAGAAGTGATTGTTTAGATACCTGAAATGATGGTCTCACCAGCCTTCTAGGCTTTCTCCAAGTACTTAGGATGATTTCTCTTTCACTATCCTACTTCCTGACACTCGAAGCACTTGTCATCGTGGGCTTTAACATCCTTCATATTGGACTTGGCTTCAGGCTTGAATTTATTATCCGACTTGGATTTTCCTTTCCATTTCTGCAACTTGTGCTTTCTACTTTTCTTAAGCCTTCCCTTCACGATCACCGACACATCTTTGGACTTCTACTCAGCAAGCTTGGCCCCATACTTTCTTTAGCTTTTTTTTTTTGTATTAGATGCAATTGATTTATGGATCTCTCCATATTAATCATGTTATAATTGATTACAAACTGTTTTTAATCCTTAGTCCGTGAGTTGAGTACATATGCATCGCCAAGTGTTGGGAATTGGATATCTAAGCCTCTTTAGATGGTCATGTAGCCTTTCATTTTTTGAACGTAGGCCCTAACTGATGATCCTCGTCCATCTTAGTATCCTACAAGAGTTCAGTGCTCGAGTGGTATTGTACCTCTCAGTATGGGTTTGTGTCTGGAACATGTCTTTCAGCTGGTCATACATGTCAAAGCACCATCTTCCATTAAGTTGATATGTAGCTTAGACCTTAGGTGACATAGTAGCCAACATTAGAGATCTCACGTCCAACAAGTTCTTGTATGCTTATGGAATTCCAGAGCACAGCTCGTACGTTTGTGGGTGCTGGCTCACCTTTTGGTGTTTACAGGATGTGCCACTTCCTTTAGGTTGTGTTTGGTGGAGAGAATCGAAACAAAGGAATTATGGGCAATTTATTAGTTAGGAGACTCAAATTATGTATATCAAGTCGCTATGAATTCTCAAGTTGTATCATTATATAACTTAGAATTCAATTCTCTCATAACTCTAGCAATGATGAAGAATTAAGTAGAAACTAAAATTAGGAAAAAAGAAATACAACAATCATTAGGTTATTGTATTTTCAAGTTTCATGGTCTAAAAGAACAAATATTTTATCTTTCGTTCCTTGTTTCTTCAATCTTATCTACCAAATGCAACCTTAATGTATGATAACAATTCTCAGTTTTCTTTCCCAATTTAAGGAAGTTCATACACCCAAGCTTGTCCTTCTTCAAGTTGGATTGCAAGGAAAAATTATTTGTGGTGTTGTTTTTGTTGTTTCTGTTTGCCGTTTAAATAAAATTCTAACTTTTAGTACTTGATTATCAAAAAAAGATTAATAAATCAACAACCCCTTCTAAGTTGATTATGACCTACATGAATAAACTATTTTGGGCTGGTAACTTATTACCTATCAACTCTTTGCAACTTTTAGAGGGCATTTGGTACATAGATTTGTAGAGAATAGAATTTCCTAATGTTTACAAGCTTTTTTAACACTCATAATACTGTGACACTGAGAATGAATAAAAAACTATAAAAACTTCATTCGCATTCCCTTTCCATGTTTTTTAATCTCTCTATGTGTTAAGGGTATAAGAGAAATAAAAATTACACTAAACTCACTTCTTTCACTACCTTCCATTGAGAATCAACACACTCATCACATGATAAAAAAGCTTGTAAACCTCGACAATTACATTCTTTACAAGTCTATGTACCAAATGCCTCTGAAGTTTTTATGATATTTTTTAATTTCTGAAATTAAAGAAATATTAGTCTCATCAATGCCTTGGTCACGAGCCCTACTTAGGAATCATCACTAAATCAAACCATGTCTAAATAGTGCAAGTCATTGGCCCGAGTCCTATTGGGAACCGTAATGCTTACATTGTTAGAAATTCTATTTAGATGGACTTATATGTTTAATGGGCTTTCCTTTTAATAGACTTACTGAGCTATTAATTAATAAAATAATACTATTGGGCTTTAGGGTTTGATGATAACCCTAATTTTCATTCAATATATAGTGAGGGTCCCCAATACCCAAAAACAACCCTAAGATCCCTAATCTTCATCCATCAGAGATCTGCTGTTTAGTTTAGAACATTAAGGCTTTAGGTGAGGAAGACTCTCACAACTCTGTTCGTTCGTCGTCAGGTTTTTGCATAAAGAAGACGATATCAATGGATTCAGGTATGGATTCAGGTATGAATTCTTTTATGGTTTATTTTAATGATTTAACAATATGGTTGATCTGGTTTATTATTTAAATATATCTAGCTTACATCACTTATTCCAGTATGCAACATGATGTCCATCTTTGGCATGACCCACCATGTTGACCGGGTAGCATGAGTGTTTTCAAGTTGACGATATTTGTGACTTTAGATTTTTGTACAAGTGTTTGTAATTTCATAAAGCCAACTTTTTACAAAACAATTTTGAAATATGTGTTTTCACTCTTAGATTTTCACTCTTAGCCTAAACCAAATCTTAAAACGAATTTGAAATCTGTTTGGTTCGGTTTATAAACCAAATAAACCTATGAAATACAATTTACAAACAATCAAATACCAAACGACAAACATAAAACCTTCAAGCATATCAAATAGCCAAATATTCAAATATGCAATCCCAAAATATCAAGTTCAGCCCACCTTAAATGTTTGACATCAAAAGAATTAATACCATAACAGAAGTTCCCAAACGGCCTAACGTTCATACTTTAATCATCTGCTCCCAACAATCGTTTGAGTTCACGCAATATTCGACACACACAAAAATGGATTTCACGCGTACCTTAAATAATCGAGCGTAGCTCTTCTGAATGATCATTCACAAATTCTTTTTTACAAAAACGTGTATAAATCATGATTATATGACTTTTTCTCAAAAGAATGATACCTTTATATATTATATTCAAAAAATAAATATGGTAAATGGTTAAAAAAATCATGTTAAGGTGTGGATGATCATTCACAGAAATATACATGACCTTTCACAAATTTTTAAAAGACAAAGACTCGGTGAATGTATCTGAAATTCACATATCATGTGTGTACATGATTGTGAAAAAAATAAAAAAAATTTTAAGGACCTTCGGGTGCACTTGATCTCGAGTGTTGCGTTTTTGAACCTAAGTATGTGTGTGTGTGTGTATATGTATGTATGTATGTATGTCATGCATGCATTGTGGTTCAATGGAAAACCTCTATACATCAAAAGATCTTGGAAAACCACAATGCATTAGCAAAGTTGGATTGTGCATCATGATCACTTGATGTATCATGTAGACGGCTCGAGTCAAACCACAATACACCGCAAAGGAAAGCATATTGCATCATGCGAGGATGGTGCATCACGATCACTTGATGCATCATGCAGTCGGTCTCGGATCAAGTCGGTCCAGTAGTCCAAACCGATCCGTTTTGTCGAAATTGTTCCATCGTTTTTATGTTTCTGCACAAAAATAAAATATTAAATTACTTAGTTGGGAATTGAACCCGGGATCTCTTGTTCCATAAAGCAATGCTTTAAGCTACAAGTCATTTTATAATCAAATTTATTGAATTATTATTTTTAATTACAAAGTTACTCTTTAATATGTTAACTTACTAGTGCATCGTAAGGAAAAGTAGTGAATAAAATTCGATGTTGATATATGAAATTAGAGATCTTGGGTGTGATATTTAGTAAATAATATATTAAATATTTAGTTTCTTATTAAAAGAGAGTATGTCAACAAATTTAACAACAAAATGACATGTACCTCAATGGTAAAAGTATTGTTTTATTGAATTAGAGGTTTTAGGTTCGATTCTCAGCTAAGTATTTTATTTTTATGAAGAAGCATAAAAATGATGGACCAACTTCGACGGTGCAAATTTTAGTATTTTGACCGTCAGACCGACTCGACTCGGTCGGTCACATAATGCAATCAAATGATCGTGATGCACAATGTTTTCCTTTGCGATGCATTGTGGTTCGACTTGGACCACCTGCATAATGCATCAAATGATCATGATGCGTAATTCTTCCCGTCTAATGCACCCGCATGATGCATATTTTCTCTTAGTGATGCATTTTGGTTTATAAAGGTTTTAGATGCATACACACACATAGTTTTTTTCTGTAATTTGGGTTTTTTTTGGTCCACAGTTGGCCAGATCAGTAATCAATCCAAAAACCGAGTTTCATAAATCATAATTGGTTTGGTCTGAAACCAAAACAAAAACTGGATTTTAAAATTGGTTTGGTTCTGAATGAATTCAATTTGGTTTGGTTTTCGGTTTCCTCGGTCCCGGACCAAAAACTTCCCATCCGTACTTGAAACTGTTTAAATCCAAATATCACTTAACCCCGGAATTATATTCTTCGCGGCCTAAACAACTTTTGGCCATTTAATTAATCTTAGATTAACTAACCTACTTTAATTAATCTTAGGTTAACTAACCTACTTTAATTAATCTTAGATTAACCAAAAACTACCCATCCGTACTTAGATTAACTAACCTACTTATAATAGGCATGTAAGCCTCTCCGTACCAAGAAATACACAATCACAACACAACACAACACAATTACAATTGGTCGTTTTATGCTGGACTATGTCAACATACATTCATCATATCAAACTAATCATTGGGAATTTATTTCATATCTATTATGTAAACCCAAATTGATTCCTCTGTCAATTTTAGAATTGTCACTTCAGTTTTTTCTTAACATTTTCAGTTAACTTTGGTAAACTCTTCTGATAAAACCATTTTTCAGGTCACATTATTTGGACTTGAAACTATTTCGATCCAAATATCACTTAAACCCAAAAAAGTTAAATTCTTCCCAGCATAAACAACTTTTGACCATTTAATTAATCTTAAATTTACTAACCTACTTATAATAGATATAATCTATCACAATTTTACAAGTTAAAACTAGGGTTCTAAATGATATGTAGGCCTCTTCATAGCAAGAAATAAGCAATCACATCACAACACAATAAGAATTGGTCGGTTTTTGGCTTGGCTATGTCAATATACATTCATCATATCAAACTAATCATTTGGATTTTATTTCTTCATCTACTATGAATATTCCCAGTTCATTAAACACAAATTGATGTTCACACCACTTTGTTCTTGACATTTTTTAATTA
The DNA here is from genome assembly GCA_020465985.1 of Centrapalus pauciflorus. Lineage (NCBI taxonomy): Eukaryota > Viridiplantae > Streptophyta > Magnoliopsida > Asterales > Asteraceae > Centrapalus > Centrapalus pauciflorus. The sequence continues at coordinate 454,248 of JAANYP010007652.1, read as the reverse complement.
ACCTATGGTAAACTCTTTTGATTAAATTATTTCTCGGGTGGTATTATTTGGACTTGAAACTATTTCAATCCAAATATCACTTAACCTAAAAAATTAATATCTTCCTGACCTAATAAGCTTTTGGCCATATAATTAATCCTAGATTTGGTTTCATCCTTTAATTTTTGTTGTAGAATATTTTAACTCTAAACCTCTTCATGTCAAATAATTATTATAACCTAATTAAATCTAGATTGATCCAAAATTTGATCTTCAAGCCTTTTTATCTTGATTTCCAAACCTTTTGAACAATATAATAAAGCCCTTTTGAAAAACAATCCATTTTATTTGTTAAACCTTTTAATACATCAAAACAACTTATCATTCATTGTTAATACTATTTTGACTCATCGAGTTTCAAATATCAAATACATGTTGATTTTATAAACTTTTGAATGTCAAAATTTTAATTCATCAAGTCTTTTGATCAAACCTTTTGATCAAGACTTTGATAAATTAAACTCTTTTTGAAAAATCTAAACCTTTTAAATCAAAATAGAACTTTGAACTACTGATATCTTTCATCTTGTCAAAACTTTTTTGACTCCAAAATCTTTGAATCAAACACCTTTAATTATCAAAACAACTTTTGATTATTAAACCCTTTTGGTGATTCTCAAAGATTAAAATTTCATCATTAATACTTTTATTAATTAAAAAATATTTTGAATATTAAACCTTTCAACATTTAAAAAACCTTTTTGAACATAAAACCTTTTAATAAACAAAAAATATATGTTGAACGAGATCGTATTTTAAAAAAAGTTTTCGACAAGCCAGCCCTAGCAATAAAAACACGAGCCTGAGCCCGATATATTGTTGCCAAGGGAGGCTAATAGGTCGAGGCCAATGCCTCCAGGCCGAATACCAAGGCCGACTTAATCGTGGCCTTTGATGAAGGCCAAGGCTTCCGACCTCATTAATTATCCTGGGCAACCCAAAATAGAGGCTTCTCAAACAGTCAAACCTAAAGGTTTATGTGACCGAGATTCGGCTCGCGGTCAAGGACAAGGCCAAGCTTTGGCTTAAACCGAAACGCTTTGGCCGACCCATACAAACCTATGGTCGGTGGCCTAGCCCTAGGCTCAAAGGCCGAAGGCCAGGCCGAGGTCAAGGCCGAGCGTATGCTCGAGGCTGAGACCACTTGGCCGAGCCATAGCTCAAAGTCGAGACCTCCATCAATATTGATCAATCCATAGCCGAGTTTAACATCAAAGATCAATTCATTTTGATTGTGACTTTCTCAAAACCAAATATTCGACCGAGCAACTCAAACCTAACATCTTTTTAACCAAAAAATTTAATTATTAAAAAAACTTGATTATTTGTCAAGAACGTTAAGTGCGAACAAATATATAATAGTTTTCTAGTAACCATACTACACTACTGTTAGGTTTGTTAGGTTTTCGAACAATATAATGCAGAGGAATTTAGTAAAACACAAACCATCACAAGATCCGTCAATATTCATACAATGAAGAATGTACTCTTGATATGATCCCAAGAACATAAATTTGGGAGGTTTCGGTGTCCACTGGTGATGCACCTTTGAACCCGATGTTAATTCTCGCTTTAGAGCAATTATCGATTACCTAAACCGAGAGAAAATCATAGAGAGCACCGAAAGGGAGGTGTTCGGTCCTCTTGTGATGGCCGAATTCCTTGATCAAAAAAATTAGGGTTTCCAAAACCCTTAAACCCCTTGTGTAAAGAAACCTTGTAATTATCATTGAACCTGTTATTATCCTTTTCATGTACTTATTATCATTAGTATTTTAATAAGACTTGGATAATAATTCTATCTAGTCATTATCTCATAATTAATTAAATATCAGTATATTACGATACTAGTCTTTTACCCATGAATCACATGGGTTGATTTAATATTTTTTTTAATTTACAATTATACTTAAAACCATAATAAATATTATTTTTATTAGTGTATAAATTTATAATAATAGATAATAATAACAATAAATGTATATATAAATTGTAGTTTGAATTTAAATGTTTAAACATTCAAATTGTTAAAGATTTAAGTTTATAGTTTTTAAACATTCAAGTGGTATCTCTTAAAAAATGACAAGTGACAAATTTATTTACTTATTCTAAAAGATAAATGTCATTAGGATAGGAGAACAAGTGGCTTCGTAGAAACTTCTATTAGTTTATGTAATAATAACTAATCTATATTTGGATAATTATATTAATCATCATCGAATGATAATTAACCCTTTGTAATACCTCATAAAACATAAGTCCCTTAATTTAATGGTTATGTTTATTAATCATCTAATGATTGATAATTCTCTCATTAACATCTGATGTTATTATTCCTCAATATCACTTATTCTGGGGTGCTTGCCGGTGTGACACTCTGGTGTCCCAGTTGGCAATGATACTTAGTAATGTCAATAGGCACACATACATTCCAACTACTCGTTGGTAAGAAAACATATTGAAAATGACATTTATATGAAGAAAGAAGGAAAATGTCATAATGGCATAAACAGTTCGCCCTCTATAGCACTAAATACCGATATGGGGTTTAAATCCTAATTTATACATGTTGAATTTAAACTAGGATTCGGTTCCCATTTTCAGGATTTCTCGTTCGATGTAACATTTGTCCAATGAGAATTGTGACTGATACCAAAGCAGATTTGGGGCTTGCTGGTGGTATCACTAATCAGTGGGAGAATAGTAACGAAAATAGTAACGCAGCTGCAGCTGCATTTGGTGCAGGTGCAAATGCGACATTCACGGACGATTTGATGGCGTTTGTGGAAGCAGATGCATTAGCTGAGCTAGTTTGGTCTCCAGGAGCAGGTTTACGCGTCAAAATTACCGACAGAAAACCATGTTTGATAAGGGAAGCTGGTCCAAGCAATATGAAATTATCACGGTCTGAAAATAACAGTAGCAAGGATTGCTCAATTGCATCACGGGCATCGTGTCATGTGAGTGGTGAAGTTGACAAGCCTTGCAGCTCTGTCAATACGCCGAGAAGCACAAGTCATGGCCACACAGGTACATATTAAATTTTGAAGTCAAAACGGGTATTTTTTGTGATCATGTAAACTTTTGATGTGACAAACTATTCAAACCATTATACTTGTTTTCGCAAAAATAGCAAAAAGTACTACATATTGTGATAACGAGCTATTTTTCCACAAAGCAAAAAAAACCACTATATGATGAATTTTAGCATATGCATTTTTTGCAATTTTGTGGAGAATCGTTAGTTCTTAAAGATTGCATTTGAGTCTATGCAAACTAGTTTTCTTTTGAGAAATTTCCAAATTAATCAATTATTTTAATGGTACTGCAAATGCAAAAAAGAAGGTTATATTTTCAAATAAGAGCAATAATAGAACAAAAACTGCAAAGTATGTTGGAATTTTGTTTGCATTTGCATTTTTTTTGTAACAAACTCTCCAAATTCACTTGTACTTACATATTCAATATACTGTCAAACATGTCTTTCTCTAAACCTCATAAACTTTTGAGAAATTTTGCAAGTGATTAACTTCTTGAACAATCATATTTTATATCTTATTACACAAACCTTTTTTTGTTTGCAAAAAAGGCAAATAAAATACCACAATTTGCAAAAAAAAAAATGAGTGATATTGGCCGGATATTGTTGCTACAAAGTATAAACACGCTATATTGATTATACTTGCCACAATTTGTTCTGTATCACTCCTTTGTTAACTATTATGGCAAGTAAAAAACGCTTATTTGCAACAAAAACCAACGGATACCAGATGGAAAAGTTAATTACTTTTGATACTTTTTGATAATTACCGAGGTTTATTACAATTAAGACATATACACAAACTGTTAATGCGAAAATTGTTGCAAATTTGACCTCAAGAGTCAAATGGTTTGGTTGATCTTCTTTTTATGGCTTCCTGTAGGTCCACAAAACCAAAGAACAGATGATCCATTATCCGAACATATTTTTGAAGATGGAGCAACTAGCGGTGTTGACAGGTCGGGAGCTGATTATAGACAACCTTCTAAAATCAACGCTATGATGCCGAGTGTGCTCGAGGAACATTTTGAAATGGATAATGCTAAAATGGAAAACACTAGTAGCTTTAGTGACTATTTTCGTGAAACTGCACGAAATGCTATCTTACAGAACGCAAAGAGCGCTGAACATGGCGATTCAATTCCAGGTGAAGAAGATACAGCAAGCTCTTTTAATCGTCATGAAAACCACGAGAACCACGAGGTTGAGAGCCATGGAAGCATGGAAAGTTGCAAAAGTGCTAATGTAGTCACTGAAAGAAAGAGGAGATCTAGCTTTGAACAAGAATTGATTCTTGGCAGTAAAAGAATCAAGAAACAAGCTCAAGAATATGCGGATAAAAAAAATAGTTCTTTCACGAATTGGATATCGAACATCGTGAAAGGCACAAAGAATCCAGTGCATTCTGATCGTAGAATCAGTGTTCGCGATGAAAATCAGAATACTGAGAGCAAAAAAATGGGATTTCAATCTCTCTTCTTACCGGATGTGAAGGCACAGGAAACTGTTCCACATACCGACAAAAAGTTTGTTGTCAGCTCTAGGGAAATGGATTTAGCCGGCCATAGATCACACCATGTGAAGGCACAGGAAACTGTTCCACATACTGACAAAAAGTTTATTGTCGGCTCTAGAGAAATGGATTTAGCCGGCCATAGATCACACGATATGAAGGCACAGGAAACTGTTCCACATACGGAGAAAAAGTTTGTTCTCAGCTCTAGAGAAATGGATTTAACCAGCCATAGATCACACGATGTGAAGGCACAGGAAACTGTTCCACATACCGAGAAAAAGTTTGTTCTCAGCTCTAGAGAAATGGATCATACTGAGAAAAGGTTTGTTCTCAGCTCTAGAGAAATGGATCATACTGAGAAAAGGTTTGTTCTCAGCTCTAGAGAAATGGATCATACTGAGAAAAAGTTTGTTCTCAGCTCTAGAGAAATGGATTTAGCCGGCCATAGATCACACGATGTGAAGGCACAGGAAACTGTTCCACATACTGAGAAAAAGTTTGTTCTCAGCTCTAGAGAAATGGATCATACTAAGAAAAGGTTTGTTCTCAGCTCTAGAGAAATGGATCATACTGAGAAAAAGTTTATTCTCAGCTCTAGAGAAATGGATTTAGCCGGCCATAGATCACACGATGTGAAGGCACAGGAAACTGTTCCACATACTGAGAAAAAGTTTGTTCTCAGCTCTAGAGAAATGGATCCTACTAAGAAAAGGTTTGTTCTCAGCTCTAGAGAAACGGATCATACTGAGAAAAAGTTTGTTCTCAGCTCTAGAGAAATGGATTTAGCTGGCCATAGATCACACGATGTGAAGGCACAGGAAACTGTTCCACATACTGAGAAAAAGTTTGTTCTCAGCTCTAGAGAAATGGATTTAGCCGGCCATAGATCACACGATGTGAAGGCACAGGAAACTGTTCCATATACTGAAAAAAAGTTTGTTCTCAGCTCTAGAGAAATGGATTTAGCCGGCCATAGATCACACGATTGTTTGGAGGTAAAAGAGAAAGAGGTCGAGGGTCTTGTGAAACACAAAAGTTTATACGAAAGAGTTACAAACGAACCACCAAATGAAATGTTTGACACCATAAGGAGGCTTAGGTTATCACGCATAGATATCTACAAGTAAGAAAATCAATCTACTTGGTTTCAATTTATCTGGTTGATATTTTGAACACGATATTTATTAATGTTGCATTATGTTATGCCAGGTGGACGGAATCCCGATCATCTATTGCTAGTTTAGATGGGTTTTTCCTACGCGTGCGGCTTACAAAATCAAAGTGTGAAGAGGAGGGAGTGGGTGTATCAATATACTATGTTGCATGCATAACAGGTATTGAAACCAAACTTAGGGCTTGAAACATTGTGTTTTTTTCATTATTTGCAAATGTACATATATGAGACTGGATTTGTATAGAATACCTGGGCACCCTAACTGAGCGGTCTCACAGTCAATATGGAAGAGGTAGTGTGTCATGTTTCAATCATGGTACAGAAGATTTACTCATCTAACTAAAATATACACAAATAATTAGGGACGAATTTTATTTTTATTTCTGATCAACTCTGAATCTTATCATCAAAATACAATTTTGTAAGATTAAATTTCACCTTCAATGGAGTGTCTCTTAAATAGAATGTGATCGGCTTGCCACCCTTGTGTGTATCTGAACTGTCTCATCATGATTGCGGCATCCTATTAGCTTACACTTCAACATCTGAAGGCCTATTTCTTAAGTATTTTCACCTTTCTCAAAAAAAGATGCAAAATTTGACATAGTCTGTTGATGAGTGAATAGTCACCAGGAGGGTGTCCTGGGAGCTGGTGAATAATGGAGGCCTAGGGTTTTTAAAAAAGAATGGCTAGGGTTTTAAAACAGAATGCACGTAACGTATCTCTATGATGCTTATTTATAGGTTTTGCCAGGATAAGATCTGTTAATCTGTTGGAAGCTTTGTTAATTAGTGGATTACTTCAAATCCCAACAAAATAAGGGGATAACTTCTTTGTCCTTATCCATAATAGTCCAACAGAATCTTTAATTAAATACTAAATTGTTAAATTGGTGGACCATTCTTATCAATATTTTAATTTTGTAACGAGCACTCATAGATAAACCGGAATATATGTCAGGAGACAAGCTAGTCATTGATATTAATTAAATTAATTTATCCAAGTCAAGTGGATCACTCATCACTATTATGTATGTTGCAGGAAGACAAGTTGAAGACCCATCGAAAGGTTTCAAAGAACAACCTATTCGTGTCAAAATTGGAGAAGTCGAAGACTTTATCGAAAGCCGATACATATCTAACTCTGAGTTTTTAGAGGTAAGATTGCTCTTTTTTGTTCATGAAAAACTCTTGCAATCTTTAATGGCCAAAAGGGGTATAATCCTGCAGTCCACAAAAATATTAACAGAAAAGAAAATCTTGAATGCTACTTCTTATTCGAAGTTGTATACTCGTCTTTATATATATACAGGAGGAACTTGTAGCATGGTGGCAGAATAGGTATAATCATGGAGAGACTCCAACTTTGAAAGATTTGAAATACAAGTTAGCTGAAAGAGCAACTTTGGGCCTTTGTTAGATGGCAACAATCCCCTGAGGAAATGCAAAAGGAATGAGAAATCTGCAAGTAATGAGTTTGTTTTGAGTTTTATGGTGTGAAGTTGTGTTTACTGTTTTGTTTTGCTTTGCTGAGATGTGTTGCTTAAAGGGATTCTGCCATTCTGGAATGGTTGGTTGTTTTTGTTTTGTTTATAAATAATGAATGGCAGAATTTTGTTTGGTTTTGTACTTTTTATGTATGAGCGAGTAAACTACACCTGTAACAAATAGTAAAGTAATGAAAAAGTTCTTTGGTTTAGAATCATGAGCAAATCTGCTTGATTTACTTATTATTTATTTATACTCTCTTATAACAATTGACTAATATCTTACACTTTTTCTTATTTCAAATAAATTCAAAATATTTCTTTTAAAAAATGGGTTTAATATGATAAAAAAATGTTTTTCATGTTTTTGCAGTTTAGTCCATTTGTGTTATTTTTTTGCCAGTAAAATCCTGAAGTTATTAATTTGTTTGTGATTTTGAAAATTTTCTTTTCTTTTTTTCAAAAAAGTCTTTAAGTTTCAGGACTTTTCAGCACAAAAAAGTGAAAAATGTTTTTTTTTTTGTGGAAAACCTTAGGATTGATTATGAAAAAAAGAAACTTTGTCAAAAAACAGAACAGAAATATTAACTAGAGTATTTTTTTTTATGAAAAAATAACATGGAAAATTAAAACTGCAAAAAACATGAAAACACATTTTTTTTTTTCATATTAAACCCTTTAAAAATTATTAAAATATGTATGTCAAAAATATTTAAGGCGTGATTATAGACATTTTATATAGATCAGATGCTAATGGACGGATGAAACAAAAAATCAAATTTGAATTTCAAAATGTCAAAGAAAATTAATGATTTAATTATTTCATGAACCTAAGCCGGAAAAATTGTCTAGTATTTTTGACCGAGTTATTTTGTTTAACCTTTTCCGATTAATCTATATGATAAAGAAATTAAATTTATGTAAGTGTACGTTCGCATCATATTTTAAAGAGATATGAGATGTGAATGTATCTGAAATTTACATATCATCCTTATAATATTAACTAAAACATGTTTATAAAAAAAATTAAAAAACTTTTTTTAAGGGTGATACATTTTGATGCGCTGCATAATGAGTGGTACTATCTCAAACCATATTCTATACACACACATAAGTAGTCTAGATCTTTTGGAATCTTGCGTACTCGCTTATACTTTTGAGATGATTTTACCTAAACTTCTAAACCGCATGGTTTGACAACTTCTTTATCATATAGATTATATGTGAACGTACCAGGGGTGGCTTTTAGGGTGTGCAAGAGGCTCGACCGCACAGGGCCCCCAATTTTGTGGGGCCTCACGTTTATAGACATATATAAGTTGTGCATCGGTGCGTTAACTGGAATTCATGTCAAATTCAATTTGATTCGTACTATTTATTTTTAATTTCTCATTAATCGTTTTTTTTGTTATTCACGAACTCGACTTTACCTATTAAAATTGAGTCTCAAAATGACCAATTTACTATTTAAAAATACTTAATGGACTACGTTCTAATCACAAGCACAGGGCCTCTAAAATCCATGAGACGACCCTGGAACGTACATTTATAAGATGCATAATTTTGGACACTTAGAATGTGTGAATGTACGTGAAATTTATATATCATCTTTGTAAGGTCAATTAAAACATGTTTACGAAACAAAATTTAAAAAAATACTTTTACGACTGATACCTTCTGATGTGCTGCATATTAGGTGGTACTCACTTGAACACACACACACATACACACACACATATATGGATTTAGGATCAGATGAAAAGCTAAATATATTTTGAGAAGTGTGAGAAACACAGTGATTCATTTTTTGACATATTGTTTCACCATTTTTTGAATATATAAATGATGAATCATAAATTCCGGATTAAAAAAATTAACATTTCATTGCTTTTTTACATTAATTGGTTTTTGAATTTACAAATAGTGAATCACAAATTCAATAATATGTGAATCAATGTACAAAATAAGTGAATTAATATATACTAGGTTATATACCCATGTACTTAACACATGAAATAATTATAAAAAATTGAGCTTATTAGATTTTAGTTAATTATATATTAGATTATATTATAAAAAATTGAGCTTATTAGATTTTAGTTAATTATATATTAGATTATATTATAATAGATTGTATCAGATTTGATTTTAAATTAAGTAATGACACGTGGCAGATTAAAGTTTTGACAAGTATCGAATTAAATGAGAGGTCTGACATGTGTCAAATTAGTTACACACTTAATAGTATTATATATATATATATATATATATATATATATATATATATATATATATATATATATATATATATATATGAGTCGAGATCCATGGAAAACTATATCAAATGTACATGTTCATTATGATAAAATGTTAAATTTCATGTAAAATTATAATATACATATGTTCAAAATTGCATTATGATTAACTAATTTATATCATTTACATGTTCATTAAGACAACATGTTTAATTTTATGCAAAAATGCATAATATACACATGTTCATGCATATTGCACATTTTAACATGTGCATATTGTTATTTTGCATTAAATGAAACATTTTATCCTAATGAACATGTAAATGATGTAAACTAGTCAATAATAATGCACATTTGAACATATGTATATTGTAGTTGTGCATTAAATTTAATATTTTACCGTAATGAACGTGTACATTTAAAATAGTTTTCCAGTACTCCAGTCAAATATGGTTTTCCATAGATTTTAAACCATATATATGGGAACCTAAGAACCTTTTATGGTCTTTGGATTAATGATAATCAATGGTTGATATATTGGATGACAATTTTGTAATTATTTTGAACTTTGATAGTGGGGAATCTTGAAAATGTGTGAAAAGGGTATTTTTGGAAGAGAAAAATCTGCTTTTTCTCTTTCTCTCTCTTACTTTTTTCATTTTCATTTTATTTTTCTTTCATTATAATTGATTTTTAAAGTAAAAAACGTTTTTTATAAAAAAATTTATTTTTTGTATATAGAAAATTATTTAATTGCTAAAAAATAACGTATTTTATATAGAAATATTATATGTCTATATATAATATTTTTTTTCTATATAGAATATGTTAACGAACATATTCTATGTACAATCTACGTAGAATGTCATGAATTTTACGTAGAATGACATGCAATCTACGTAGAATGTCGTGTAGAATGTCAAATATCATATATTCTACGTAGATTACCTGATAAAATATATCAAAAACACATTGAAACAAAAAAAAAGATTTCATTTAGACATTTTATCAAACACTTGGTATGTAACTGATATAAAATATAACAAAAAGACATTGAATAGTAATGTTAATCTACATAAAAAGATATAGAAATGTATAAAAAAAACATAAAAATATATGAAAGATATAAAAAACATAACATTCTACATAGATTATGTGTGATTTTTTACAAGTAATATTGTATTATATTCTATTTAGATTATCATTTAATCTACGTAGATTATCATGTAAAACATCCAATAACTATTACAATCATTATAAATCTAATATCTTACAAATAATCTTCATTATAAAACATGAAAAATAAATCTGTCATATTCTATGTAGAGTATCGACGAACATATTATATGTACAATCTACGTAGAATGTCATGCATTTTACGTAGAATGACATTCAATCTACGTAGAATGACATTCAATCTACGTAGAATCACATGCAATCTACGTAGAATGGTATGCAATCTACTTAGAATGACATGCAATCTACGTAGAATGCCGTGTAGAATGTCAATTATCATATATTCTACGTAGATCATTACATGATAAAATATACCAAAAACACATTGAATAGTAATGTTAATCTACATAAAAAGATATAGAAATGTATAAGAAATATAAAAATATATTAAATATATAAGAAACATAACATTTTACATAGATTATGTGCGATTTTTTACAAGTAGTATTGTATCATATTCTATGTAGATTATGATGTAATCTACGTAAATTGTCATGTAATCAACATAGATTATCATGTAAAACATCTAATAACTATGATAAAATATACCAAAAACACATTGAATGTTAATGTACATTTACATAAAATGATATTGAAATGTATAAGAAACAAAAAAATATATGAAATATATAAGAAACATAACATTCTACATAGATTATGTGAGATTTTTTACAAGTAGTCTTGTATCATATATTCTATGTAGATTATCAGGTAATCTACGTAGATTATCATGTAAAACATCTAATAACTATCACATTCATATATATCTAATATTTTACAAATAATCTTCATTATAAAACATTTAAAATGAATCTATCATATTCTATGTAGAGTATCGACGAACATATTTTATGTACAATATACGTAGAATGTCATGCGATCTATGTAGAATGACATGCAATCTACATAGAATGACATTCAATCTACGTAGAATGACATTCAATATACGTAGAATGTCTTGCAATCTGCGTAGAATGTCATGCAATTTATGTAGAATGTCGCGTAAAATGTCAAATATCATATATTCTACATAGATTATAGGGTAAATTACAAATTTCACCCCTGTGGTTTACTAAAATTATGGATTGAATCCTTTGACTTTAAAAATTACGCTGACAGTCCTCATGGTTGAAGTTTTGTTACGAATATGGTCTTTTGGCCATTTAAAATGACCAAATTGCCCTTACTTGTTTAATAATTATTATTAGTGTTTTTTTATTGATATTTCTATTATTATTAAATAATAGACTAATCTAAAAAATTATAAATACCAGTAAAATTAATTTAATATAAAAGACAAAATTTTGAATAATGAAATATTAATAAAGACAAATTCATGATAATTATTATTAATTAAAAACTAAAAAAATAACATTTTTTTGAGTTTATATTTTTTTTTTTTACTTTAGAAAAAAGTAAACATTTTTTAAATAAAAAAATAAATGTAAAAATAGTCAAAAAGTATTAAAAATATGTTTGATATTTTTAAAATTTTTACATAAACAATTTTTCACTTTTAATATACGTTTAAAAACATTTTTATAGTTTAAACATTTTGAAAAAAAAAATGTTTAAAAACTTAAAACATTTTGAAAAACTTTAATTGTTTTGAAAAGTTTAAAATTTTAAAAAATCATTTTTTTAATGTTTTTTAAAAAGTTATAGAAAATTATCAAAAACTTCAAATTTATTTGTTGTTCGTCAAAATGTTTGATTTTTTTGTTTTCTTACTTCATGAAAACTTTTAATTTTTCCAAAAAAAATCAATAAGGAAACCTAATGTTAAAAGACTATTTAGTTTTAGTTTGTAGTTATCAAAATGATGAAATTACAATTTATATGTTTTTATAGATTTTTTAATCCTTATTAAAAGTCATTTAACGTAAAAACGATAAAAATGAATACATAATAATAATAATAATAATTTATTTTATGATTTACAAAAGGTTTACATTTTGTTTTAAAAAATCTAAACTCAAAACGTTATTTTTTAGTTTTAATTATTAATAATTATTATTCGTATGTCTTTAAAAATGTATTATTATTTATTTTCATGTGTTAAACACTAAATTAATTTTACTGATTTTTAAAATTATTTTGAATTATTTTATTATTTTTTAGTAATAGAAATAATAATAATAATAATAACAACAACATTAATATTAATTATTAAACTTATAAGGGTAAAATGGTCATTTTAAATGGCCAAAAGACCATATCCGTAACAAAACTTCAACCACAAGGACCGTCAGTGTAATTTTCAAAGTTAAAGGACCCAATCCATAATTTATAATGAATCACAGGGACGAAATTTGTAATTTACCCTAGATTATATGATAAAATATATCAAAAACATATTGAAACAAAAAAAAGAAGATTTTATTTAGACATTTTATCAAACATTTGGTATGCAACTGATATAAAATATACCAAAAATACATAGAATAAAACTGTAAATCTACGTAGAATAACATTCAATCTACGTAGAATGACATTCAATCTACGTAGAATGACATTCAATCTACGTAGAATGACATGCAATCTACGTAGAATGACATGCAATCTACGTAGAGTATCGACGAACATATTCTATGTACAATCTACGTAGAATGTCATGTAATCTACGTAGAATGACATTCAATCTACGTAGAATGACATTCAATTTACGTAGAATGACATGCAATCTACGTAGAATGTCATGCAATCTATGTAGAATGTCGTGAAGAATGTCAAGTATCATATATTCTACGTACATTAAATGATAAAATATACCAAAAACACATTGAAACAAAAAAAAAAAAGATTTCATTTAGATATTTTATCGAACACTTGGTATGCAACTGACATAAAATATACCAAAAACACAATAAATAGTAATGGTAATCTACAAAAAAAATATAGATTTTTATAATAAACATAAAAATATATGAAATATATAAGAAACATAACATTCTACATAAATTATGAATATTAATGTTAATCTACATAAAAAGATATAGAATTATATAACATTCTATATAAACATATAATATTTCTATATAAAATACATTAATTTTTTAGCAATTAAATAAATTTTTATATAGAAAAAAATTTATTTTTTTATAAAAAATGTTTTTTTAATATTAAAATCAATTCTAATGAAAGAAATAAAATATGAAAATGAAAAAAAAAGTAAGAGAGAGAAAGTGAAAAAGAGATGCATATGATGAAAAAGGTGGAGAGAGAAAGATAATATTTTTTATTCCAAAAATACCCTTTTGATCCAAGGGCTCTAAAAGGTTCCTAGGTTCTCACCATATTTAAGGTTCTTAAAAGAACCTCTCCCTATATATATATATATATATATATATATATATATATATATATATATATATATATATATATATATATATATATATATATATATATATATATATATATATATATATATTTATTTATTTATTTATTTATTTATTTATTTATTTATTTATGTTCAAAAGAGTCCCTTCAAAAATCCAGTGTACCAAGTGTACCCATCCAAAGCCACAAGATTAAATAAATCAATGGTTGTGATAAAAAAAATGCAATTCCATGCGTGTCCCCCTTTTTTTGGCTGGAAGGGTATTTTCGTAATTACAGCGACCATTCACATTACTTAATTCATCATTCACATTAATTGATCATTCACATTAGTTAATTGATCATTCACATTACTTAATTATTCATTCACAACACTTATTTGATCATTCACAAGAATTATTTGACTATTTACAATTCTTTTACACTTATTTGATCATTCACAATAATTATTTGACTAATTGATCATTCATATTACTTAATTGATCATTCACATTACTTAATTGACCATTCACATTACTTAAATGATCATTCACATTACTTAATTAACCATTTACGTTACTTAAATGATCATTCACATTACTTAATTGATCATTCACCTTACTTAAATGATCATTCACATTGCTTATTTGACCATTCACATTGGTAAAATAATATCAGCACAACATGTGAATCTGAGCATTGTCAACTACTAACAAACAGTAACAAGATTAATGACAAACAGTAACAATGGTCATTCATGTAACACTCAAATTCTCAAATCTATCAAACATTAATAACATCAACCAATGTGAATGATCATTCAGCTAATGTGAATGACCATTCACATTAGGAAATTTACCATTCACATTGGTTGTACCATATCAGCACAGCATGTATGCTGTGCATCGTCAACTACTAACAAGCAGTAACAAGATTAATGACAAACAGTAACAATGGTCATTCATGTAACGCTCAAATTCTCAAATCTATCAAACATTAATAACATCAACCAATGTGAATGATCATTCAGCTAATGTGAATGGCCATTCACATTAGGAAATTTACCATTCACATTGGTTGTACCATATCAGCACAGCATGTATGCTGTGCATCGTCAACTACTAACAAGCAGTAACAAGATTAATGACAAACATTAACAATGGTCATTCATGTAACGCTCAAATTCTCAAATCTATCAAACATTAATAACATCAACCAATGTGAATGATCATTCAGCTAATGTGAATGGTCATTCACATTAGGAAATTTACCATTCACATTGGTTGTACCATATCAGCACAGCATGTATGCTGTGCATCGTCAACTACTAACAAGCAGTAACAAGATTAATGACAAACAGTAACAATGGTCATTCATGTAACGCTCAAATTCTCAAATCTATCAAACATAAATAACATCAACCAATGTGAATGATCATTCAGCTAATGTGAATGGTCATTCACATTAGGAAATTTACCATTCACATTGGTTGTACCATATCAGCACCTGTGCATCGTCAACTACTAACAAGCAGTAACAAGATTAATGACAAACAGTAAAAATGGTCATTTATGTAACGCTCAAATTCTCAAATCCATCAAACATTAATAACATCAACCAATGTGAATGATCATTCAGCTAATGTGAATGGTCATTCACATTAGTAAATTTCACCATTCACATTGGTGAAATAATATCAGCACCTTACATTAGTCTTGTTAATTGTCAACTACGTTTTGTGAATGATCAATATTCTAATGTGAATGGTCATTCACATTAGGTAAATGTCCATTCACATTTGATGAATGGTGAGAACAGCAATGTTAGACTTCATCTTCTACATACCATCAATGTTAAATGTATTTAAGTAATGTGAATGGTCAATTAAGTAATGTGAATGATCATTTAAATAATGTGAATGATCATTTAAGTAATGTGAATGGTTAATTAAGTAATGTGAATGATCAAATAAGTGTACAAGAAGTATAAATAGTTAAATAAGTGTTGTGAATGATCAATTAAGTAATGTGAATGATCAATTGACTAATGTGAATGATGAATTTAAGCAATGTGAATGGTCGCTGCAATTACGAAAATACCCTTGCCTATGTGGGGTACACTGGATACGCAGGCTTTCACAAGGGACGCTGTGGAACCAAATTCTATATATATATATATATATATATATATATATATATATATATATATATATATATATATATATATATATATATATATATATATATATATATATATATATATATATATATATATATATAGGGTTGGCATCATTGCAGAACCTTAATTTAGTGCAGAACCATAGAACCAATCTAAACCATTAGATTATAATATAACACTAGGGATAAGATGGTAATTATACAATTAACATTGAATTAATAGCAGCCTACCAAGTTTGACTGTCCACTTTGACTTTTTTTTTACTCTTTTAATATATAATGGACATGCAGTGTTGCATCGACGTTAAATATACGATATCAAACTGTTCATTCGACATCGAATGGTCGTATGGGTAAAAAAAATTTACGAAAAATAAACACGTAAATTTTTTTTTCAAAAAAATATATTCATGACCGTTCTCGTTTATTCCACCAACTTTGACGACTAATTTTGACTATTATTTATCTCTGTTAATAATGAACGTATATGCAGTGTTGCATCGACGTTAAATATACGGTATCAAAGTGTTCATTCGATATCGAATGATCTCATGATCTCACCATGATATATTGCATCGTGGTCTGGGTAAAAAATTTTTTACGAAAAATAAAAAAATATATATCATAACCGTCCTCGTTAAATCCACCAACTTTGACTACTAATTGTGACTATTATTTTGGCTATGTTAGTAATGAACGTATATGCAATGTTGCATTGACATTAAATATACGATATCAAAGTGTTCATTCGATATCGAATGATCTCATGATCTCACCATGATATACTGCATCGTGGTCTGGGTAAAATTTTTTTTACGAAAAATAAAAAATATATATCATAACCGTTCTCGTTAAATTCACCAACTTTGACTACTAATTGTGACTATTATTTTAGCTCTGTTAATAATGAGCGTATATGCAGTGTTGCATTGACGTTAAATATACGATATCAAAGTGTTCATTCGATATCGAATGATCTCATTATCTCACCATGATATATTGCATCGTGGTCTGGATAATTTTTTTTTTACGAAAAATAAACACGTAAAATTTTTTCGAAAAAAATATATCATGACCGGTCTCGTTTTAAAGAGTATAAAATTCTCGTTTTTATGGTATAATTTTTTTGATTTAAAAATTAATAATATTAATGTTATTTTAATTTAAAGAAAAAGGATATTTATTTTGCTAATGTCAATCTTTTTGCTATTTCCAATCTTTTCCTTTATTAAAATATCACTATTACCAATCTTTTTTTCACTAATTCCAAACTTAACTCTTTTAATCAAGAGCATTAGATTATTCTAATCTATGGACGATATTGGTTCTACAGTTCTACACTAAATTTAGATTCTGCAATGATCCCATCTATATATATATATATATATATATATATATATATATATATAGATGAGATCATTGCAGAACCTAAATTTAGTGTAGAACCGTAGAACCAATATCGTTCATAGATGTAACGACCCAAATTTTTATATAATTGATGATTAATATTTATTGTAACGAAATACGATTCGAGATATTAATTTATTTTTATATATTAATTTAATATATAAAAAGGACTTTAAAAGAAATGCTAATAATTCCAAGGTATAAATGGTAAATAGGTGAAAGTTGTGGGTTGGAAAGAAAAAGAAGAAGAAATCTTCTTCTTTTTGGCTTTATACATACGCAGACAAACACACACATATGTGTGTGTGTTCATCCTTTTCCAAAACTCCAAAATAGAGAGAAAAAGAGAAGAAGAAGAAGAATCCAAATCAGACTTTTATTGGGAGATTCTTGTTGGTTTCGAAAGATCCAAGAGGTAACCTCATTTATTTTATATAAATCTCTTGCTTGTTCTTCTCCTCTCCATCTTCATTTGAAGAAGATGAGAAACCCAAAAGGGTTTTTATGAATAGCATGGAGAAATCTTTAGATCTTGAAGGATAATGATGAAATGTAGTTAGAATCATCATTTTAAAACATATTATTCAAGTTTTACGAATGTTGGTGGGTTTTAGTTTAAAAACCCGAAAATGGAGTTTTATGAACTCCCATGGATTTAAAAATGAATGAAATGGTGTTCTTAATGTAAAAGTGAGTTTAGAAAAGTATATATACGTTTGGGGATGACCCCAAACCGTTTATAATAAATGTAAGGATTGTTGGTAGTTTTGAGCATTAAATCCGAAGGGGCAAAAAGTGCAGACCTGCACCCGAGTTACCCTTGATTTTGAAAGAAAAATTTCTAAGTTAAAGGATCCGGATGACTTGGGATCCGAATTGGGGTGGTCCGAAATTCGGAGTTCGGACCGTGCTTCGGTTGGAAGGGATCCGAAATTCGGATGGTCCCTGATCCGAATCCGGATGGCTTGAAATTCGGATGTGTAGGTCCGAAATTCGGATGTGCCTAGGACCAAGTTCGGGCCGTACCTCAGACGAATTGGACCGAAGTTCGGATGGTCCCTGAACCGAACTCGGATGATCCGAAGTCCGGCTGGTGCTGATCCGAATTCGGATGGGAACTCGGCGAGTTGAGCCCAGTTCCGGCCAGAAATTGTAATTTTAATTAGTCCTTGGGATCGTTTGTCATAATAACTTTTGTCACCAATTGTGAAGAAAAATTAGCCCAAAATAATTATGTAGGTTGAGGCCGAAATTAATTAGATCTTACGACTAATATGTCCGAATCAAAGTTGAGAAATTATAAACGGTGATGCTTATAATATTATATTATGAACCAACTTGTAGGGGTTTTGACGGGTTAAGTCACGTGGAGATTATCACTCCTACCTTGACAATTATAACTCGGTTTTGGGGCCGAGAGCGTATTGTGTATCACTGTGAGTTCTAGTATTAACGTATTTGCATGCATATCATGAATTGTATGTTACTGCTTTCGTATCATTATTGTCATTTTCATGCTTTGCCATCACATACATCATAATTATTGTTTATCACTCGGTTGATAAGTTGTTGATCGTTCGTTTGACCTCTCCGCCGAGACGGTAAGCCTGAGTGTGGTAACCCAGCGGAATCATAATGGTAAGCCTGAGTGTGGTAACCATTATTGCCTGTAAAACGATAAGCCTGTGGTGGTAATCGTATGGCATCATTGTAAACTGCATATCGATAAGCCTGTGGTGTGGTAATCGAGCAGTAGATTGTAAACCCATTGTACGGTAAGCTTGTGTATGGTAACCGCAATGTGGTAGCTTATAGCCATTAGTTGGCCTCCAAAATTGTTAGTCGAATTCATGGCATTGCATGGCATCATTCATATATCGCATGGTACTTTAATCTAGAATCTCACTAAACAACTTTGTTGTTTACCCGATAGTTGTTATTTCTTTTCAGGATCTGTTAAGGGCAAAGGCCCGGCTGGCCCGAGTTGTTAGATATCGTTTGGAGCTCGGATAGAAGCTCAACATTTTGTAGATGATTGGGGCGGGAGTAGCAGACTTCCATTTTTGGACTTACGCGAATTAGTTGCTGTTTATTAATTCGTTTGTAACTAAATTGATAACTTAATCTTGTAACCCCAGTTACATTGCTCCGTGATTTCCGACACTCTGTTGTGTCTCATGCAAAGTGTTTGGAATCACGTTGAGGATTATTAATTGCAAAAGTTTTAATTTGATCGTATTTCCGCAAGTACTCTGTATAAATTAATGTATAAATTAAATTAATCTAATGGTCTTGATTAAAACCATAAAATTCGGAATTAGTGAAAAAAAAGATTGACATTAGTGTTTTTTTAATTCTTTCAAGGGTAAAAAAAGGAATAGATTGGAAATAGCAAAAAGATTGACATTAGTAAAATAAATATCCCTTTTCTTTAAATTAAAATAACATTAATATGATTAATTGTTAAATCAAAAAAATTATATCATAAAAACGAGAATTTTATACTCTATAAAACGAGACCGGTCATGATATATTTTTTTCGAAAAAATTTTACGTGTTTATTTTTCGTTAAAAAAATAATACCCAGACCACCATGCAATGTAGCATGGACGGTATCATTCAATGTCGAATAACCACTTGATATCGTATATTCAATGTCGATGCAACACTGCATGTACATTCAAAATTAACATAACCAAAATAATGGTCAAAATTAGTAGTCAAAAGTTGGTTGATTTAATGTGAACAGTAATGACATATTTTTTTCGAAAAAATTTTACGTGTTTATTTTTCGTAAAAAAAATTACTCAGACCACGATGCAATGTAGCATGATCGATATAATTCAATGTCGAATGAACACTTGATGTCGTATATCTAACGTCGATGCAACACTGCATGTACATTCAAAATTAACAGATTCAAAATAATGGTCAAAATTAGTAGTCAAAAGTTGGTTGATTTAATGAGAATAGTAATGATATATTTTTTTCGAAAAAATTTTACGTGTTTATTTTTCGTAAAATTTTTTTACCTAAACCTCCATTCAATATATTATATAGAGATCATTCAATGTCGAATTACAGTTTATATCACACATTCAACACTGCATATACCTTCAATATTAACATAACAAAAATAATGGTCAAAATTAGTAGGCAAAAGTTGGTTGTTTTAATGTGAATATGTGATATAAACTGTAATTCGACATTGAATGATCTTTATATAATATATTGAATGGGCGTCTGGGTAAAAAAAAATTTACGAAAAATAAACACGTAAAAGTTTTTCGAAAAAATATATCATTACCATTCTCGTTAAATCCACCAACTTTGACTACTAATTTTGACCATTATTTTGGCTCTGTAAATATTAAATGTATATGTCGTGTTGCGTCAACGTTGAATATACGATATCAAATGTTCATTCGACATTGAATGATCTCGTCATGCTATATTGCAATCGTGTTCTGGGTTTAAAAAAAATTTCGAAAAATAAACACGTAAAATTTTTTCAAAAAAATATATCATGACCGGTCTCGTTTTAAAGAGTATAAAATTCTCGTTTTTATGGTATATTTTTTTTTATTTTTAAAAATTAATCATTTTAATGTTATTTTAATTTAGGGCTAAAGTCGTACAATAGCAGTGTACTTTTTAAGGTGTATCGATATAGTACGTGTACTTTTTATATTGTTAATATGATACCTTTACTTTTTATGACCGGTTATTTCGTCTAGCTTTGTGCAGTTATGGGAGAATCGTCAGTACGAACTTGTTCACCGTTGGATCTATGTAAAATTTGAGGAGAAGTTTCGCAACACATAGTTCTTCGATCTGGACGGTGGAGATCGTCATTGGAGATTTCTATAGAGGTCTGTAGGTGTTTGAAGTTGGTTGTGCATTGTGATTTCTCCTATCAGGTTATCACAAGGACGAGAAAGTGTATTTGATGCTTCAATTATGGAAATTTGAACATTAATAAAAAGAAAAATTTCACTCTTAACAGGTTCAGCCAGTAATCGGTTACCAAAGGTATCATATTGGTATGAAAAAATGTAGTACACGTATCAAATTTGAACGATTCCGAAAGTACACGTGTAATATGAATAATTAAAATAGTACACGTACCATATCGATACATTTTAAAAAGTACACAACTATTCTACAACTTTAACCCTTTAATTTAAAGAAAAAAGATATTTATTTTGCTAATGTCAATCTTTTTGCTATTTTCAATCTTTTCTAATTTTTACTTGAATTGAAATATCACTAATAACAATATTTTTTTCACTAATTCCAAACTTGACTTTTTCAAATTAAAATCATTAGATTAATTTAATCAATGGACGATATTGGTTCTACAAATCTACACTAAATTTAGGTTCTACAATTATATCATCTCTCTCTCTCTCTCTCTCTCTCTCTATATATATATATATATATATATATATATATATATATATATATATATATATATATATATATATATATATATATATATAATATGGTTTGTGTGAGTACCTTAAAAATACAGAGTACTGCGAGTACCTGTGAACATACGGGTTTCGGATGTGAACATACTTCGTAAAAAACTTTTTTTTTAATTTTTTTATATTCATTTTGATACAAATAATATAAGGCTATTCGTAAAATTATATACATTCACACTTTCTATCATCTTAAAAGTCATGTGAACGTGAAAAAATTCATGTGAACATGCTTAGTTGTGAATGCACGTTCACAACAGTACACTTCATGTGAACACACACGTTTCACATAGTTCTAGTGTGTGTTTAGGTGTGATTTTTTGCAAGTAGTCTTGTATTATTAATTTAAACTTGATTATGAAAAAAAATTTCAAAAAAAATGATTTTAAGCGAGGTACCTCCGGTACTCCGCAAAACTAGTGGTACTCATTTGAACCTATATATATATATATATATATATATATATATATATATATATATATATATATATATATATATATATATATATATATATATATATATATATATATATAGGGAGGTTCAATTGAGAACTTTTGTGCATCGAGGTACAAAAGTACCTATATCATCCATTAGATCAAAAAATTGTATGGATTAGATTAAATGGCAAAAGGGTAAATAATTGGACGATTTTATGCATCTTGTGCATTACAAAAAAACATGGAAGGGCATTTTGGGTATTGTGCATACCTCATTAAATTTAACATTTTAACAAATAACTAAATAATAAATGTTAAAATAAATTCAATTGATCACTTCCAAATTTAACAAAGGTCACACAAATTCAAAAAGAATGATGGAGATATTGATGCATTTCATATTAATCGTTCAATTCGTGATGCATATCGATTTATCTATACAAAATCTATACAATTCGTGATGCATCACTGTTAATCATCATCTTCATATTCATCGTTTATCATCATCGTTCATCATCTTCGTATTCATCGTTATCATCATCGTTCATCATCTTCGTATTCATCGTTTATCATCATCGTTCATCTATGCATAGCGTTCATCATGGTGCATCGTTGTTAATCATCAACATCATTGTTCCAATGGATGCATCAACGTGTTCATCATCATCATCTTCGTTTTTCGTGTTCTTCGTGTTCATCGTGTTTCTTCGTATTGTTCATCATCGGTTGCATCTCTTGTTCATCATGTTCATCATCATCGCGGTGGCGGCGGCGGCGGTAGTTGACGGGGTTCCTCGATGCATACAGTGGAGATATATATATGTATGTGTATATATATATATATATATATATATATATATATATATATATATATATATATATATATATATATATATATATATATATATATATAGATTCAAGATCAATGGGGTACCATCTTAGACTGGGGTACCGGGGAACCATTTATAGCCAATCATTTGTCATTAAAATCCTTAAATATAATATAAATTTTGTTTAAAATTATTTCCCACATTAATTTATGTTGGGGGTAAAAATGGTATTGAAAATATTTAAATTAGAATCGAAGATTCTGTGTATCCCATGAAAATCTCTTTTTCAGTTAATATCATTCATTACACCCATACTGAACATGTGCAATGAAAACACACCATAAACCACGACTGAACATGTTCAATACCGTCAATATTAGTTTATCACCAAAACGATTAGAAAGACTAAAAACACAATAAACCACGATTGCACATGTTCAATACCGTCAATATTATTTTGATGAAAATAATAAATATCTTTATTTGACACCTCCGGTTGAACATGTTCATTAAAACTCATTGTCGAATCCAATTGAACATGTTCACTAAAACCCATTGTCGAATCCAGAACATGTTCACTAAAATCCATTGCCGAATCCGATTGAACATGTTCACTAAAACACATTTTGAAATTTATTAAAGATATTGTTATGGAAGTAAATCCTTATAATTAAGGAATTAATTAATTCATTAGTTGTCACTATTAATTGAGATAAACCTAATTGACTATATTACCCTTTTTTACTTATAACCAAACATGGGTGGACTCCGGTTCCCCAGTCTAACATGGTACCCCATTGATCTCGACCCTATATATATATATATATATATATATATATATATATATATATATATATATATATATATATATATATATATATATATATATATATATATATATATATATATATATATATATATATATATATACACGGTGGAGAGGTGGTTACAACAAAGGTGGTGGTGGTGGTGGTGTGGTGGATATGGTGGGGAGAGAGAAAGAGAGAGAGAGAGAGAAATAAAGAAAGAGAGAGATATGAGGAGGTGGTTACTTTTTTTTGAATATTTATTCCTTATTTATTTCTAATTTACCTATTATAATTAATTTCATATATTTAATTTTACACGTTCAATATTCCAAGAATACCCTTAGTGCACCCTTGTTTGATTCTTTGGTGCACAAAAGTTCCTAGAGGTGCCTCGGTGCATAAAAGTTCTCAATTGAACCTCAATCTATATATATATATGTATATATATATATATATATGTATATATATATATATATATATATATATATATATATATATATATATATATATATATATATATATATATATATATATATATATATATATATGTATATATATATATATATATATATATTATATATATATATATATATATATATATATATATATATATATATATATATATATATATATATATTATATATATATATATGGGTTCAATGGAAAATCAACATGCATCGGAAAACCTTGGAAAACCTCCATGCATCACCACAAATGCATCGCAATTCCCGTGTGATGCATCAAATTCCCCGCGTGATGCATCACCTGATCCGATAACTATAGAGTGGTTCCCGGGTTTTTCGATGCATATAGGTTTTCCATTGAATCCACCCCTATATATATATATATATATATATATATATATATATATATATATATATATATATATATATATATATATATATATATATATATATATATATGTATATATATATATATGTATATATATATATATGTATATATATATATATATATATATATGTATAGGAGGGTTCAATGGAAAACCACAATGCACCTGAAAACTTGTGAAAACCGTACTGCACCACCACAAATGCATCAAATTCCCCGCGTGATGCATCATAATCCCGCGTGATGCATCAAATTTCCTGTGTGATGCATCAAAATTGCACGTGATGCATCATCTTATTTACGATCATGTCACCGCGTTTTTCATGAAATGCATCAAATCGGACGGTATGCATAGGTTTCCATAGTTTTCAGGTGCATAGTGGTTTTCCATTAAACCCACCCATATACACACACACACACACACACACACACACACTAAAGATCTTTTGTGAACACTTTATTCGTTGTGAACAACCATAAAATAACTTTGAATCTTATGAATCTTGTTGAAAATACTACCGAACCCTTCTATTAACCTATTAATATTATTGGAACCGTTAGATTTTATTGAATCCCATGAATTTGTCGAATCTTATGAATTTTGTTATAAAAACTCGTATGAATATCTTGAATGTTTTGAATCTTGTTGTAGACACTTCTATGAACCATTTGAATCATATAAATCATGTTTCATACACTTGTTGATATATATGAATGATTATATCTATATTTTTTATTTGTTCACAACGAACAACTTGTTCACAATGGATCCCGTGGGTGTGTTTGTGAGAGACCATTTATGACATAGAATTGCCGTTGAGCATGAAAAGAAAATCCCACCGTCCTCTCTCCTCATCAAACACGTATCCTCTCTCCTCACACAAGAACAAACAACACATGCACATTTATAATTTACAAATTTCACCCCTAAGATAATTCAAATTTTCAATATTTATCTTGATTTATCAAACATCTCATTTTATTTCCTTTTATTAAGTTATAATAAGTAGTAACTAATCGTTTACTTTTTATATCCATAACATGAAATTAAAATTACATTACACAAATTATATATACTTTTGGGTAAATTACAGATTTCGACCATGTTTTTTTTGGTGAAAATTATGGATTTAATACCTAGACTTCATTTATTATACCTGCAGTCACTATTACGAAGTATTGTTACAGATTTGGTCATTTGACCGTCTGACCTTTTAAACTTTATAAAAATTACCATTTTGTTCTTTTACTAATCGCAGTTCATTCCTAATAATTTTCCTATTAATTTCATTTAAGGTTCTCATTTAAAAACTTTAATTTCTAATTTATATAATATTTCATTCATATACAAATTTATTATTATACATACATTTATTTTTTTAATAAAATATTCTGTTTAACTTTTTAACTTTTTTTTGTTTTATTATATTCTTTCTTTTTTATAAAATAAATATGTATACGTTTTATTTTTAATGTTACATATCAAAAGTCTTATATATAATATAGTGAAAAGTTACTTGAAACGTATTCAATAGAGAAGTAGAAGGCGCCTCCAATCTGGATTTAAGCTTTTAGGGTTGTGAGTAATGTTGGATATTGAATGACATTTAAATTTGGGTAGAAAGTAACAAAGTTCGTGCAATTCACTGCGAATTCATGAAAAGGCTGGAAGGCCTTTCGTGATGTGGAACGTGCATGTATCCTTGAGCTAGGCAATGGCGTGGAAGATCAGTTGGAAGAAATAGAAATTCAATGTTAGTTTATCTCTCGGTTTCTATCGTCTCTACTCTCTGGTTTCTTTCTTATAGGATGACCTCCGATCAGCCTACTATCTCCGACTATCCTTTTACGCACAACCTGGTCTCTATATAGATCAGCCTAAGTTTTGTTTTACTTGAATGTTTCTACATAGTTTTTGTAGAGAGCACTTGGGGGCTATATGTCTGTAAGTCTGTTTTGTATGGACCTAAAAAAAAGCTACTATCAAATAGACAAATATTAAGGCTGTGTTCAAAGAAAAACGAAACCCAAAAACACTCCGGTTCTCGTCAAATGAACGCACCATTACATTTGCAGTACAAAAAAGTTCATTCATAGCATTTGTCAATGACAAAACCTAGCAAGCAGAAATTGGAACATAAAACTGATGTCAAGTAATGTGAAGAAAGATGAGTTAAACGAGTGACTTGAAATGGCATTGGAAGTAAAGTCAATTCTTTCATAATTCAATTCTATGCACATTCAGATGCATTTTTAGCATGTTAAAGCTCACTTCAAACAACAGTACCATCTTTTATCGTTTCCGCTAACACACTACATACAAATTATAGCAATATGTACAACAAGAAAAGCTGCATTCTTTTTCTTTCGAGCCAAAAATTACCCTTGTTTTTGGTGTATGCTTATACTTCAAATAGACCCTTATTATGCTCTAAAAGCTCGAATAATGCAACTCTCATCTTCTCCAATGAAACAGGTTTAAGCACAACTCCATCCATTCCGACTCTCAAGAGGTTTTCTTTTGCTGCCTTGTCTGTGTTGCCTGTGAGGGCTACAATCAGCGGCTTCTCATGTTGTTTTGGGAATTTCTCGTGTACAAGTCTTGCGACATTGTAACTCTCAGAACCGGGTAAGGAGACATCCATGATAACAACCTTGTGGTCTTTTGTAATTGCTTGTAAACACTCCTCGCCTGAGCCAACAGTCGTTACATCACAACCAAGGTGCACCAGAAGGCCCTTGGTTGCCGTTCTGCTAACGCTGCATTACAGTGGCAATATGAGATGCGTCAAAAACCACAAAGGTTCAAATCAAGTGTGAACGAAACTCTTTAAACATCACTAACCCGTTATCATCGATGACTAGAACTTTCAGTCCTGAAAATTTTGTCTTCCCAAGTATTGCTGGAACTCTCATATGAGGGAGTCGGGATTCATTTAAACGCGAAGGAAATCCAAGTTTCACAAAAAAGATTGCTGTAGATCCCTTGCCAAGACCTTCACTTTCAATCCATATATTACCTTCCATAAGATTCACGAATCTGCATGAACACAAGACAATGGAGACCCAGAATTACTCGAGTTTAAGTACAGAGATCGAAAATGCAAAATATAAAATGCATACCTTTTGCAAATGGCAAGGCCAAGTCCGCTGCCTCCTGGATTTCTGGCTGCTGATGATTGGCTTTCTGCAAACTTCGTGAACAGCTTAGGCATGTCTTGTTGGCTAATTCCCACTCCCGTATCTTTGACCTACACTAGAGAAATGTGATTAAGAACCAAAGAAAGACGTAAACAACCAGCACATGAAGAGACAATAAAGAAAACAAACCTGAACACGCATAAAGAAATTATTTTCACCGGAAAGCAGAAAAAAGTCGGGAGCTCGAGGATCCCTCAAAGAATCTGGTTTGGCCATGATGGCAGAAATAGAAATGCTGCCCTCTTTTGAGAATTTCACAGCATTTCCAACAATATTTAAAATTATTTGCATGAGTCTCTTCTCATCACCAACAGCATACTCTGGCAAATCTGACGAAAGACTTAATGTTACAAACAACCTTTTAACTGATGCAACAGGCTTTATCAAGTTTAGAACCTGTTATAAAGGGCAATTTGGTCAGTAGAAATACCATAAATGAATAACTCTGGAGCAAAATATAATCAAAGTACCTCCTTGAAGAGAGCATGAAGGTTAAAAGTTGCCGTATCAAGTTCAAGGCTACCATCTTCAAGTCTCGAAAGATCTAACACGTCATTTATTAGTGTGGCGAGCAAGTTACTGCTCTTGAGGATGGTCTCGACCATGAGCCTTTGCTCTGGTGTCAACTCAGTTTCTTGTAGTAAGGACGAAAGTGCAATAATTGCATGCATAGGAGTTCTCATTTCATGGTTCATAACTGCAAGGAAATCGTTACGTGCACGAACAGCAGTTTCGGCTTCTCTTCTTGCAAGATCAAGTGCCACATTCTGCTCCATAAGCAAGTCTCGAGCCCTCATAGACTCTTCTAAGATCGCAGCATGTGAAAGAGCCACAGCAACCTGAAGGATAAGAAGATGAAGCAAAAAAAATACCTCATTCATGCATTCATTTGATCAACAAACTGGTGACAGCCAGGGCCGGCCCTAGGCCTGGTCCACCGCCAAGGGCCCAATTCAATCTAAGGGGCCCACAAAAATTTAATGTTAATATAGCCCAGCAGTCCAGTATTAGGTTATATGTGTTTTGCACGATAAAAATCATAGAAAATGTGTTGGTTCAGCTGGTAGTCATCTCACCTTGGAACTCTAATGGCATGGGTTCGATTCCCATTGTGTGCATTTTTTCTATTTTTTTATATGTCATCACTATCACTTGGATTTTCATATACAGATATCGTCTATTTGCGTTATATCAATATACAATCCATCAAATTCAATATTCATACTTATGTTTTTCAACGAGTTTGATTTTTTTATTTTTGTTTATCACGTGGTTTATGTTATTTATTATATGATAATTAAAAATACTAATGAGATATGTATTTATTTCTTGAGATGTTATTTATTTTTGACACATATGTTACTATTTATATTATGAATCATTTAAAATTTAAACTTCTTTTTTTCAATTTACTAATAAAAATATAATTTAATATTGTATGCAATTTTTACCCAATTTATAATCATATGATGTTAATATTAAATTTTTTTTGGGGTTTTTTGGATTGAGGAAAAATTCAGAAAAACACCGTGAAACCATTACACAATAACAGATTGTGAAGTGTTTAAAGACATGACATTGACAATGGTACAACAAAATCAATATTATTTAATTGTAACTTTTCTATACGAATATTGCTTATATATATAGAGGGCCCTTTTTAAGTATATGCTCCGGGCCTAAAAAATGATAGGACCGGCACTGGTGATAGCATCCATTTGAAGGGAAATCATTGGGTAAATGAAACAACATATCAAGAAAAATAAACAGAGCTCAAACCTGATCAGCGACCACTTCAACAAGCTCCAACTCATGAACATGCCACTGCCTTGCACTATCGGAAGGAAGCATCAAAACCATCAAAGCATAACGTTTTGTTGTAAGTTCTGGCCAATCATAAATTTGAAAATTATTGAGATGCAAAAGTGGGACTCTCACAGCAACAACCTCCCCAAGCATATATTTTCCAGAAGCTGGTCGTAATCTAGCAACAGGACTATTGGGAGATATTTTAACTGCACGGTTGGTACTAAAAACTTGATTGATTGCAGGAGATTGTATGGGAACGGTAAACCCAACAGGGTTTTGATGGCGAAGAGTATAGGAAAGTTGAAGCTCTAGGCCACTACGTGTTGGCATCCAAAGAGCACATTCTTCCAATCCCAATGTTCTTCCCAACTCAACAAGTGTAGTCTTTAATATAGTATGTCTGTTAAGAGTACTTCTTATTTCATGAGTCAGCATCCTAACGTGTCTGCCAGTTTCTTCTTGGGTGCGGATGATACCCATCTCACGATCAAGCTCCGCAGCCTTATTTTTTAAAAATAACTCCCTTGTTTTCACACTAAGGAGATCAGGAATAATGTGCACCAACATGAGTGCCGTTGCACACGACACTGCAGCCGTCAAAACCTTGGCAGTGGTCATAACAATAGCTACTGTTCTTGTATGCACATTAAAGGTCCATAAGTTAATAAGATGTGTTGCTCCACAAAGAACAATGAACGCACCAAATTGTACAAGGACCCATCTATAAGGAAAAACCGCTGATTTTTTAACGAAATAAATCAACTCCAGTGGAATGGAGAAATAAGCAAGTGCAATAAAGAAATCTGATATATATTGATATTTCATCAGAAGATCATCAGCTGGCCATTGTGGCTCAATGCAATTACAAGAATCCATTGTTGATGAACCACCTCTCTAGATATACACTAATTACAGCATCTGCAACACATAAAAATTGAACTTCATTAATCAATAAACAATCATACAGCCAGGATTGATTCACAATTCTAGCCTTCTACGCATAAATTAAATTTAAAATCAACATTATGAAAGGACTCAAATAAGTATGATCAAGAAATCCAAAACAAAGCAAAATGAATATAAATTATTTATTCCCAAATTTCCATGGAAACAAAAACTCCCTACAACTGAGTTTACGTGAGCAAAAACACACATCATAACTTATGAGTAATGTGAATATCTCTTGAAATCTGTTCAATTTGATCTGTGGTACATCTATTTATCACGCATAAACCAACCGATTCCTTAAAGAAACAAAACCCAGAACCCTTTTTAGTTTTTACAAGTAACATCATCTGTTCCTGAAAATATATGCTCGTTCCATCCAAATTTGCCACCTTTTGTTTGCAAACATAATAAATAAGTCCTAGACTATAAAATCAAACACACACAAATTGAATAGAGAAAGATGAGCCGATGCTTCAATAGCAACACAGAAAAATCGAATTCGAAATGCTCTCGTTTACCTGATAAAGAGAAAGATACAGAGTGATGGATGCTTTTTGAAGAGGCGAAGTCATCTGCAAGAAAGACGATCAAATCGATGCTTACAAGATCTTCACAACTACAAAGGACAGTTGGATGAGATCGAAGTCAATGAGTAGAGAAACAGATCGATCGATGCTTACCAGATGAGGAAGATGGATGTCGATAGTCGGATCATCGGATGGAGTAGAGAGACTGAAGCTTCTTCGATTTGAGTTGGAGAGAAGAAGAGAGACAGATGCAATGAATGGAATTGAAAAGGGCAATTTTTTTCTAGGGTTAAAAAGAGGGAGGGAGGGGGTCTACTGTGGACTAGAGTAGTTTATAGGTTCTTCTCCTCAAACAACTTCTTTGAGACACCGATTGAAAAGGAAAGATTTTCTTAGCGACATTTGGGTGGCGTTTGGTTTGTAGGATTCTAACAACTCATTTAGGATTTGGATTTAAAAATCCTCCTATGTCATGTTTGGATAAAAACTGAAAGGAAAGGATTTAGCTTCAATTAGGATTTCACATTCCACACTTCTCCTCATTTCAAAATGCACTCACCCCCCTAATAATTTTAAAATCCTATCATTTTAGAACCCATCATTTTAAAATCATGCAATCCAAACGGCACCTTGGTCTATTTTAGAATTCTGGATAATTGAAAAATGTCGGACCATTGTTAAAACCCTCATGATTTTAAACCGTTTTAAATTCTATCTATAAATACTAATAAAAAAGTAAATATATTTATTTTTTATAAATCCACGTGTCATCGTCATGAATCAACACGTGACATTTATAGATTTTTAAAAAAATAAATAAATTTAAATTATATCTATCGGAATCTAATATAATCAAGTTTTAAATTCAAATAAAATTAAACTAAACAAAATCTAATGTTGTACTAACTTATTTGATTATAATATAATATAATAAAATTTTAAATTATAAAAAAAATAATTACTATACATATATATATATTTAGTATTATATAAAATTAATAGGTCACACTAAATAATAATATCAATTTTATATACTTTTGTTTTAAAAAATAATTTTTATACCTTTTAATTTATTATATTTTATATATATGTTAAATATATTTGCGTAAGATGCGGAGCAATAAACTAGCTACAAATATTATCAAAAAAATCTTGAAAGAAAAGATATATTTTAAAAATAGTACGTATTGTCAAGTAGTTAAAAATGTAAGAAGGTGTGTCTCAATCTGACAAGTTGTCAAATACGATTATTAATATCTTTTACTTTTTGGCGGCTATGTTTGGTAGAGAGCTTTTAAGAGCTTCTAAGAGCTTTTAAGAGCTTTTAGAAGCTTTTATTTTGAATAAGCTCTACTAAAAAATAAAAGATTTGTTTGGAAGGATACACAGAGCTTTCATTTTTTTAAGAATAAGCTCTTTTTTAAAAAGCTAGTAGAAGTAGTTTTTGAAAAGCTCCGGAGCTTTTAGTCAAACATATTTACTTTTTTACCCTTCTATTAATCATAAACTACCACCTTTAATTAATATTAATGCCCTTATAAGTAATTTAATACTATAAACTACAGCTACAGCTAGTTTTACCAAACACATTTATAAAACTAAAAGCTCTAGCTCTTTTAAAAATATTCAGCTCTCAAAAGCTTCATCTACTAAAAGCTCTACCTCTATTAAAAACGCAAAGCTACAGCTAGTTTTGCCAAACATACCCTTTATCTTTTAAACAATTTTCTTTTAACTTTTATCATCTCCTCAGTTCTCACCCAGTTTTTTAACTCAATTATTGTTTTTCCTTTTAGGTTTATATATAATCTTACTTGCATGGTAAAGCAAACTGGACGACAAATTGATTTTCATTTGGGTTTACATATAACCCTTAATTCTACTATCGATTAGCAAAGTTGACGATAAATTAATGTAACAATATTTTTGTTATGAATTTATATATAAACTACTCTTTTTATATTATCAATTTTAAACTTTATGTTATATTATTTCTTTTTTGTAGTCCATAAAAAACAACATTTTTAAATATTGTTTCTTAAACGTATAAAAAGTCCATGGAATAGCTATTTGATTTTTTCGTAAATATATAATCATGTAAAAGTTTTTTTATAGGTGAATAATTTTTTTTGTAATAATACTATAGAGATAAGTAAGGTACGATTGATAATTTATGTTGTTAAAACAAAATGCGATAAATTTGATAATTTTACAAAGAGAAAGAGTTGAGAAAGAAAGATAAACAAAACAATAAAATATCTATCAAAATTGTACCGGTTCCAACCGATCCAAGGACCGAAAAACCATACCAAAAACCCGGACCGGACCAAGCCCGTATTACAAACATTAGGTCTGTTTTCGGTTTTCTCATTTCATTAATTTCATTTTTCGGTCCCGGCCGATCTGGGCCAGTTTGGTCCAAATGCTCATCCCTATAACTCATTACAATAGAGATTTTGGCTAACTACGAATATTTTGGATTTAAAGATTAACATTTCCAATCAAAGTATAATCACTTGCATATGTCGGAGATTCATAGAAAAATTTATGATTGCACCTTGGCAAAAATATCAATCTCACGATTACTACTCTTTTCCGCCAAATTTGCATGATCAATTCGATTTCTCCAAATTCAAGTTAACCATATGACATATGAGCACGCCCCATGGAATGTTTTTTCTAGCCATGAATTACTCATCAAGAATCCCCTCTAATCATATCCTTGTCTACAAAGCCAATATCAGGAGTTTTGATGCCCTACCAATGAAAACATTTTCTCCAAAGCTTATTAAACTCAACACATTTCCCAAATATATGACACATACACACACATATATTGGGATTCAATGGAGAACCGACATGCATTGAAGAACCACAATACGTCGCAAAAAGTACATAGTGCATTGCACAAGAGAATTTTGCATTACACGAGGGATTATGCATCGTCTGGAGGGATTGTGGATTACGGGGGAATTATGCATCGTACGGGAGAGTTGTGCATCACACCCACACCCACACGTATGTGTATGGGGGAGAGTTTTATAACACTCATTTTTAAATGGAGAAACGGAAAGCTATTTTAAAATTTAATTTTATCATCAATTTTTTTTTATTTTTTAGTAAATTTATACATTTATTAGTATTTTTTGTAAAACATTTTTTTAGTAATACATAAATCACGAGATATTATTGATACATAAATTCCATCTTTATGCACAACTTTTTATGCATAAATGTGAAGACCACCCCTTACGGGGCAGTGCTCACTAGTCTAGGTCCCACATCATGCAATACAATATCAACCATACTAAGATAGGGAATTTAATTGCGGAATTAAAAATTACATGTACATTACATATTAGGATACAGATTACATATTTCAATTTAAAGTTATAAAAGGGTAACATCTAATCTAGTCATAACATCATACATCACGTCAAGTCTACCCAGAACCACCACATTTGCTGTCTTCCAATCAGTACCAGAGAGTTTGTTGAGTAGTGGTCTAAGAAAGCTTCAAAACTTGGATCTTGAATGACCTAAGTACCAGGTCCTGCAGGTGATTTTCCTTTGGCTTTTCCTGTAAAATATTAATGCAACATCTGTAAGCAACGCTTAGTGAGTTTATAGATTTTCAATATCAACATGCGTGTCAAGCGGAGTCATTAGTCTAAGCGTGATATGTCTTGGCTGCCGCTACAGCCCTCATGATTGAGATATAGAACCATAGAATCGGATGATGTTCAAGCCACACTCACGCTTAAATCGTGGGGATCAGCCACATACTGGGCTAGCTACCAGTAAGTCAATATGGCGGAACATCGGAGGTCATTACCAAGTTCATAAGAACTGGTGAAATAGCCGGGTCTAGAACAATAGACCATAAGGCTAGTCAAGCTGAATCAATTCTATCAAATGTCTGATCAATAATGGAAGCATATGTCTTAGAAGTCATGATAGCAATGAATCATAAGGCAAAGTCTGAAACAATATTAAATGCAATATGAAAAGATAATCAAATAGCTATCATGATTCACTGGGCAACACCCATCCATGGTGTGCACAGGTCTAATCCAGCTGATAAATGAATGTCAATAAATCTAACAGCAGCAATATATCTCAACCGGATCTATGCATGTTCAATCTGAATATCTATAACTCACAGGTCTGGGTCTTGGTCAAACAGATATATGAATCTGCCACCTGAGTTATCTCAGGATTTTGTCAATCTGTAATCTGTCAATTCTTTTCAAATCAGAGACCCGCTTTCAAGTCTTTAAGTCTTTAAATCTTTGTTCAGAATATACTGAACCTGATCAAAATCATTCATGATAATATCATGTCAATTTCATCATCTTTATCATCATC
Organism: Centrapalus pauciflorus; assembly: GCA_020465985.1. Classification (NCBI taxonomy): domain Eukaryota; kingdom Viridiplantae; phylum Streptophyta; class Magnoliopsida; order Asterales; family Asteraceae; genus Centrapalus; species Centrapalus pauciflorus. The sequence continues at coordinate 418,334 of JAANYP010007652.1, read as the reverse complement.
ATTTTAGTCTTTAAATTCTTTTTGTCAATGTTCAGATATCAACTGAACCTGTCCAGAATTATCATTGTCAAATCATATCAATTTCATGTCTTTTTCATAATCTTTATTTTATCTGATTCTGATAACTGATAACTCTGTTAATCATTTGATTCATTTTTCTTTAATTTTGTAAAAACATCAAAATAGGATATCCAATTTCGGATCATCCGGATTCGGACCATCCGGATTCGGACCAATCCGGATCTGGCACCCGGATTCGGACCAATCTGAAATAGCCATTCTAATTCGGACCAATTAATCATCCGGATTCAGATTCATCCGAAATGGGCATCCCAATTCGGACCAAGCACACATCCGGATTCGGTTCATTATCCGAAATTGATACCATCCGAACTTGGATCATCCGAGTTCGGACCAACACTTAACAAAATATTTATTTGTTATCCGAAGTATGGGACCGAAATGGATTTCATCCGAATTTCATGATCCGAAATGGGACATCATCCGAATTCGGGTCATCCGAATTCGGATCCCACACTTGTTATTTTTCCAGAAACTGTTCTTGGTGTTCTTGGTGTTCTTCATACGGATTTTATTAATAATTATCAAACTTTCATTTTTATCAACATGCAATGAAATATATTGATGTAATATCACTATTTGAGTGTTTTTATACTAATTTCCCTATTAATAACATCATTATTTGATCATGATTATCCAAAATTCATCATTTTTGTCAAGAACACCATTTTTAACAAAATTTCTGATTTCTTCATTATTTGAACAATCTGATTACTAATTCTTGTTTCTGTTTCATTTATATACTTCATTACATGTTTTTAAACACTTTAATCTAACATGCAAATCCTAAAATTTCATATCTAAATCTATTGGTTTCGGTTTTTACACAAAACCGAACAAAACCTATAAATATCGAAATTTAAGTAAAATTACCTCTAATCTTTGTTGATTCCAATTTGATTGATGATGTTTATAACTCCAATTGCCTTGAATCTTCAATCAATTGCAATTTAATGAGAATTCTTGATGTTTTCTTGGGTTTGGCCGTATATGTAGAGAGAGAGTAGAGAGAGTGTGAAATTCTTAAATGGTTGTTAAATAACCATTAATTTGGTTAATATATGTGACTTAGTTATATTTGTAGTTTAACCCACTAATCTTTTGTATTTTTCATCTCTTTATTCTAATCATTTTAATTATATCATAAATATAATTTAAAATTATATTTACTTAATAAATTTTCATTCTTAATTAATATTTGCAATATAAATAATATAACAAAATTATATTATTATCTCAAAATAACATTACATAACTGATCAAAAGTTAGGTTGTTACAGAATGGGCCCCACCACGCACAAACTTCGTCCCCGAAGTTAGCTACGTTCGAACAGAGTGGGATATGTTGCTTTCATGACATCTCTGGATTCCCAAGACTGATGCGAACCTTTGTGGTGTTTCCACTGGACGAGCACCATCTGTATTTCTTTATTCCGAAGTTTTTTGGTCTTCGAGTCCAGAATACGTTCTGGCTCTTCAACCACGCGAAGCTTCTCATCAATTTGCAAGTTAACGTGTGGTATCTGCACTTCTCTTTCGTCTGTTAAACTCTTTCTCAAGTGACTAACATGGAATACAGGATGTATTCCAGCTAAGTCCGCTGGTAGATCAAGACGATAAGACTGATTCCCAATCTTTTCAACAATCTTGAACGGACCAATAAATCTCGGAGCTAACTTGTTTCTTTAATGAACCGTACCACATTCTTCAATGGGGATACTTTCAGCATCACCCAATCGTTAACTGCAAAACTGATTGATCTATGCCGATTATCATAATATGACTTCTGCCTGCTTTGAGCTTCAAGAATTTTCCTTCTAACTAGTTGAATCTTTTCATGAGTCAACTGTAGAAGGGCAGGACCCGTTATTGGCGATTCGCCGGTTTCTCGCCAACAGGTGGGAGTTCTGCACTTTCTTCCGTATAGAGCTTCAAAAGGAGCCATCTTGATTGTTGAATGATAACTGTTATTGTATGAGAATTCGACCAACGGCAAGTGGTCATCCCAGTTACCACCTAAATCAAGAATACAGGCACGAAGCATATCTTCGAGAGTTAGGATAGTACGCTCACTCTGGCCATCTGCATTTGGATGATAAGTTGTACTCATAGAGATTCGAGTACCCATTCCGTCTTGTAGAGCTTGCCAGAATCTGGATGTGAAACGACTATCACGATCTGATACGATAGATTTCGGCACACCATGTCGTGAAATTATTTCAGTGATGTATATCTGTGCCAATCTATCGAGGGAATATGTTTCTTTCATTGGAAATGAAATGTGCTGATTTCGTTAAACGATCAACGACTACCCAGATAGAGTCGTGTTGTCTTTTGGTCTTTGGCAGCTTCGTAATGAAGTCCATTGTTATATACTCCCACTTCCATTCAGGAACTGGCAGTGGTTGCATATCCCCGAAGGGTTTCTGGTGTTCTGCCTTAACCATCTGACATACTTTGCAGCTTTCAACACAATTTTCGATGTCTTTCTTCATTCCTGGCCACCAGTAATCAGCTTTCAGATCAAAGTACATCTTTGAGCTGCCAGGATGTATAGATAACTTGGACTGATGAGCTTCAGATAGAAGAGTGCTGCGGATTGAACCATACTTAGGAACCCAGATTCGGTTTCCCTTGAGACAGTGAAGTCCCAAATGATTCAGAGTTAGAAATTGTAGTTGCCCTTTTAGATTTTCAGAATCTATGTTCTCTTCTTTCAGCGCTTCAGTTTGAGCAACTCGAATATCTTCAATAAGATCAGAAGAGAATATAACTGGAGTTAGGGCATAACAGCACTTTTCTGGATATACTTTTCTACTCAACGCATCCGCGACAACATTTGCTTTGCCGGGATGATATAAGATCTCGCAGTCATAATCCTTGATAAGCTCCAAGGACCGACGCTGTTTCATGTTCAGATCTTTTTGAGTGAAAAGGTATTTGAGACTCTTATGATCGGTGTAGAGCTGACATCGAGTCCCATATAGATAGTGACGCCAGATCTTCAGCGCAAAGGTAACAGCAGCCAACTCAAGATCATGAGTTGGTGCACTTTTCTCATAGTCTTTTAATTGCCTTGAAGCATAGGCAATTACTTTTCCCCTTTGCATCAGAACACATCCTAAGCCAGTACCAGATGCGTCGCTATAAACAACGAAATCATCATTACCTTCTGGCAAGGCTAGGATCGGCGCTTGAATCAACTTTTGCTTCAGAATATCAAATGCCTCTTGCTGTTTATTGGACCAAACGAAAGGAGTATTCTTTCGTGTTAGCATTGTAAGCGGCACAGCAATCTTTGAGAAGTCCTTTATGAATCGCCGATAATAACCGGCCAATCCAAGGAAACTTCGGATTTCAGAGGCATTACGAGGCGTTTGCCATTTCTGAACGGCCTCGACTTTCGAAGGATCAACGGAAATCCCTTCGCCAGAAACAACATGGCCAAGGAACTGGATCTATAAGAATCAAAATAGAAATTCAAATTCTGATGTGAATCATAGAATAGTTAAGGAAAACAGCTCAAGACATATATAATAGAGATTATACCTGTCTGAGCCAAAATTCACATTTAGAAAATTTTGCGTAGAGTCTTTCTTTTCTTAACAACTCTAGCAACTGTCGCAGATGAACGGAATGATCAGCCTCCGTTTTGGAGTAAATCAGAATATCGTCTATGAACACGATAACGGATTTATCCAACATTGGTCTGCACACGCGATTCATGAGATCCATGAATGCCGCTGGTGCATTTGTTAAGCCGAACGGCATCACGAGAAATTCGTAATGACCGTATCTTGTACGGAAGGCTGTCTTCGGTATATCCTCATTTCTTACTTTCAGTTGATGATACCCAGAACGGAGATCTATCTTTGAGAAATAACTAGCTCCTTGCAGTTGATCAAACAGATCATCAATCCTGGGCAAAGGATATTTATTCTTTATGGTGACTTTGTTCAACTCGCGGTAGTCGATGCACATACGGAAGGTTCCGTCTTTCTTTTTAACAAATAGAACTGGTGCACCCCACGGAGAAGAACTCGGTCGGATAAACCCCTTCTCTAACAGCTCTTGCAGTTGCTTAGACATTTCTTGCATTTCTGCAGGTGCAAGTCTGTATGGAGCTTTTGCGATAGGAGCCGCACCAGGAACCAAGTCTATACTGAACTCGACTTGACGTTCCGGTGGCACTCCGGAAATATCGTCAGGGAATACGTCTGGGGATTCACAGACGATAGGAATATGGGACAAAGATTTCTTTTCAGAGTTGGATTCAGATGAAACATAACAAATATAAGATTCGTGACCCTTTGATAAGTACTTATGCGCTTTTTCAACAGATATGAAACAATGTGCACCTTTCCGCTTCTCGCCCTTGATCTCCAATACTCGGCCATCTGAAGACTTGATTCTGATGACTCGCCGGTTGCAGATAATTGTAGCCTCGTTGTTCATTAGCCAATCCATGCCGATGATGACATCAAATTCTTTTAACGGAATCGGGATGAGGTCGAGATTAAATACGATATTATCAACAAGTAGTGTGCAGTTTCGATAAACGGAATCAGCCATAACGAAATTGTTACTGGCTGTCTCAATGTCTAGTATCACGGGAAGCTTTGATGGAATCTTACATAATTGTCGTGCAAAAGAGGTTGATATGAAAGAACGACTTGCGCCAGAATCAAATAATACACTAGCCGGAATCGAGTTAAGTAAAAACATACCCGTAACTACATCAGGTGTTTCTTTTGCTTCCTCGGCTGTTATTTGAAAAGCTCGAGTCGTTGCAGTCGGCGTAGCAGCAGAACTCTTAACTGTAGATCCCCCAGCTGATGACTGTGGCTGATAACGCGATCCACTACGACACTGGTACATAAAATGTCCCCTTTTTCCCGCACTTTGCACATCCACGTCCCTGCTGTGGACATTTTTCACTACTGTGACCGATCATGTTGCACGCAAAGCAAGTAACATCATCCGGATTACATAGTCCCATGTGTGATCTTCTGCATCGCTTACAGAATCGTGGTTCATTCGTTAGGGAATAAGCTTGTGCTTTCTGTTGTGAACTATGCTGAGATTGTTGGGACTGAGACTTATTCGGCCTAAAGAATCTGCCAAATCGCTGTTTCTTTGGAGGAGACGGATTCATCGGGTTAGTAGACGGAGCATAAAGCTGATCGCCGTATTCTAAGTATCCTCGCTCGATCTGTCTCGCTGCTTCTACCATTTCCAGATAACTCTTATATTTGATAGCGCTCATCGGATGCATGTATCTTGGATTAAGTCCTACACGAAATCTATTCATCTTTCTTTCCTCGGTAGCTACTTGATAGGAAGAGTAGTCGCATAGTCTTGAGAATTCGTGCTCGTATTCGTCGACTGTCTTCGTTCCCTGAGTCAGCTGCATCAGTTGTACTTCCATTTTGTCTTTTTGGTCGACTGGACAGTACTTTGCATTGAACATATCAAGAAACTGCTCCCATTCTAGAGTCTGAATTATTTCTTCGCCATATATGCTTCTCTGGGTTTTCCACCAGGCACGTGCAGCACCGACAAATAACGCGGATGCATAACTTACTTTCTTGGAGTCTAAGCAGTCAGAGATTCTAAAGATCTCTTCGGTATGACTAATCCAATCCATCGCCTGAATTGGATTCACTGTTCCTTCAAAATTCAATGCACCGCTAGCTTTAAAATCCTTAAATTTGCAGCCTTTTGGCTGAGCAGTTTGGGTTTCAGGATTTGATTTATCAGAATCAGATTCATTAGTCTGGACTTGCTTTTCTTTTCTCTTATTTTTCTTTTCTTCACGTCTTTTAGCTTCGGCCTCATCTCTGGCCTGAAACTGTTCTTGCATTATTTTGTTCTGTTGTTCTGAGTGTTGGGCTAGAAGTTGTTGCATCATTTCAAACATTTGTTGTGGATTCATGTTGCTGGGAATATCACCTGATCCTGACATCTTCTACTGAAAATTAAAAATCAATTAACTATCAGTTTATAGACTTAGATCTATGTACCATTTTTCCCATCCTAACAGTCTGTACATCCTATCTCAGTTCAAACCACCTAAATGATTGATACATATGTATTGCTTCAGTTTGAGATCAAGTATACTTACGTAATACTTGATTCACTCAAACTAGTGCTCTGATACAATCCTGTGAAGACCACCCCTTACGGGGCAGTGCTCACTAGTCTAGGTCCCACATCATGCAATACAATATCAACCATACTATGATAGGGAATTTAATTGCGGAATTAAAAATTACATGTACATTACATATTAGGATACAGATTACATATTTCAATTTAAAGTTATAAAAGGGTAACATCTAATCTAGTCATAACATCATACATCACGTCAAGTCTACCCAGAACCACCACATTTGCTGTCTTCCAATCAGTACCAGAGAGTTTGTTGAGTAGTGGTCTAAGAAAGCTTCAAAACTTGGATCTTGAATGACCTAAGTACTAGGTCCTGCAGGTGATTTTCCTTTGGCTTTTCCTGTAAAATATTAATGCAACATCTGTAAGCAACGCTTAGTGAGTTTATAGATTTTCAATATCAACATGCGTGTCAAGCGGAGTCATTAGTCTTAGCGTGATATGTCTTGGCTGCCGCTACAGCCCTCATGATTGAGATATAGTATCATAAGATCGGATGATGTTCAAGCCACACTCACGCTTAAATCGTGGGGATCAGCCACATACTGGGCTAGCTACCAGTAAGTCAATATGGCGGAACATCGGAGGTCATTACCAAGTTCATAAGAACTGGTGAAATAGCCGGGTCTAGAACAATAGACCATAAGGCTAGTCAAGCTGAATCAATTCTATCAAATGTCTGATCAATAATGGAAGCATATGTCTTAGAAGTCATGATAGCAATGAATCATAAGGCAAAGTCTGAAACAATATTAAATGCAATATGAAAAGATAATCAAATAGCTATCATGATTCACTGGGCAACACCCATCCATGGTGTGCACAGGTCTCAATCCAGCTGATAAATGAATGTCAATAAATCTAACAGCAGCAATATATCTCAACCGGATCTATGCATGTTCAATCTGAATATCTATAACTCACAGGTCTGGGTCTTGGTCAAACAGATATATGAATCTGCCACCTAAGTTATCTCAGGATTTTGTCAATCTGTAATCTGTCAATTCTTTTCAAATCAGAGACCCGCTTTCAAGTCTTTAAGTCTTTAAATCTTTGTTCAGAATATACTGAACCTGATCAAAATCATTCATGATAATATCATGTCAATTTCATCATCTTTATCATCATCATTTTAGTCTTTAAATTCTTTGTGTCAATGTTCAGATATCAACTAACCTGTCCAGAATTATCATTGTCAAATCATATCAATTTCATGTCCTTTTCATAATCTTTATTTTATCTGATTCTGATAACTGATAACTCTGTTAATCATTTGATTCATTTTTCTTTAATTTTGTAAAAATATCAAAATAGGATATCCAATTTCGGATCATCCGGATTCGGACCATCCGGATTCCCAATCCGGATCTGGCACCCGGATTCGGACCAATCTGAAATAGCCATTCTAATTCGGACCAATTAATCATCCGGATTCAGATTCATCCGAAATGGGCATCCCAATTCGGACCAAGCACACATCCGGATTCGGTTCATTATCCGAAATTGATACCATCCGAAATTGATACCATCCGAACTTGGATCATCCGAGTTCGGACCAACACTTAACAAAATATTTATTTGTTATCCGAAGTATGGGACCGAAATGGATTTCATCCGAATTTCATGATCCGAAATGGGACATCATCCGAATTCGGATCCCACACTTGTTATTTTTCCAGAAACTGTTCTTGGTGTTCTTGGTGTTCTTGGTGTTCTTCATACGGATTTTCTTAATAATTATCAAACTTTCATTTTTATCAACATGCAATGAAATATATTGATGTAATATCACTATTTGAGTGTTTTTATACTAATTTCCCTATTAATAACATCATTATTTGATCATGATTATCCAAAATTCATCATTTTTGTCAAGAACACCATTTTTAACAAAATTTCCGATTTCTTCATTATTTGAACAATCTGATTACTAATTCTTGTTTCTGTTTCATTTATATACTTCATTACATGTTTTTAAACACTTTAATCTAACATGCAAATCCTAAAATTTCATATCTAAATCTATTGGTTTCAGTTTTTACACAAAACCGAACAAAACCTATAAATATCGAAATTTAAGTAAAATTACCTCTAATCTTTGTTGATTCCAATTTGATTGATGATGTTTATAACTCCAATTGCCTAGAATCTTCAATCAATTGCAATTTAATGAGAATTCTTGATGTTTTCTTGGGTTTGGCCGTATATGTAGAGAGAGAGTAGAGAGAGAGAGTGAAATTCTTAAATGGTTGTTAAATAACCATTAATTTGGTTAATATATGTGACTTAGTTATATTTGTAGTTTAACCCACTAATCTTTTGTATTTTTCATCTCTTTATTCTAATCATTTTAATTATATCATAAATATAATTTAAAATTATATTTACTTAATAAATTTTCATTCTTAATTAATATTTGCAATATAAATAATATAACAAAATTATATTATTATCTCAAAATAACATTACATAACTGATCAAAAGTTAGGTTGTTACAATAAAGATGAAGTTTATGCACAAATAATAATTCATGTTTTATGCACTAACAAAAAAATTATTTTTACGAAAGATACTAATAAAGGTTTAATGTTTTAAAAATAAAAAAATTTGATGAAAAAATAAAATTTTAAAGTGGTTCCCTGGAAAGTTAAGTTGTCATTTGAACATTTCCCCATATATATAAGGTTGAGTTTAATAGAGAAACAAATTAGATTGGAGAACTAGAAAATCAAGACAAATTGCATTCAATGCCCATGTGCATACATCTAATGCACATGTGCATATGATTCAATTAATATTGGTTCTTTGATGTTTCTCCGGTCTAATATGGTTGTGTGTGTGTGCGTAGGGTGAGAGTCACATAAAAACCATAAATATCGTGGAAACCATAGAAACTCGCACACACACACACACACACAAATAGATGTGTGTGTAGGGTGAAGTGTGACACCTCTCATTTTGCAAAACCATAATAATACTTCATATAACATGGTATGTGAGACGAAGTCAAATTCATTATATAATTAATTGACTCGTGGTAATAGAATATAACAAATATCATTCTCACATAGTATTTTTACACAATTTATTGAATGATAACACTGAATACAGAAATTACAACACTTATATTTATGATTTTTTTTAAATTAGTTTCATATTTATGAGTATATTAACATTATATATATATATATATATATATATATATATATATATATATATATATATATATATATATATATATATATATATATAAAGAGAGAGAGAGAGAGAGGTTCAATTGAGAACTTTTATAGATCGAGGTACAAAAGAATCTATATCATCCATTAGATCAAAAAATTGTATGGATTAGATTAATGACAAAAAGGTAAATAGTTAGACAATTTTATGTATCTTTTTCATTATAGAAACAAACAAGGAATGACATTTTGGGAAATGTGCATACCTCATTAAATTTTATATTTCAACAAATAATCAAATAATAAATGCTAAATAAATTCAATTGATACATTTCCAAATTTAACAAAAATTACACAAATTCAAAAAAGATGATGAAGATCGATGCATTTCATCGTTAATCGTGTTTATCTATACATCGTGTTTAAAAAAGACGCATTTAACAAAAAAAATACACAAATTCATTTATGCATCGTGTTCAACTTGTTCATCATTCATCTATGCATCATGTTCGTCGTTCATATTCTTCATTCATCTATGTATCGTCATTGTTCATCACCCATTTATGCATCATCATTTTTCGTTGTTCATCGTTCATCATCCATCTATGCATCATCATTGTTAATCATCCATCTATGCATCATCAATCTATGCATCGTGTTCTTCATAATCATCATCGGTTGCATCTCTTGTTCATGTTCATCATCATCGTTGTTCATCATTAACTTCGTCTTCAAATCATCATCACTATGAAGAACATGATTAGAGAGAGAGAGAGAGAGAGAGAGAGAGAGAGAGAGAGAAAGAGAGAGAAATGGGGAGGAAAATGAGGAATGTAGTTAATATGAGATTTTAATTCAAAATGTAACTGTTAATTATCTTTTAATGATTTTTTAAAATAAATTGATTACTATATCTTTAGTTTTCCCTAAATGTCCTTTGTGCACCCGTGGTATATTATTCGATATATAAAAGTTTTCAATTGAACATCAATCTCTCTCTCTCTCTCTCTCTCTATATATATATATATATATATATATATATATATATATATATATATATATATATATATATATATATATATATATATATATGTGTGTGTGTGTGTGTGTGTGTGTGTATGTATGTATCAAATGACTGTGTGAATGAATAAAACACTCCTGTGAATGTGTATATATATTCTTTCATTCATAAAGTCATTTGACAAATTTTACGAAACTCAAAATCATAAGAACTTTTATATATAAATGAATAATGTTAATATATAAATGAATATGAAAAAAAACCAGAATACTCTTTTTGACAAGTATCTCAAGGTACTCTACAAAAACAATAGTACTTTCTTGATCATGTTTCTATGTATGTGTGTATTGTTGTCCTTAATTTCTCATATATAGTCAGATTTATGGAATCATAACAATGCTTGAGATGGTTGAAAAATGAAAAGCGAACAAACATGTAACTGCATGTGCTTCTAATACGAAGGATGGTGCGAAATGAGTTTTTGCACCCAACAAATCTGGTGATAGTTGAAGGCGTCAGTACTACAAAAAAAAAAAAAAAAAAAAAAAAAAAAAAAAAAAAAAAAAAAAAAAAAAAAAAAACACATCATGACATCAAAAGCCACGATAAATGAACGGATTAGCTTGCTTGTACATGATGATTATTAACGATTACAATTCATAAGTATTGCCTAAGATATTGATATCTTATATCAAATGAAAAGAAATTAATAATATTGTGTAGTATAATACAACAGATTTTAACAAGGAAAGCCACAAAGGTTCATGGACATGAATGATATCCTTGTCTATGTTCATGTCTAAATGTGACATTTTTTTTATTCGCCGTTATCAATTTCGTGAGTGTGTGTGTGGGACAAAATTGAAAACATGATCAATAGAGAAATGCGTAGCAAAATACGAGGTTAAAAGCTTTAGGTTTGACAAAATGGTTATCAATAAATTGTAAGTTGATTATTAATTTCTACCAAGTTTTGGCCGAGCTTGGAAGGGACAAATTTTGGAAAAATTCACATTTCTAGACTTAGGTTAGATTAAATATGTTAATAAAAAGCTTCGAAAATTAAATGAACCCAAATTTTCTATTGATAAGTTAAATTAGATGCGTTTATTATTATTTGAATCGGATATATAAAACATAAATCCTTTCAATTTCTTAATTTGTATTGTGGATATAGATGGCTAATGGCTATGATCCGGTGAGAGGCTAGGAGCATAAAAGAGAGTTTGGTAGAATTCTTTTTTTTTTTTTTTTTTAAATAATAGGCTCATAATTCTTATCGTGCTATTTAGAGGTAGCAATTTGGCAAAAACATGTGCATGGGCCAAATGGGCTAAGCCCGACCCATACAGCCAAATTTAGAAACAATAATTCTTATACATAATTTATAAAGATTTTTAATAGAAATACTTGTTTAATGTATCATTATTTAATATTATTTACAAGTTTAGGTCAAGATATATTAACTTGGTTTTTTACTTAAGATATATGGGTTGACATTAACCCGTTTATATGCTTTTGAATCAAAATGGTCATCTCCACCGGTTAATGTACATTTGATACCCAAGTCAAAACTACATACCAAAGATGAGCTCAGTTTCAAACCCGGACTGAACCCGAAAATCGAAAGTGCCAAAATGTTAGATACGAGAACCGGACCGTTATACACTAATTGGTTCCGGTTCTAATTTTCGATTTCATACCCAAATGACCCGAAAATGTTTTTTTTTTTTTTAAATTACAACCTTTGAAATCTATCACCCAACAACATATTTCAATAAAAATAACAAGTTGTGTTCCATGGCTATGGATATTTTAAATTCATGGTCTTGTTGATTAATAAAAGTGTAGAGTATCTTCATGGCAATGTAAACTTTAAATTCATGGCCAAACTTTCTATACAAGCGGGACGATTGAAAAAAAAAAATAGTAATCCATGACCATAGAAACTTCAAATCCATGACTAATATATTTTTATATAAACCATAATCGAAAAAAAAAACTAGATAATCCATAGGCATTAAAACTTTAAACCTATGAAGCTATAGAGTTTTATAACCACATAACCATTTTTAAAAATCAAAGCTTGAATGTAAGATATTTAAAAAAATAATCAAGATTAAAATGTGATAATCAAGACAAGAACATAATGAATATATAACTTTACTTGAGTTTGAGTATCTTCCATGGGGAAAGAAACCCAATTTTCCATCAATGTTTTGAAAATTCTTGATAAAAACTTGTTGGTTTTGAATAATCTTGACAAACTCTTGTTGATTTGGATGATTTGATGAAGAATCAAGGGTTTTGAAAAAATGAACAATTGCGCAAAAAACCCTCTACTTGTCAGGTTTTTGTGATTAAAACCCCAAACCATTTTCCATTGTATAAAAAACCCCGCACTGACTAAAAATTTGTAAATCAAGGTTTTATCAATGGTTAACCGGTTGAAACCGGTTATTAATCTTACGTTGACCGATAAATAACCTACGTGGAATAAGTTTTAATTGTTGAAACCGGTTGTCAAGTATTACACATCATTTGAACACTCGATGATGTAATCTCGTTTAAAAATTACAATTAAAAATTATCAACGGGGGTTTAAATGATGTGTAATACTTAACAATCGGTTTCAACAATTAAAACTTATTCCATATAGGTTATTTACCGGTCCACGTAGGATTAATAACCGGTTTCAACGGACTACTCATTGATAAAACCTTGATATACAGATTTTTGGTTAGTTCAGGGTTTTCTATACAACTAAAAATGGTTTGGGATTTTAATCATAAAAAGCTGACAAGTTGATGGTTTTTTGCACAATTATCCCTTTGAAAAATCAAGTGTTTATGGTTCCAATGGTGTACGTTTCCTAAGAGAAATATTAGGAGGGAATCATAGAAATCTTTTTTTTTTAAATTTTAATTGAGTTCCAAATTCCGGTCCGGTTCCGGTTAAAAAACCAAACTAGGTGGAACTGAAAACCGAACTAAAAAAATCATAGGAACCAAGAACCGGTCGGAAAATAATCGGTTTGGTTCCGGTTCGGATAATCCGGCTTTTTTGCTCTTCCCTGTGTGTGACAACCATCAAGCACTTTAACAAACTATTTGCTTATACCAATCACACAGTAACAATTAACAAACTAACTAAGCTGGTATTTGTTCTAGGATCTGTGTACTGAGCCCAGGGTTCTTAAATTGACTAGCAAGGTGTCCTGAGCCCAGGGTTCACATGTCACGACACCCATGGTGGCTCGGGTAGGGTTCCCTCGTATTCAGAAAAAATAAAAATAAAACGACAATTCGGTGATACGTATAGCATGGCTCTTTTCATAACTCTATTTGATTGTTACAAAACACAATAGGAAATAGAATGCAAGGATAATTAACTAAGACTGATAAATCTAATAATATCCTAATACAGTTTTCAGTTTTGACTTGATCCAACGTTCGCAACAAATAACATGAATGCCATTTGCCGATTGTATTTGGCGTGACGCCTGTGTTTTTTTTCCCTGGATATGCATTATAATGAGGTAGGAATATAAAAGGTCAAAAAGCCAACGTGGCACTAAAGAAAACGAGTCAAACGCTGACATGGCGTTACAACTAAGCAACACCATGGCAAAGCAACGAAGCGGGAAATACACTCGTTGAGGGCGGCGCAGAATCACTAAAGGACGATACGGTATTTAATGAAACATATAAGGCATTTAATGCCAAGCACGTGTCAAGACAAGGAGACAACAACAACCTAAGACGGTACAATACGGCCCCGCCCCATCACATGAAAAGGGCAATCCGCACAGGATAATGAGGTATGAAAATATAAAATAACATACACAAAAAAGAACATGCAGAACTTCCGTTAAGGAGATAGCATTAAAGAAGAAAGAAAACTAACTTAGGCATCGGAGTGTCTCCCCCAGGAGACCACCCTGGGCCCCTAACCGTTGGTGTGTTTTGCAAAAAAGCATTCAATGTCAGGAGCTCAAGCGACACCCGTTCCGAGCACTAATACATTAACACCAGTGAAAATTTCTACAAACCCTTTTAGAACAAAATATGTATAAACGGGTTATTATCAAATGTAAGCGATGAAACAAACAAAAATGTCCATTATGGTCCTCATACTAGTTCTTGCTTGTTTTTGTCCAGCGACTGTTTTTTACTTGTTCCATTGTGGGTTTATCATTTTTAGCTCCATTTTCTGATGCATTTTTAGTTTCATTTTGCATGATGTATTTATATTTAGTTCCATTTTGCATGATGCATGATAATGGTAAAAAAAATTATGAAAAAGGAGATAGTTTCACAAGAATGAAAATATTTAACAAACTATGAGACTAAAATAGACATTTTTTATAGTTAACTACCCTAAAATGACAACCACCCCTATAAATATCCACTCCCATGAAAAGCTTTTAGCTCAATGAAATTTCTTGAAGGTGTATACAATAGCTAGTTATTATGTTGGCTTGTAACCAATATTTGGACAAAAATTAAAATTGACAGCATGGAGAGAAGGGAGCTATTTAAAAATGAAATTGTGGAAAGAATACAAAGATTGCGGCGGATTATGTCTACTTCAATTACCTGGTCTAGCGTTGATACTCTTGTGAACTTGGGCTTTGTAAGTATGCAACCAATTGACTTCATGGGTTTTCCGCCAATAGTTCTGGAGATAGATCATACAACTGGATTGACTCTGTCAAAGCAGATTACGTCTAGATCCAATGAACAGCTGAACAAATAAGTTTTAGTAATTTAGAGCAGAAAATTTCAGTTCAAATGATTAGAACTGCGTTGATAGAATAAATGGTTAATGTTATATTTTAACAACCATCTAAACCCATTCTCCCCTAAAATCCCTAAACTTTAATCTCAGTTCCACTTATGCGAAACTTTAGGACTTTAGGGGATCTTTGAGATAGTTGCCTAGTTGGTTTCTAGAAAACAACAGTAATCCAAACAACTCAACACCGTATGACATAAGTAGAACTAAAAAAGTAAAAACTAGAGTTTGGGGACATTTAGAAGTAGTTTTTTTCCTGAAAAACTACATTAACCCTAGAATAGATATGATTTCCAAGTTCCTATTCAAATTAAAGTTCTGATCTTGCCAATCAACCTGCTGTCATTTGAAGTTATTATTAATCAAAACTGGGAATAACGGAAACAGAATTTCCTTCACGGTCTTGCTTTGTTTCAATTCCGTTAACACTATTAAGCTTTGATGCTAACAATTAATACAAGTATCCTGAAGATAATCATGATTACAGTATAACCTTATAAAGCCAATAATCAATTATTAACTCATAGAATCGACATTCATAACAAATTAATACATGAAATCAAAATCAATCCATGACCATTAATATTTCCACTGAAACAGATTTCATAATAAGTTGATATCCTTTTGTGGAATTATGCAATCAATTTCTTTCTTTAGACATATAGATGAGAAAATTTACTGGAGTCATGGACACAGATAGATTATTCCATTTGTCCATGAATTAGAAGTCAACAGTTAACTTCAGAAATTCTTATGACTATATTTTTACCAAATGGCTCCTAAAATTGCTTCTTAAATTATAAAACAAAGGAAAAAGAGAAGAAAACATTCTACTAGTAAAAAGAGCTGTATTCAAAAGTAAAAGGAGCAGTCAACAATCAGAGATCATTGGGAAGAACTCACAACACAAACCAACACTTTAAGCAAAGGGAAAACAATATATATAATAAGATGAAAAGTAACAAAAGAAAAATTTGCATTTGACGATAATGGAATCGAATTCTCTCATGTAAATTCACTCAAAACAGGAATATAATTTAACTTCAGGGAAAGAATGGATTTGGCCATATGGGATTGTGATTATCAGCAAATGGAGTCATCTCATACCCAGGAGGACCAAGACCCACATTATGTTCACTCGGATTGTTGATCCAATCCGTGAACCACTGAGTCCTATGGATCCCATCCGTAGCACTCAGATTATCAACTACTGGTCTTTTCTCCAATGCTTGCATCACAACCCCTTTTGTCATCACTTCATTAGCAGTTGAAGTGTTAGCAGTTGTCTGTGATCGAGGAGGTAGTGACGGTGGTGCAGACACAGATTTACCAGGGATCGCTTTCTTAAGTGACTCTATCCTCAAGTAAATGTTTTTCAGGGTTTGGTCCACCAACCCACCTAGATCATTCAAATCTGGCAGGGTTAAGTTTGCTATGGAACCTTTTCCAGTCAAGCATTGGTACATCACCTCAGTCATCTCCTTCTCCCGATTCTCCTTGATCTGCTTCTTGAGATGCTCGTTGGCCTTGGTGATCCTTTGCCTGATGAAGCTCTCCTGATTCACCATTTTCTTGCTTTGCTCCATCTCTGGCATCCTCTTGAACTGAGCAAGCACACGTTGGACACCAATATTGTTGGGCCACACCTCAGGTTGAGCTTCATACGGGCTATATATTATGGCACATGCTTCGATGCCACATAAGGTGCTCAACTCATTCACCTTCTTCATCAGACCCTTCTTCCTTTTCTTGAAGGTTGCTTTCCTTGCCGAATCGTTGGTTATGAAAGCAAGCTTCACTTTCTTCCTAGTCATGGCAAAGCTTATGCCAAACAAGCAAAGAACTGATAGAAATATGGAAGTTTTGTGCGTGAGTTTCTTAGTTGCAAACGAGCATTGCTATATATACACTACAGGTGACAGATTTGACAAAATCATATCGTTAACATGATGTGAAATCATTAACTCAAAGAATTTCTCAAAATCTGATATTATGACCACATTCATTCTATAAGATTATGGCAGATTTGACAAAATCATGCATTAAAATTATGGTTTAATATTTTGTATTAAAAAGTTACACACAAACTCTTGGTGTTTTAAATTAAACACTTCTACCTTTGTTTTATTATTATATTTTCATTTTTTACCTTCACTTTTTTATTATCATATTTTCATTTTTTACCTTCGCCTATTTTGATTAATTTACACAATTTATTAAAGATATAACATTGTGAAATCTTCAAATATGAACTCGATATTGAATATGCTATCTAATAATTCTAAAGTATTTTCGGTATATATTTATTGTTGTAAATTTAATAATTTGTTTTCATTCTAAAAAAATAAAAATAAGGTATAGACATTTATTATTATTATTATTATTATTCTTATTATTATTATTATTATTATTATTATTATTATTATTATTTCCTTAGTTAATAATATCTTAATTCAATAAGTAACAACCATTTATATACTATCAATTCTTCCATAATTTTCTTAGTCTTTTAAAAAGTAATCTTTTTATTAGTTGTTTATGTATTGTTATTAGTTGTTTACAAATGAAATTGTTTTATTAGTCGTCCAAAAAATAGTCATTTTCGAGAGCCTTCAAAACTACTTTATTTGTTAATGAGTTTTGGTTATCCTTAATGCATTAATCACTTTCCTAGTCGTTCAAAAATGTATTGATCTTCCAAATTTTGTCATTTTGTAAGAATTTCATTGAAAACCAAAAACAATACAAATTTTTTCAATATTCCAGTTTTCATAAAGTTTGTTATTATATTTAAATTTTATTATTTTAGTTTTTTAACTTAAATATAAATTAATTACAAATAATAATTTCATTTAAGTAATAATTAATTTTGTTATTTATAAATAATATATTCAATTATGTTAAAAGAATATCAACATCACGTGTGTCGTGTGGGGCCCATTAAAGTGATCTGTAGAAGTTTGAGGGTTATAGGAAATGCTATTCGGTTTATTATGAAAAAACCAACGTGTTTTCACGGTTTTTGCGTTTTCGTTTCTCCATGTTATTTTCTTCTAGAAATGTCCTCAAGTTAATTTATTGTTTTTGGTTTAGTGAAATTTGGCTATTATAACCCGGTTTTTCAGGTAAAAACCCGATTTACCAGTTTTTACCGGGCTCAAATAGTCAAATTTCACAAAACCAAGAAAAAAATTAACTTGAGGACTTGTCTTGAAAAAAATAACATAGAGGGACGAAAACGTAAAAGCCGTGAAAACATGTTGGTTATTTTCATATAAATCAATGGTTTCTAGAGCTTTGTGGGTTATGGAAAAGGTGGGTGTTGTTCAAAACCCCCGTTATGGGGTAGCATTACTACTTATCCATAATAATTATTAAAATATATTTTAAAAAATGATGCGAGCATACAAATGCAGGCTGTGTTTAAATAGTACATAAAGGGGGTTTATTTGGCCATAACTTATGGAAAGAATAATTTTGCGTGACACTTTATAGTGTGGCATAACAATTATAAAAGAAAAAAACTGCGAAATAGATTTTTGCATTGCTCAAGCTCCAATGCAATTTTATTTATGACACTCGACCAAAGTTAGGCTGTGCATGACTAAAATAAGATAAGCATGCTCAAAACATTCTCAGCCCCTTAAGTTATAGACTAGTTTAATTAAAAAGGGAGAATTTCATATATACCCCTCCAAAACTTCATAATATCATATATACCCAACCTAAAATTTTAATATCATATATATCCCTCCTAAACATCATAATATCATATATACCCATTTTTAATTATTAATATCACATATATCCCTCTTAAACATCATTAATATCATATATACCCAACTTCATTAATTTGATTATTTTTATAACATTTATTTTCTTAATCAAATTGTATCGTCTTATTATATTTTCTTATTTGTTTTTTTACTACAGTAGTTTATATACATATTATATTTTTTTTCTTTTTCTTTTCGAACTTTATAGTTCCATCACATTTTGTTTGTTTTTAAATTTAGTATATATATATATTTTTTTGTATTCTAATACATTAGTTTCTATTTTTTTTCAAGTTTGCATTCGTTTTATAACTATTGTTTATTTAGTTTACTTTGTTTAATTTTTATATTTAGTCTAGAATCTGAGTTATAACTTGTTATCCGATGTAAGTAGTTGTGTATATTTTGTGTTACTACAAGATTATATATATAATCCTATATATTTAAAGTCCAGTTTTTATGATAATTTGTTTAATAACTTGTTATCAGTTAATTGTATATAGATTACTGTTGAGAAAAAAACAAATAAGAAAATATAATAAGACGATACAATTTAATTACAAACAAGAAAAACACGATACAATTTTTTTATTTTTAATTTTAATGTTAATTTGTTTTAGTTTGAAGAATTTATTTATTAAAGTTTACAAAAATAAATTATATAAAATTATTAAAAGGGATATGATATTTTAATTTAAGTTGGATAAATATGATATTTTGAAGTTTAGTTAAAAGAAGAAATGATTAAGGGTATAATGGTCATTAATTAATAAGCAATATTAATTATGAGTTTTAAATATTATAAAAATAATTAAATTAATGAATTTGGGTATATATGATATTATTGATGTTTAAGAAGGATATATGTGATATTAATAATTAAAATTGGGTATCTATGATATTATGATGTTTAGGAGGGATGTATATGATATTAAAATTTTAGGTTATATATGATATTTTGAAGTTTTGGAAGGGTATATATGAAATTCTCCCAATTAAAAATACCAAGACCACTCTTCACCGACTAATTCAGATCTAAGAATTTATCTCTCCTCGATATCTTGGTTTTAAAAACCGCAAGGCGCACCGTTGCGGAAAAGTTCTAGAGCCCGAGGCGTGAGGCATGATGTGAGGCGCACACATCATGTATGCGAGGCACACTTGTTTTGATATCATAATTTATATACAATAACACATTAATACTACTTTAACAACTGAAAATGTAAAATACCAAAATCTAGACAACCAAAATATAGAAAATATACACAATTTTTATTACAAATTGAATTGCTTTACCAATTATTCAAGTAGGGACTCATATTCTTCTTTTCTGGGCCAAATTTAATGAAACGACAAAGAGGCGCTCGCAACAGCTTGTGTTGCGCACGGCTTTGAGCCTCAATGAGCCTCGCACCTCACTGAGCCTGAGGCGCGCTTTTTAAAACACAGAGTCGATATGCATTGTCATCTCTAAATTTTCAATGAATCCTTTCAGTGATGGGAAATAGCACACAAACACACACATAAACAACGCTATAATAAAGTAAATTACAGAAGAAAAAAAACACCACACGCACACAGAGGATTTAACATTTAAGTGGTTCCCTTGTTTGGCCACAACTAGTAAGGTGTCTTATTGATAAAAAAAAATTTAGGGTTAATTTATAATTACATAGAATTTGTATTTATAGATCCAAAACTAGATCAAATTTATATGTGGGGCGCTGTATCCTTGGACTCTCTCGCTTCCTAGCAGCGGTTAGGTCCCTCTGTCAACAATTAGGTCCCGTGTCTTACACATTCATAAACCAACATTACTATAAAAATCCACTCCCATGAAAAGCTTTTATCTATACATGAAATTCTTTGAGGTTTATAGGATACTAGGATAGCTAGATTTCTTGTTGGCTCCTAACCAAAATTTGGACAAGAAATGAAAGTATGGAGAGAAAAGAAACTACTTTTATGTTGCCTTCAATTACCTGGTGTAGCATTGATATGACTGTGAACTTCGGCTTTGTCGGTGTCTCTTGGTAACCAGTTGACTTTGTGAGTTTCCTCAGCAAATATTCTGGAGATAGATGCATGAATACTTTCAAGATTCTAATTGCATCTTCAACCAGTTCAAGTCATCAATGTTTTGAGCAAGCCTGCAAGAAACAAAGAAATCACATGCTTAAAATACAAAAGGCACTTTACACACCATAAACAGAAAATGGTTTTGCATGTCCATCTTTTCTGACCTGCTAAGATATGTCTATGACTCTATGGCCAATTCATGTATTGACCAGACTGACTTCTGTCATAGCTGATTAGGTCTAGATCCTATGAACAACTGAACAAAAGTATTCATACTTTAGAACAAAATTTTAGAATTCAAATGACTAGAACTGCATTGATATAATAAAGGGTTAATGTTGTTGTTTAACAAAAATCTCAAATGTTCCCTAAAATCCCTAAACTTTAATTTTTAGTTCCAGTTATGTGAAACAGGGACTTTAGGAGACATTTGAGATGATTGCTAAAAGTAAAAAACTAACATTGATCCAAACTAAAAATCTACTAAAGTTCACATAAGTAAGACTAAAAACTAAAGTTTAGGGACGTTGGGTGATATATGACATAGCTATTTTCTGAAGAACTACACTAACCCTAGAATAAACACTAATGCCAAGTTTGAGTTGAAGTTTTTTGTCTTGCAATCAACCTGCTATGATTTGAAAGTTATTATTAATCAAAACTGGGAATAACCGAAATAGAGTTTCCTCATACTCTTGGACCATATGCAGAAATTAACCAAAAATAGTGAGAATATGTTTAACGCAGATTTCAAAAGAGACAAACTAGTTCCACGGATTACCTCGATGTATTTGCCATTAGGAAGCGGAAAAGGAGATGCCATCAGCAGGAGCTACCTAGAAACTTCAACTTCAATACCAATTATCAAGCATCAATCTGAATTTTTGGAGGGATTTATCTGTGAAAAATTCAAAGCAAATCAAATATTAGGAC
This sequence comes from Centrapalus pauciflorus, assembly GCA_020465985.1. NCBI lineage: Eukaryota > Viridiplantae > Streptophyta > Magnoliopsida > Asterales > Asteraceae > Centrapalus > Centrapalus pauciflorus. Next base: position 396,300 of record JAANYP010007652.1, on the reverse strand, counting down.
CCAAATTCACACTATATAAATAGAGGAATTTTATTTCTAATTCATTTTCAACATACAGAATCTAGACAAGTTTATACTACTTGTATCCTTAAAACTCTCTATGTTATACAAAAGGCCAACTGCAAGAAAATGCAACATACTTTCATTTTTTACCAATCCATGCAACATATTTTTTTCAACTATTTAATGTAACAAACTTACAAGATACTAACATTTTATGTAAAATTCAACCAAGAAAATATGTAAGTGTGTTGCATAGATAGATAAAATATGGCACTTGTTACATTAAACGGCTAAACTTTAGTACTTCACATAAAAATGGTATTCAATAGTAAGTTTGTACTTTGTACATCAAATTATTTTTAAAAAAAATGTGTTGCATAGAGCCATTGATTGGTTATTAAAAATAATAGTACGTTGCATTTTAATGCAGATCGACCTCCAAAGTTTCAGCTCCATCCCTCAACCATGCACTATCACCAACTTAAGTTATTCTTTGTCTTTGTAAGCAACATATTCATAATGCAAACAAAAATAATTTTTGGAGAAAATTATTGCATCGAGCCACTTAGTTTCAGAGGAACCGCATATTAATATACAATTTAATATCTAAGTGCTACTACCTCCTCATATTCATCCTCCATGTCTCAGTGACAAAAATTTTCTCTATTTTTTAGAGGCCACATCTTACAGGAAACAATGAGCTTCTCATTTGAATAGAAAGTGTGGATATGTAAGTTAAAAACTAATTATTGTGCAGAAATTTGTTATTATTATAGTCTTCAATAGTTTCAAAAATCATATAAAACTAAGCACCGTAATTGAAAGTCTTTTCCTTATCATACATCCAACTCTTAACGGAAGAATTCTTGATCCTTCACCAAAAAAATCTTAACAATTTCCAAGCAGTTTGAAAATCACATAACTTTAAAGAATACCATATCCTGCATGCATGGGCGAATCTACATGGTGGCCGGGAGTAGCCCAAGCCACCAGTCAATTGCTCAGAAATAGTAAAAAAGTTTTTCGAGTCTTTTGTCATGAAACTGACATTATTAGTATTGTGCTATGGGTCCTTGAAACTTATAGCGACAAAGCCAAAGCCTTTGATCACTTTCGAAATATAAAAAATCGATTAAATATAAGAAAAATCGATTCTAGAACATCAAAAATCACAACCAAAATTATGGTAATATTTTCTACTACCTGGTGGGGCAGTGACAACAAGTTCTGGATCCACCAATACATGCATAGAACTAAACTAAGGGTTAATTTTGAGCATGGATGGGAACAAATGGAAGTAAATTTTCATTGCTATGATGTGTAAGAAAATAAGCATCTTATTATAAACCTCGCATATGCCTAAATCATCAAATTTGACTATTATCCCTCTAGGCCCATACGATATAGAATCTACATTGACAATTCTAACAACGACAAACAAGTTCCATGTACCTTTTCACATGTGAGAAGGTTCCTATTTCACTGGTTGGAATTTTGATCTCAATATATCCTTAGGTACAAGTTTTTGAATTAGATCAACAAAGTTAGAATCTAGTTCTTTTGTGGGGATCATATGAAGTAACAAGTAAAACGAAGATGCATCAACTGGGAAACCCCTTCCATCCATTTCCTTCAGGTGTAATAATACATCTTTGGGTTCTTTCCACTCCAAAGTTCCTTGAAGAATGATATTGTAAGTAACACTATTTGGAAAAACACCATTCTTTTCCATTTTCATAACAAGCTCTTTTGCTTCCTCAATCAGGCCCTCATTGCAGAGTCCTTCACTCATGGCGTTGTATGTTACAATGTTCGGCTGCAAACCTCTTGAATAAAGTTCACTAAAAAGGTCCATTGCAATATCAAGCTTCCCATTCTTGCAGCTACCATCAATTAGGACAGTGTACAGTGCAACATTAGGATGTATCCCGTTATTTATTATAATACGAAACAAAGATAACGCCTCATCAACCTGGTGGTTTTTGCATAGTCCATCCAATAAGACAGAATAAGTGATAAAATTTGGAGTTAGACCTATAGACTGCATATGTTCAAAGAGTTTTAGAGCATCTGTAGATCTCCCAACCTTAAACAATCCATACAAGATAGTGCTGTATGTTGAGACCGTGGGTTCCAACTTCTTCTGAGTTATCTCCCAGAATACTTGCATTGCTTCATCAATATTTGATCTTTTGCAATGCCCATTTATTAAGCTGTTAAAAGTGATGATGTTAGGCTCAATATTTTTATCAATCATGGTGTTGAAAACTTCCCTGGCTTCTTTCATTTGACCTCTCAAACAATATCCATCTATAAGTGCGCTATATGACACAACATCTGGTCGCACACCTCTTTCACTCATAACACGGAAAACACTTTGAGCATCTTCTACCATCCCTTCTTTACAAAATGCATCGACAATGATATTAAAAGTGTGCACATCAGGATTAATCTTTCTACCATCCATTTCTTTTAGCATTTTCTTAGCATCATCCCATCTACCTATACTACACAAACCATAAATCAACGAATTATAAGTAACAACGCTAGGAAAAACTCTTTTATTAATCATTTCTGATAAAAGCGTCAAAGCATCATCAACCATCCTGTCCTTGCACAAACTATCGATGATTGTGCTATACACTTCCTTGCTAGGTTTACAACCTCTTTCTTCCATAAATCTAAGTAACCTGATTGCCATTTTAGTATTCCCAGCTTTACAAAGCCCATTCATAACCGTCCCATACGTAACTTCATTCGGTTCACAAATTCTCTCCTTAATCAACTTCTTAAACAAAACCTCAGCCTCAAATACCCTAGTTTCTAATACTAAACCTTTCAACAAAGTATTATAAGTAGACACAAGTGGTTCATGACCACATTTAACAATGCAACCTAACACAGCAAACCCAAAATCGGTTCTTCGTAAATTAGAGAAACAATTAATTGCAATATTCATCATATAGGTATCAACCGATATTCGCAACAACCACAAGTGATTGATCAATGAAATAGCAGTGGAGTAACGCTTCATCTTCACTATATCACCAAGGAGTTTATTGAATTCGATTAATAAAGGAAGAGGCTTCCTACGGATCATTCGGTGGAACAAAAATACAGCATCATCGAGGTTATTGGTACTCTTGACGAATCGATCAGTTCTTGAAGGCGTGGTTGAAAGTGATTTTGGATTTGAATTGGGGGATAAAAGACTATTGTTCATTGAATTATGGAACTCTAACGCCAACAAAACTGAAGTTTGGATTGAGGAACAGGAATTGGATAGAAGAGTACCTTTACGATGAACTCTCAGCTGCATCTGCATTTGCAATAAACGGAAGGCCAGTTGCTTGCATTGCGTGTGACGGTCCGAGAAGGGAATCTTTTTTTTTTTTATCCATTTTGCTAAAGGTATGCTTTTTACCAACGAGATCCGGATCGCTTTTGTCATTGCAACATCGGCATCGTAGGATCGGATCGAGATATCCTACCAAAATTAAATATTATATATCACAGTATTGTATCAAAAACAAAAAAGAGTCATTTTCATCCAAAAAAAATCATATTCATAAAGTAATTATTCATTCAAACAAAAAGTTAGTCACTTTCATGGAGGATTCAAACATTAAAGACAATGCTAAAGAAAATGATATTCATACATCCTTTCACAAGTAATAAAACGTTTGAAATACACATCGTACGATACGATCTTACTAACGATCCTACGATCTTGCTTACGAAAACAAACCGTATGTAGGATCGGATCGTCGTACGATCTTACTAACGATCCTACGATCTTGCTTACGATCCTACCTAAAATCCTACTAGCGATCCTGATCGAAATATACTTGTGGGATTGTAGGATCGTACGATCCTACGATTTAAATCGCGATTTTGATAACCATGTTTTTTACCATTTCACCGTTGTACAGTAAAGGTGCATCGTTAGATTATCACATATTATTATATTATAACGTTGCAATTACGTAAATAATTAATTTAGAGTATTTGGATTGTATTTGTTAACAAGTGATTATTTATCCATTTAAAATTATTCTCAACACACTTTTTCATAAGTTTAAAAAATATAATTTATTTGTTATAAAGTGATTATTTGGTCATTAACAAGTTAAAACGTAAATTCAAACACTTCAAAAACTAATTAGTTGATAATTGTGATAGCAAACAGCAGAAGCTAAAATAAACACTAAATTTCCGATAAGAATTTTTGTTATAGCTATTATCTAATTATTAGTTTACAAAACGCTACAACACTTTTTAAAATGCAAATCCAAACATCCTCTAGTTTTTAAATGATATGGGATTCGATTTGGTAAAAGATTCACTGTCATAAATTTAGTCGTTGATTAACATTCATTCCGTCAAAGGGGTTTTATCAGACTTGAGAAAGTTCTTGAAGAAGTGAAATCTAAGATACTTACCATAATTGAGAATTTTAGCAAAATAGCATGATAGAAAAATGAATCAGCTTATAATCTATTTATATTTATATATTATAATAAATTTGAATATCTCATTACCACGTGTCATCTTATTAGCGAATTACTTTTTAATGTTCCCGCTCTTTTTCCTAATTTAGAACTATTCAATAATAAATTTAATTAAGTTAAAATATATATAAATAATCTTTTATATTTCTTTCCTAATTTATTTCCTTGCATAATTACTTCAATTTATTATATTAAAAGCAATTAAACCAATAGATTACTAATAACTAAAACATATATATTGTCTTTAAAATTGATATATGCATATTATAATTGTATTTGTTTTGTATAATTAATATCTTAAAAGAGATATTATTGATTAATGTAACATAAATTTTTTAGTTAAATAATATTAAGTATAAAATGTTGACAATTATATACAATTTTTCCTTTTTATATTTCCTATGTTTTCATTCATCAATATTCTACAAAAGTATTGACTTTTAAAATTTAAACTAATTTATAAAATTTAGAATCTACTTTTATTCTTAAAATTTTCTATTATTATTACTTATTAGTAGCAATTATAATAAATCATCAATCTGTTTTTTTAAAAAATATAAAAAATATAAATTGATATAAATAGTACACTTAATAATCTAATTTGTATATATTAATAAAAGAAAAACATCTGTTAATAAAAGAAGAATACATCATGTCACGTGTCACTACCTCAACTCTCTAAATTTATGATTTCCCGGTTTTTTCCATAGTTAGATTTCTAATAGATATAGATTTTACTAATTCATTATTAAAAGGAAATATGAAATCTAAATCAAACACTTTCATATTTAATCCATGTAATTAAAAAGAATAAAAATTTAAACATTCTAATACTAATCAAATTTACTTTTAAGATTAAAAAAGTTGATACATTGATTAAATTTTAATTAAAACATATAAAATTATTATATTACAAATATGATATTTTCTCGGCATATAAAATCAATTATAATCCATGAATTGTAATTTGAGGATTCATATTTATTTATTTATAATATATCCAACGGTTATTTAGAAATAAAAATTTGTAATTGTATGTTAAATATTTTAATTAACAATAGTTTATTTACTTTTTTATAAACTGGATTTAGATTATATATTTGAGTTTTTCTTATTTAGAAAAACTAATTGATCTTATTTTATTAATAATTAGATAAAACTATATTGTTTTGAATTATATGTTTGGACGAGCTTAATGTTAAAACGTTTAAATTTAAATCGAGCACACATTTTTTATTATTTTTATATTGAATTAATCTCACATGCCTAAAAAAAATAAAATTAAGTTTTTGTTAAAAGTTTATCGATAACTTTTTTATGACATCCTACATTTATTTTATACAAAATGGTATAGTTGATAAACATTATAAATGTTTTAGTTTAATTGAACTTTTGATAAACTAAATATATGTTTATCACATGCATATAACAATTGTGTATTTGTTTATAAGTTTATATTCACAAAAAATAATTGGTTTTTTTTAATACTCATGTAACACATGAGTTAATAAACTTATATAATAAAAAATATCAAATGTCACGTGTCACTTCCACATATCATCATAAAAGATTAATACAACTTATTATTATAAAAAATAAAAGACGCATACAATTTATCACTTTTAAAAAGATATATACATTATATTATTTTTAATCTATAAATAATAAAAAAATACAATTATTCTTTTTAAAAAGATAAATAACTCTATTATTTTTAATCTCCAAATATTAATTTGTAGTAAAATATATAATATAATATTATATTAAACTAAAATTTCAATTTATATAAATTAATATATATTAAAATAAAAATAAACTTTTAAAAACAATCATTAATGAATAATAATAGTATTCTTACATTATTTTAAATAATTTATATATATATATATATATATATATATATATATATATATATATATATATATATATATATATTTATAAATTTTATATAAATACAATTTAGTAAAAATATCAACGTATTACGTGGGTCATAAACTAGTATAATCTATTAAATTATAATGGTTACTATTGTGATACCTTACTTTTACAGTTAAATGTCATGTGATGTATCATCCCAATTAACAATATTAACATTTCACTGTACGGATATATATATTTATATAATAATTATTATATTAGCCAACCAAAACTTCACTCATAGGTTATCACGACTAGCCAGAGATCACTCTTGCTAAATAGTCTAGTTAACCACAACTCAAGATATATGTACAGTCATCCCAAAAGTCATTGATTACACCGAACTCCCAATAGATCTAGACTACTTACAAAATTAGTCTACTAACTACAAAGTCAGCCCATGTTGTGTCTTTGATAGGGCCACCTACGTCTCTATTCTCAGGACAACTACCTGAAATGCATAATTTTGAAAACAACGGCCAACTTTATGAATGTTGGTGAGTACGAGTACAACAACTATAATTAATATTATAAAAATCTTCTGCAACAAAGTTAGCACATATATACTAAATAAAAACATGGTAGTATAACTCTATGACATCGGGGAGCCTCCGCTTAGTTCCTACTAAGTCAGCTCAAAACACTAAGTAATGGCTGAGTCGGGACCTCTAGATTGTGAATGACCTAATATGTCTCTCTATACTAGTATACAACAATCATCAATTCATCATGCTTTATAATGTGCGATTTTGTGTAATAATTAGGAAAGGATTCATTTAATTCTTAAAACACTCTTTTATAAAAAGACAACATGTTTAATGTTTATGCATCTCTATAAAAAAGTTTTTGTAACTCACCTGGAGCATTGCTATGAGCTACAACACCAACTAGAGCTACTCAAATTCTTCTATTATTCAACCAAGACAATATATATAATACATTGGTATAAAACTGAAACTCTATTGAACAATAAATAAAAAGTTGTCTCAGCCAACTAGTCGTGGGCCAGGTCGCAGTTGCAGTCGCGCTCATTAGTCGTGATCAGGTCATGTTCCTTCATCTTAGTCGTGACCAGTTTAACCACCTCAGCCGGATCGTGGGGCACGATCGCGACATAATTAGTATTGTTTTTGTACTCTGATTCTCTATATTCTGTTGTGCAGGATCAAGTGCCAACTCAGCATGATTTATATTCCACATCCCCCTCCCCCTTTCTCAAGTTAAAGGTTCTGAAATACCCAACTTATTAATAAGTGAGGAACGTTGAGCATATTTGCAGTATTCTTAACATTGATGTCCTAGACTGGAATTGCCAGGGATGTTCGCTGCTACGAGAGGAATTAAATGACGTAGAGATGAAGAATTAGGGATTGGTACGGGAAGAATCAAACATGTATTTTGATGAATTGAAACAGAAATAAAGAATTCTAGCGGAAGAATTTAGGGATTTTTTTTCCTGATACAACGTCAAATAGTAAGCGAGAGAGAGAGAACATATCTCACTAGTATTTAGAAGATGGTTGATTACAAAGATAATCACAAATATGAAAACGTATATATATAGAGAGAGCATTAAGACTAAAACGAACTTAATTCTGACTAACTATCAATGGACAACTCAACATGATATATATTCCACTGCAGTCCTGCTGGACATGCATTATGGTTTTTTTTGTATATAATAATAAAATTTTGTAAGAAATTATGTTTCCATAAAAGCACAAAAAATACCTTTTGTACATATATGTACCATGGTTTCAATGACCAATATTAAGGTTATGTTCAAAAAAGAACAGAGTTATACGTTTTGTAGTACCAAAAAGTTGAGACTTGGTAAGATACGTGTTGTACGAAAAAGTTGAGACTCGGTAAGAGGTTACTCATTCATAGACATGTTGACAAATCTCTCGGCCTCTTTCTGTTGAAAACGATGCAGGTTTGCAATTCTCAACCTCTGTCTTTAATTTGATCTCTCTCTGTCTTACAAACCATGTTTGAATTTCTTGCAAAACCTTGCGAGTATGCTAGTTCGAATCGAATGATAACTAGTTGTGAACTTGTTACATCAACACATTTTGGTTCTTCGTGTTAGGATTTTTGGATTTGGAGTTTTTGAAACTGAAGATACTAGGATATGTTTGGGGGATTGTGATTTCATGCTTGAAACAAATATTTTTTATAGGAAAGAAGGGATCACAATAAACGTGGTAATGCTTCTGTCAGGTCTTTGCTTTGTTTTCATGCTCTCCAAGAATTTAATGGGATAAATGCGCAAAAAACTCTCAACTTGTCAGTTTTTTGTGATTAAAACCCCAAACCATTTTCGTTGCATAGAAAACCCCGACTAACTAAAAATCAGTAAATCAAGGTTTTATTAATGGGTAACTCGTCGAAACCGGTTATTAATCCTACATGGACCGGTAAATAACCTACGTTGAATAAATTTTAATTGTTGAAACCGGTTGCCAAGTATTACACATCATTTAAACACCCATTGATAATTTTTAATTGTAATTTTTAAACGAGATTACATCATCAACGGGGGGTTTAAATGATATGTTTTAATTGGCAACCAGTTTCAACAATTAAAACTTATTCCACGTAAGTTATTTACCGGTTCACGTAGGATTAATAGCTGGTTTCAATCGGTTACCCATTGATAAAACCTTGATTTATTGATTTTAGTTAGTTTGGGGTTTTCAATGCAACGAAAAATGGTTTGAGGTTTTAATCACAAAAAACTGACAAGTTAGGGGTTTTTGCGCAATTATCCCTTTAATAAAATGTTTGATTGAATTTATGTGTAATGAACCATATTTATGGAGAGAGCATATCCAATGTTTTCAGTTTAGGCTTATCGGTTTTGAGGTTAATTTCAAAGAACCTTAAAAAGAATCAGCTTGATTTTTGTAGAAATCGATTCCAACTTTAAAAATAAAAAAGAAATCGGTACAACTTCAAAATTTAGATTTTCAAGTCTTTGTTTTTTTTTGTAAACAAGTCTTGATTTTGAATATTTGATCATCAATTTTGTTATGGAAATGGTGTTTCAATTTTTAGCTAAACCATTGTAATTTTCAAAAACATTTATAAAAAAATAGTGTTTTTTTCATTTTATTTACTAAAATACTAGTTTATTAACCCGTATATTACATAGATAATTTTAATAAACATCTTTTTTCTTAAATTTATATAAACTTAAAATTTATAAAACTAACATTAAATTTAGATTTATTTAATCTTTTAATATTGATGACATTTAATATATTTTATTACAATTAATTGTAAGTATAAATTATTTAAATGGTAACGATGATCGTTATTAACCATTATCATTATCATCATCATCATTATCAAACTATCTTTTGAATGTTGTTCGTTGAGATTTTAGTGGCTCTAACAAAATTTTATCTTTAAAGAAAACTGATTGAAAATTTAAAATTAATCTACAAATACTTGTTTTACCTATTAATCTAGTAGCCAGTGAAAAAATATATACTTTTGAATAAGACAAAAATATATAGTTTAGGAACCTAAATAATAGAAATAAATTTATGGACTTATTCACGGAAATGATAAAAGTTTATAAGGTTTTTAATACGGAAAATGACATAAAAAACTAAGTACTTTTGAGTTTGTAGTTTTATACACATTTATGTAGTGTATTTTTAAAAGCGTTTCAATTAAGTGATTAAGATGACCGGTAATAACAGGTTACCTAATAATTTAATGGAAATACTTTTAAAAGTTTGACTACCAAATGTATATGAAAAAAAAGTACATTACATAAATGTACACAAAAACAAATTGGACTAAGCATGATTACATGTTGTATTGGTTATCAGGTCATCCAATTATCTAATTGAAACACTTTTAAAAGTATACTACATAAATGTACACAAAAAGTATACTACATAAATGATCATAAATTTAAAAGTACATGACTATATTGCGATTTTTCCTTTTTAAAAGTAACAAAATTATAAGGTTTTCTAAGGGTTAATATTGAAAAAAACTATTTTTTCTCAATTCTCACAATTAGGTCATTGAACCTTTTTTTTCTAATTGTTTAAATCTCTGCATATTTTTTCTCTTATTCAGAAGTCTATATTTAATTTTTTTTAGACGGTCACTAATAGGTAAATAGTACAAGGACCTGAACAGTAAGAAGAAAAATCCAGTGACTTAATCACTAAAACGAAGAAAGAAAATTGTTTTTTTAATATTAAATCAGTCGATAAAATGATTGTTTTACCGGCTTAACAGGTAGCAAGTTAAAAATATATAGTTTTGAATTACACAAAAATTGTCTAGAAACTTAAATAGCCGGGAAAAAAAGACTAGTGACTTAATCACGAAAATGAAAAATGAAAAATAGTTTTTTTTAATAATATTAACACTTTTTATAGCATATAAACAATAAAAATCATTGTTTTTCATATTTTATTGGTTTGGTTTTCTGACACTTATATTTTTAAGTTGAAGGACCAAACTAAATATTATAAAAAGTCATAGGAACTTAAATGAGAAAAAAAAGCTATGAAGGAACCAAATCTATACTATATAATATAAAAAAACCATTTAGAATTTCTGAACCATTGGATGGAAAGAAATCAGTGGTCCAGATTAATGACAACTCATAATTATTTATGAAATGTCTCTTATACCCTTAATTAAAATCAATAATTATACCTATGCCATTCTTTTAATTCATTTTCCAAATTTACTAATTAACCTATTACATTACATTAAATTTTGATTTTAATTTTTCATTAATGAATTAATATTAAATTAATATTTACCTAAAATAAATATGTGTCATTATTATCCTTAATAATCATAGTTAAATTCAAATGTAAAAATTTGGATTTAAATGTAGAAGTGTAGTAAATAAAGTTAAAAATTTTTGTTAATTATTTTGCTAACAAGATTTAAAATTTAATTGATAAAACTTCAATTGTGAATATGATAAATTTTGATTGTTGATTTTCAGATATTCCATTTTTATATTTTATCATTTTCAAAATATACACACATTCACATAATTGAAGTTTTTTGTTTCTTACATTGATATTTTATATTTGAAGTTAATAAAAATTAAAAGAAACATTTTTTGCAAATACATATTATCTGTTTTTAATAATACAATATAATAATATTTTTTAATTTAATATCAAACAACTAAATATTTTTTAATCTTTAATTTTACTAGCTTTCAATTTTTTAATTTTAATTATATATAAATTTTATAATAATTTATTAAAATATAAAAAATTTGTATTTTCTAAATCAAATCATGTAATACATGGGTTGATTAACCTATAAATTAGATTTTGTAACATTTAAAATTAATGTTTACCTAAAATAAATATCTATCATTATTATCCAAAATAATCATAATTAGATCCAAATGTAAAAATTTGAATTAGTTGTGGAAATTATTATTATTATGTATAATAAAGGAAAACATCAAATGTCACGTGTCACCTCTACGTTCACCAAAAAGATAATTACAACTTATAAAAAATAAAAGATAAATACAATTTAATATTTTTAAAAAAGATATATATACTCTATTTTTTAATCTGTAAATAATAAATATAAACACAATTATTATTTTTGTATGTTTTTATTTTTACTCATATACATTTTATATAAATAAATTTAATTAAAAATATCCACGTAATACGTGGGTTATAAACTAGTTAGTATTAATATAAAAAAGTATATTGATGTTTTTCAATATTAAGCTTCAAACTTGGTGTGTATCATACACAGTAAAAATGGAAGAACTACAAATTATGTACATGACTTTTAAAAGCTACGATAAAAAATATTTCTCACAGATCAATTTGTTTTTTACTTATAAATAAAATCATAATGATCTTGATATCGAGACCGGAATCTTAATAATTATGTTTTAAATAAAACTAGTTTATAACCCACGTATTACGTGGATATTTTTAATTAAATTTATTTATATAAAATGTATATGAGTAAAAATAAAAACATACAAAAATAATAACTGTGTTTATTTTTTATTATTTACAGATTAAAAATTAGAGTATATTTATCTTTTTAAAAAATATTAAATTGTATTTATCTTTTATTTTTATAAGCTGTAATTATCATTTTGGTGAACGTAGAGGTGACACATGACATTTGATGTTTTCCTTTATTATACTTAATAATAATAATTTCCACAACTAATTCAAATTATTACATTTGGATCTAATTATGATTATTATGGATAATAATGATAGATATTTATTTTAGGTAAACATTAATTTTAAGTGTTACAAAATCTAATTTATTACTAATTAATTAATGAAAAAAATAAAGTCAAAATTTAATGCAATTAAGTTAAGGTGTTAAATTTGAAAAAAGAGATGGAATAATAAAATTTTCTTGTATTGTAGAAGTGACATGTGACATGAATTGTTTTGTTTTATTATAATATATAGGTTAATCAACCCATGTAATACATGAGTTGATTTAGAAAATACATATGTTTTATATTTAAATAAATTATTATAAAATTTATATATAATTAAAATAAAAAAAAAATTGAAAGCAAGTTAAATTAAAGATAAAAAAAATACTTAGTTGTTTGATATTAATTAAAAAAAATATTATTATATTGTATTATTAAAAACAGATAATATGTTTTTGCAAAAAATGTTTCTTTTAATTTTTATTAACTTCAAATATGAAATATCAATGTAAGAAACAAAAAACTTCAATTATGTGAATTTGTATATACTTTGAAAATGATAAAATATAAAAATGGAATATTTGAAAATCAACAATCAAAATTTATCATATTCACAATTGATGTTTTATCAATTAAATTTTAAATCTTGTTAGCAAAATAAATAACAACAATTTTTAACTTTATTTACTACAGTTCTACATTTAAATTCAAATTTTTACATTTGAATTTAACTACGATCATTAAGGATAATAATGACACATATTTATTTTAGGTAAATATTAATTCATTAATGAAAAAATTAAAATCAAAATTTAATGTAATTAAGGTAATGTAGTAAATTTGGAAAATGAATTAAAAAAAGGGCATAGGTATAATTATTGATTTTAATTAAGGGTATAAGAGACATTTCATAAATAATTATGAGTTGTCATTAATCTGGACCATTGATTTCTTTCCATCCAATGGTCCAGAAACTCCAAGTGGTTTTCTTATTATATATAGTATAGATAGCACAATTTTATGATTCATATAAAACAACAAATTTTTTTAAAATCAAATTAAATGTTTTAGAAAAAACTAATAAATAAAGAAAATATAGACAAAAATAAAATTTCAAAATTATGTCCGAAATCGTTCAATAATGGTAAGAGATTTCTTTTTGTGTTTAATATGAAAAAAATCAACATTTTTTCAAGTTTTACGGTTTAGTCCATTTGTGTTATTTTTTACTAATAATATCCTTAAGTAATATATTTGTTTGTCATTTTCGGAATTTTTTATTTTTTCAAAAAATTCTTCAAGTTTGTGGACTTTTCGGATAAAAATAGTGTAAACATGTTGGTTTTTTATGGTAAAAGTCAGGGTTTATGAAAAAAAAAACAAAACTTTTCTTCAAACCGAATTAAAAACAATAACCTGAGAACTTTCTTAAGAAAAAATAACACGGAGTGACTAAATCGCACCAAATATGAAAACATATCGATTGTTTTTATATTAATACCTTATTTTTAAGATAATATTACGATTCATGAATTACTTTATTCGTTTCATCAAAAAAGAAAAAAGAACAATTATTATATTATATTTACAAATCGGGAGAGAGCCGTTGCCCGAAATTCTCTAACGGCTATTTCTCTCATAAATCCCTGAAATCATTACTTCCTCTTCAAAAACCCACTTTCATCTTCAATCAAACGCACAAACATCTCTCTTTCCATCTCTCTCGCATCAAATTTCTGATTCTTACCAAATTTTCTCACTAAAAATGAATGATTTGATGACAAAATCCTTCACTAGCTACGTAGATCTGAAGAAATCATCCATGAAAGACTTGGATCTGGAAGCTGGTCCAGAGTACAACCTCCAGATGCAATCCGTACAACAACCAGATCACAATCTCACCTCCTTCCTCCATGAAGCTGAGCTTGTGAAACAAGAGATGAATCTGATCCGTGAAACGTTAGGTCACCTGCAATCAGCAAACGAGGAATCTAAATCGCTTCACAATCCAGATGAATTGAAGTCGACGCGTCGTCGCATCAATGGTGACATCGTTACTGTGTTGAAGAAGGCGAAGACGATTAAAACTCGCCTGGAAGAGATGGACCGGGCGAATGCGGAAAGCAGGAGGTTGTCCGGTTGTAAACAGGGGACGCCGGTGGATAGGACGAGGACGGCGGTGGCTAATGGACTGAGGAAGAAGCTCAAGGAGTTAATGATGGATTTTCAAAACTTTAGACAAAATATGATGTGCGAGTACAAAGAGACGGTTGGCCGGAGATATTTTACGGTGACCGGAGAACAGCCAAGTGAAGAAGTCATCGAGAAGATACTATCGAGTGGGACTGATGGACTAGGCGGTGAAGAATTCTTCTCCAGAGCGATTCAGGTATCAGAATCATATATTTATTTATTAATAATTTTTATTTGATATTGTTCTTATGGTAATTCACATAAAAACCCTCTCAAGTTCCTATATTTTGTTCAAATCCCAAAAAGGATGATGTTTCAAATAATAATAAAATTTGTTTGGATTTATAGGAGCATGGCAGGGGGAAGGTGTTGGAGACGGTGGTGGAGATACAAGACCGCCACGATGCCGCCAAGGAGATCGAGACGAGCCTACTAGAGCTCCACCAAGTGTTCTTAGACATGGCGGTGATGGTGGAGGCTCAAGGGGAGAAGATGGACGATATCGAGCATCATGTCATGAATGCGGCACATTACGTCAATGACGGTACAAAAAACCTCAAAACGGCAAAAGGGTATCAAAAGAGTAGTCGAAAGTGTATGTGTTTCGGCATCATACTTCTTTTGATAATCATCCTTGTGATCATCATCCCAATCATCACAAGTTTTAGCAAATCTTAAAGGTGTTTTAGTTTGTATAAGCAAAGGCTACATATATGTGTCCTGGTTATTATTAAATTTTTGATTATCTTTTTGTTTGTAATGTTTTGTATCTTTCTTCCAATTGAAAGTTAGATCTATTAAATATTATATAAAATATTTTGCTTTTTTATTTGTAAGTCGTCTATTAAATATTATATAAACTATTTTGCTAGATTGCAAATTATACACCGAGTGCATATTGTGAAAATTGGCAACAAACTTCTATTTTGTTTGGATTTATTATATTTTAATTTTGTTACTAAAATCATTCGGCATGTTAGACTTTTCATTTATCTGGACGACTCAACTTCTACAATAAGTTCACTATGTAGATTCATAGAGATAGTATCTTAGTAGAAACATGACCGTCTAAATCCGACTTTTACATTAAAAAAATATAAAAACATTAATCATACTTGGAAATAAATGAAAGCAATACAAAAAAGTGAAAAACCATCTCATACTAATTCTCGTTTAGTTTTGTGTGATTCTTGTACAAGTATTGGTGCACAAAAAAAACCAAAGTTTAGAAAATTAAACCGTTTGGACTTTAAATTGATTTAAACATCCAGAATTGTTTCTTTTAAGCAGATCCTATAGAGAACATAGGGCCTGCTTAATCGACGAAAATTTATAGTTTAAGTTTTCTAAAAAAAACACATTTTAAGCAGGGGCAGATCCAAGAATTTTTGTCGGTGTTAATTTTTTAAAGTAAATTTAATTCTTAAATTTTTTTAAAACAAATCGGGTCACCAAAACGGATTGTCAACACAAAATTAATAATTAACAAGATTTTTGGGCATTTTTTTTAATGTTTTGGGCTGATTATTTGTTTTTACTGTCTTCTTCTTTTTAAATTCTATTGAGATTTTTTTTCTTTTAAATTCTTTATGACTAAAGCCCAGTAATATTTCAATAAATTTAGGTAATAAAAACAACAAATTTAAATTATATATGTGTATAATACTTTTATATATTTTTCGTAGGTGTCACTCAAAAAATTTCTTAGATCTCACTCGAATTTTAATACATACGTAACTCATTATTTTGAAAATTTATCAGTGTCGAGTGACACCCATGATATTAAAATAAATCTGCCCCTGATTTTAAGAATGAAAATGTGTTTAGATGGCTATTCCATAGTTATCGAAATAACGATTTAAATCGTAGGATCGCTAGTAGTATCGATTTTAGGTAGGATCGTAAACAAGATTATAGGATCGTTAGTAAGATCGTAAGATCGTACGACGATCCGATCCTACATACGGTTTGTTTTCGTAAGCAAGATCGTACGACATGTATTTCAAACTTTTTATGGCTTGTGAATGGATGTATGAAAATGAGTTTCTTTAGTATTGTCTTTAAAGTTTGAATCCTATATGAAAATGACTAGCTTTCTTTTTAATGAAGAATTACTTTCTTTATGAACATGAATTTTTTGATGAAAATGACTCTCTTTTGTTTATGATACAATACTGTGATATATAATATTTAATTTTGGTAGGATCTCACGATCCGATCCGATCCTACGATCCCGATCTTGCAATGACAAAAACGATCCTAGGTAAGATGTCGATCTTGACAACCTTGGGCTATTCATTAATCTAAAAATGTCTCTCTCCACACACCAATGATGGACAAGATCTTTAAAAATAAAAACCAAAGTGTGAAAACATCATTATGTAGTTTTTAAGTCTATCGTTAAAATCGAAAATTGAGAAGTGAAAATTTGAATTTGAAATTGAAAACATCAAAAGAATAAGATCTAAACGTGTTTTAAAAAATTACTTGTTTTCAATGAAAACATAATTGAACAAGCTCATGATGTCTCAGAATGCATGCAATTATTTTCTACGGAAACTTTAGTCCACCTATGATATTTGATAGCCATAATCGGTGATTAGTGATTCATGGTCCATAAGCTATTGTGAATTATAACAAATGGGAGGTTGATACATATACAGGGCATCTCTGTATGTATATCCTTTCTCATTAACTTTTACAAATCACACACCCCTTATTTAAATGATTTTTGTTAATGACGTGAGATCCAATAATTAAAAGTTAATCTCCTCTGACATTAAGACATGATGGTGTGTGATTAGCAAATGAGGATGTATGCATATAGAATTACGCCAATATATATATATATATATATATATATATATATATATATATATATATAATAGAGTGATATAAGTTTATTAAAGTAGGCATTGAGCCATTCATATAACATATTAGTCTGTTTAACTATTTATATAACTTTATAAAATAGGATAATTACGCAAAAAAAAAAAAAAAAAAACCCCTCAAGTTGGATCATTTTTATGCTTAAAACCCCCAACTCTTTTTCGTTGCACAAAGAACCTCCAACCGACAAAATCTCACAGGATTGTGATATTACCGGTTGTAATGGATTGAAAGTCATAGGTCACCTTCGACAAGTCATTAATGACCAATAGAATTTCGTTAAAAAAATAAATTCCAACAAAAAATACAGATTTGAACAAAGAAATTAACAATAAATTTGAATAATAAAACACAGACAAGTGAGTCTGCTAGAAAGAAGGTTCAACATAGACTAAGGTTGGTCAACAGATTGTAACCAGTTCTTTAGGTTGCAAGTCATTTTTTTCGGAAAAAAACCTCATTTTGATAACTTATAGTCAGTTGAGGGTTTTAAAATCTATTACTTTTCATATTCTCTCTCTATATTCGTGTGTGTGTTGGGAGAGAGGGGGGAGGGTTGTTAATATATATTGGAAAAAGATCAAATTTCTCTCGATGTTTTTCTGATTGTTTAAGTCTCTAGACATTTTTTGTATTGTTCAATGGTATATATTTGATTTGTTTAGTCGGTCACTAATCGGTAAATAGTACAATAAATTAAACAGTAATAAGAAAAATCCAGTGACTTAATTGTTAAAACGTAAGAAAGAAAAATGATTTTTCCAATATTAAATCACTTGATAAAATAATTGTTTTATCAACTTAATAAGTACCAAGTAAAAAATATATAATTTTAAATATGACAAAAATTACCCAAGGACTTAAACAATAGGAAAAAAAAATCCAGAGACTTAATCGTGAAAATAGAGGAAAAAAAATGGTTATTTCAATATCAACTCTAAATATTCTTGTTAAAATTATCGTATTTTGGTAAGGAAAAACAATATCTAGTAGGAATAAATAACATGATACCAACTATGAGAAATCACGAGAATTTTCATATGCATCATTGTAAACTATAAATACTAAACATATATCTTTGCAAACTACCTTATTACGTATATAACCTTGTAAACCGAATCAAACCATTTATAAACCAAACTATTTGGTCTCTGGAATGCGAAAACCATCATTTTATGGGTTTTGTCAAACAATGAAGCCGCATGCCAAGCCAAAAAGAAAATAAATAATGGTTAGGAACCTTATCTAGTGAGTTCGGACCAAATAAATTCCAAACCACACACATTTGAATTGCAAAGGAGATGACTTCAATTTCTTTATTTATCATAAATAAATTCTTTATATAATAATTCATGTAAATGAAAATGCCTTACAAAAATACAATGCGAAAAAAAATAATAATAATGATAACGTGAAATTTTTTAGGTAGAGACATGATTATAAAATTTAATTTTGACGAAAAAAATATCGGTGAACAATTAAGAAAGTAAATTCAAATTTCATAATACTTTTAACAAAAAATAACATTTCACGACCCTTTCAAGGCCTAAAAAATTGATTTTCATGTCTTTTTTTTTTTACAATAATAGAAGTTTATGATCTTTTTCTCGGTCAAAAAATTTTACAAAATCTTTATTATCAAAATTTGTATTTTATACTACCTTTCACCACAATTTGTCCAATTCACGTTACTAGAAAATTGAATATCACAGAAAAATATATGCGCTGACTATTTTAACGAATGGATTGTTGATACTTATTTTTATATTAGTTTAAATTTCATATTTAATTAAGTAATTAAGTAGGTTGCATCTAGAGAGTCAAGGTTGGTGTACGGAGCCACATGCATGGCAACACAATTTTTCATTAAAATAAAAAGTTGCCCATATATCTTTAATTAATATATACTAGTTATTACTCGCGTATTACGCGGATAGTTTTAATATATATAAAATATAATAAATAAAAAGATAAATATGTAAATATTATTTTTTAAACAACAGTATATAAGATGATATTATTATTTATTATGATCTATTAATTTTGTATATTTGTAAATATATATGAAGAGTAATTATTTTCTTATATATTTTTTAAACTTTTATTATATTATCTTATAATTAATAAGTTAGTAGATTATTAGATTTTGTTTAATTTGATTTGATTTGAATCTAAAGGTTAATTATATTAGATTTGGATAGATTTAATTAATAAGTTAGTAGAGTATTAGATTTTGTTTGATTTGATTTGATTTGAATTTAAAAGTGGATTATATTAGATTTGGATAGATTTGATTTAAAAATCTTTATTATTTTAAAATCTATAAATGCCACGTGTCGGTTCATGGTGACGACACGTGGCTTCACCAGAAATGAGTATGTTACTCTTTTAATAGTATAAAATAAAGTATAGATAGATTTATCCAGTCAGCATTCTTACCGTGAAACCAAATAATAAAATCAATTTCTCAAAAAAAGAACTTCAATTCTCCCTATAAATAACGAAGAAAATAAATTATAAAACCTCCACACACTTCTAATTCACAAAGGAAAACATGGTCTCATTACTCATATGTGAACAAGTCCTGCAAGGTACTTTCTTTCTTTATTAATTTTTTTTAAATGTAATTTATTACTTTTCTTAATTTACATTTCAATAAATCAGAATTTATTAATGTATTTTTATAGGGAAAACCTCGTGGGCCGGAGCTCGTTGGAGAGGAAGGAGAATGTGTTGTAAGCACAATTGAAAAGGAAAACCCGTTGGTTAATGCACAAGTTATTTTAGATGGAACCATCACACCTGAGATATACATTTGTAATAGAGTTCTTGTATGGGTAAATAAAGCGGGGTTAACGTTAACACCCCGATAGTTGGCTAGTCATAAAAACTCTTAAAAGCTCTTAGAAGCTCTCTATCAAACATAGCCTATATATATATATATATATATATATATTCTCTATTTATGTAATTGGGAATATGGACACCAAAAATAAAGAAAGATTCTATATTTCTGTTAATTAAAGATTCACCTCCTTTCATTTTTTTTTTCTTTTTGTTGTTGTAATAAATAAAATGTTTGACATAAACTTTGTTCCTATAATTCATGTGATAATATGTCAATATATGGATTTTTATTTTTTAAAAGAAATATTTTTCTCATTAAAAAATAATATAGTGATACTTGTCAACTTATAATGTTACTACCTTCATTATTTAATAACTTTTTTAATTTGGTATTTGAAATGTCATTAAAACCAACCAATTTTTAACTATGAAATCCTGTTAACAAGGATTAGAGTAGTTGGATAACCCGGATTAAGGTATATAATTTACTTTGTATTTATTGATATAAATTTAAGATTAAATGTTAATAAATACTTTATTATTTTTTAAAAGGAATAAATATTATATAAATAAAAAAGTTAAGGAAGTAAGAAAAACAAAAATTATAATCAAGGTCAAATATAAACAAAAAAATTATTAAAAAGATAAAATATACTGAAAATATATGTGGAAATACTAAAGGGTCTTTGGCTTAGCGGTACCAAGGTGTTAGAGTAGACCTCGAGGTTGTGGGTTGGAGGCTCATTGTGAACAAAAGGACCTCGAGAAGTTAATGACATTTCAAATACCAAATTACTTTGTATTTATTGATATAAATTTTAAGAGTAAATGTTAATAAATAGTTTATTATTTTTTAAAAGGAATAATAATAAAAAAGTTAAGGAAGGAAGAAAAATAAAAATTTTATAATGAGGGTCAAATATAAACAAAAAACTATTAAAAAGACAAAATATACTAATAATATATGTGGAAATACCAAAGAGTCTTTGGCATAGCGGTACCAAGGTGTTAGAGGAGACCTCAAGGTTGTGGATTCGAGTCCCATTGTGAACAAAATGTATAGATTTAGAAGTAGGTTTTAATGAGTGTGTGAGTTTATATATTTGCGGAAATGAGAATAATCTATGTAACACCCTGCCCTTAACCCGGAATGCCACGTCAATACAATACACAGGTGGCACATCTCAATAACTCAATTACACATATGTCATAGGATAACTCGGAATCACTATTAATTTAAAACTTTCACATAATATTGTTTACACATCATTTACTGATTAACATATCCCATGAGACACAAACACTAACATAATTGATGACAAAGGCAGCTGCAATAGTCTTCGCATAACGGCGAGTCTCTGATCAACAAACTCAGCTACTGAACCCTTCACTGAAACCCTGAACACGGAAGACTCGATTACGTAAGCTCGAAAGCTCGTGAGTACTCGAGGGTTAGACTCTGCACAATAAACACGTAGCATGCGTACACATAGCACATACACACAACACAAGCTCTGTCTCTATCCCTGGCAATCAGCAGCACTATACAGGTATGAACACAAAACATGAGATCCGAAGCCCTGCACACAATATCACTGAGGGGGACCCTTCCCCAGCTAACGACCGTGCGCACCGGTGGTTAGCCACAACCCTGTAGCACGGGCGCGAACCGGCTACAGGCCCTGCCGTGTATACACGCTCCAAGGACTGTTAGGGACAGTCAACCCGCGCGATCACACATCGCGAATCACCGTCCGTATGGAACTCATCACGGACCCCGGACTGGATCTCATCTCATGCACATATATCACATATGTAGAAATAGAATCATACCTGTGCTCGCGTCCCTGTCTCATTCACAGTACACAATATACACATATACAAAGCTAACTGCACAATCATGACTCGGAAAACAGTCCCGCGGTTTAGAAAAGAACTCGGGTACTCACCTGGTCGATCCACTAATCCCGGAATCTCTGACTCGGCTCGGCTCGCTGACTCGTCCCTGAAATCACACAGATCCCAACTCGTTAACATAAATCCACGGACATATATCACAAACTCATAATGAACATGAACTCGACTCGGACTCAATTGTGATCCCCAACAGAACCCCGAAAGGCCAATCAAAATACGACCCATAACAGACCCGAACCCCCGAAACAATCCCAATCGGAAACCCCGAAAATCCGATCAACACCCGACCCAAAATCCCCAACGAGGCCCGACTTGAAAGCAATCCCAATCGAACCCAAAACCTAACCGCGACCCGACTCCAATATATCCGATCCAAAACAACCCAACGGGAACCCCGGTAGCTTAATTCAACCCAACCCAAAAACCACCAAAACCCGACCCCAACAGCACCTGTCCAGCCTCGATCGCGCCGCGCCCCCTGCTCCCCTGCGCGTCGCGCCGCGACAAACCGCCTGCATCCTTCCCTGTTCCTTGATTTCCATGGCTGCACTAGAGGGGTTTCAACCCTCTTCTCTCGATTTTCAGCAACAAAGAACACATATAACTCATATAAATTCGACCCATATACTACTGAAATCAAATTCCTCAATATATCACATGAATACCTCAAGGATTAGCTACCAAAGAGACAAAATCTTACCTTCCTTGAGCTCAAATACACACACAAAGATGAAGATGGTGGAGGTTAGTTCCAATTTCAGCAACAGCCCTGGAATTTTGAAGCTTCAACCTGCTGGAGCTCTTCACACAATTCACACACATACACTTTTGGTTTTCTCAAAAATGGATAAGAAGGAAAGGAGATAAGCATACATATACACGTCTTTATCTCAACCGGTCCCGAACCCAGTAACCCGAACCCGATACCCCATTTTCACAATTAATATCCTTTTAACCCATTTAACTCCACGAACCCAAATATATAATTAATCCACTAATATTATAACTCGAAGACACGTAACTAATAAACCCGACACATATATATCCACTAATCGGGATCTCATTGGCCCAACACGATAATAATTATTTAAACATCCACTAAAATAATTCCACGCAACTATCTCAAAAATGGGATGTTACAATCTATATCTATCTATACTATTAAAAGAGTAACTATACTCAATTCTGGTGAAGCCACGTGTCGTCACCATGAATCGACACGTGTCATTTATAGATTTTAAAAATAATAAAGAAATTTAAATCAAATCTATCCAAATCTAATATAATCCACTTTTAAATTCAAATCAAATCAAATCAAACAAAATCTAATACTCTACTAACTTACTAATTAAATCTGTGCAAATCTTATATAATCCACTTTTAAATTCAAATCAAATCAAATCAAACAAAATCTAATAAATTACTAACTTATTAATTATAAGATAATATAATAAAGTTTAAAAAAAACATAAGAAAATAATTACTCTTCATATATATTTTGAAATATACAAAATTAATAGGTCATAATAAATAATAATATCATCTTATATACTTTTGTTTAAAAAATAATATTTATATCTTTATATTTTTATTTATTATATTTAATATGTATTAAAAATATCCGCGTAATACGCAGGTAATAAACTAGTATTATAATAAATGAGAACATGTCTTGCCACGTGTCATCTTTTTACCCCCTTACTTTTTCATTTTCCCGCTCTTTTTCCAAAAATAAAAGTTACATTAATTTTAGTAACATGAATATCATTTAATTCATTTAATTTGAACTTTTAAAACTTATTATTTTTGTTTCTTAAACTAATTGAAACTATAATTAATACTTAAATAAAATTTTTCAAATTAACAAGCTAAAATAAAAATTTTTAAAAATCTGTAAGATAATAAACTCAAGTTTAAATATTCCAAAGAATAAAAATTTTTAAAACACTTAGTAATATAAAAAAATTTAAATTCAAAATAAAAATTTTTGACACATTAAAAAAAATAATCATTCAAATTTCAAATGTATTTTCTCTAATAAAAATTTGTACTAATATTTTCTAAAATGTGAAAACTAAATGTTGCAAAATTTATCTTTTAAAATAAATTAATTTCAAACAATCTTAATTAACGATTTATATTTTCAGTTGACGCTGAAATAGTTATATCAAGTTTTAATCACTTTGACAATAAAAATTTGTTATTAATTAAAACATCTTGAATAAGAAAACTTATATATGGTCTTATTTGCGTGCATCTTTTTACCCCCTTACTTTTTCATTTTCCCGCTCTTTTTCCAAAAATAAAAATTACATTAATTTTAGTAACATGAATATCATTTAATTCATTTAATTTGAACTTTTAAAACTTATTATTTTTGTTTCTTAAACTAACTGAAACTATAATTAATACTTAAATAAAATTTTTCAAATTAACAAGCTAAAATAAAAATTTTTAAAAATCTATAAGATAATAAACTCAAATTTAAATATTCCAAAGAATAAAAAATTTTAAAACACTTAGTAATATAAAAAAAAGTAAATTCAAAATAAAATTTTTTGACACATTTAAAAAAAATAATCATTCAAATTTCTTTAATAAAAATTTGTACTAATATTTTCTAAAAATTGAAAACTAATTGTTGCAAAATTTATCTTTTAAAATAAATTAATTTCAAACAATCTTAATTAACGATTTATATTTTCAGTTGACGCTGAAATTGTTATATCAAGTTTTAATCACTTTGACAATAAAAATTTATTATTAATTAAAACATCTTGAATAAGAAAGCTTATATATGGTCTTATTTAAGGTCTCTAATAAAGTTATACAATTTAAATTAATATACTTCATAAAAATAAAAATATATAAATAATTATTTTGTTGATTAATATGGGATTGATGATGGCACAACAACAAATAAAACAGAATGAATAATCAAAAATTTTGAATTAATAATAAGAATATAATAATTGAATTAACTCACATATATAAGAACCATAAAATACTATATTTAAATCATAATTCAAAAATTTTGAATTACATCTTCACTGTCTTTTTTTTTTGAAGTAAACATTGACTTTAAACTAGGGGTGAGCTCGGTACCGGACCGTACCGAACCGGTACCGATCCCGAAAATACCGAAACTGAATTATTAGTTTTGAAAGAACCGAATACCGAACCGTATAATTTTATATGGTGCCGGTTCGGTCCCGAATACCGAACCGAGAGTACCGAATACCGAATTTATGCTATTTAAAAACCGAATACCGAACCGAATTTATTAATTCGGTATCGGTCGGTACCGGTACCGGTTCGGGTTCGGGAAATGGTACCCGTCGCTCACCCCTACTTTAAACCACCATTTTTGACATTGCCTCAATGATTTTGTCTGCGTCATCTTTTTATTGGTTTTATTGTATTTAATTTAGAAAAATATTAAAGAGTCTTACAGGATTAAATCTCTTTATAAATTTAAAAGGTATAACTAATTTTTCATAATAATCCATATAATACATGGGTGTTAACCTAGTATTATAAAAAAAGACTTAATTTAAAAATAACAAAAGAACAAATTTCACCCTTATCTATCGGGTTGGAACTTGGAACCAAGTAAACCACAAACCACTCACATTTTAGTGGCAAAGGTCAAAGAAAGGTGGCATCAATTTCATTTCTTCCTAAAACTCGACTCCGAATTTCTTTATTTTTCAATTCTCCTTTCAGAAATGGCGATGGCGAATTTGGCCAGAAGGAAGGCTACCAATCTCTTCAACACCACCACTTTAATCACTTCTAATGCTTTCAGGTATTCGTTTTTTCTCTCATCTAGAGGATTCTCGTCTGGATCTGATGAGAATGACGTCGTCGTAATCGGCGGCGGTCCCGGCGGATATGTGGCCGCGATTAAGGCTGCTCAGTTAGGGCTCAAAACTACCTGTATCGAGAAACGCGGTGCCCTCGGTGGTACTTGCCTCAACGTCGGTTGTATTCCTTCTAAGGTAATTAATCTTCGTTTCCCCTTTCGTTTACCCCTAAATTGGATATCCTAATTATTGCAGTATTACATTACGTTTCCTTGATTTTAACTGGAATTTATCAATTAGTTTATCCTTCGATTATTGGCTAGATTGTGATAGAATTGGCAAAACAGATTTTCATGGACGTTTGTTTCTATTTAATTTCTTATTTTTGTATGTCTGGGACAGTGGGAGAACACAAATTACATGTATAAACAGTTATAAGTTTTGCAATTTGCATAATACAATGCGAAAAATCATTCACATGCGGAGCTTGAGGTTTACACACAAAGCTCAAACAGTCGAGAGCTCGAGTTGGCTCGGGTCATTTACAATTATACACCCCTAATTGTAGATGAAATGCAGAGATCGATTCTTCTCAGCATAAAACCCTATGCATATTATTTATGATTTTATATGCCTTCAAATGAAATGAAGATACAGTGGAAAGAAAGTGTATAAAATATGTGTGTTAAGAAGTATTGAGTAACTTAAACAGAGTTTTAGATGTATAATTTGAAGATATGTATCATTATTTAACTATTTATTAGTGTGTTAACTGTAAGTGAAACTATCCACCATGTAATATAGTGAAGTTCTTACGAACGACATTACTTGGGACATGTTGGATACGAAGGATTCGAAATAATGGAATTACGTGGCCTTGTAAGTTTTTATATTATATGATGATAGCTTTAATCCTCGATGAAGTGATAAATTTGTCCATTTTTTTCATTCCTTGTCAAAATGGAAGAAATAAAAGCATGAAATGAGAATGAGCTTTCAACTTTTCATTCTTTTTTCTTCGTTTTCTTTATCTATCGTTATTTGTGTTCATCATCATCATTTGTTAAAAAGATTGTGAAACCAAATAATTTCCTTCTTTTGATTCCGTTGTGCTAAACTTAGAATGGAAAACTAGAAATGAAATTATCTAGTGTACAAATTCATTTCTAGTTATTATAGAAGAACTATCTTGTGAAAAGGAGAGCTTAAGAATGGTGAATGGAATTTTATTTGATTTTTTGACATAAATTTAAGATATACATCAAAGGGTGAATGCAAACTCATAGGCTCGACTTGTTTACAGCCCTAATATGTCATGTCTCAAAGTGGTCATGCGTCTCTTTAAATGGTGGTTGTGGGTTCAAATCTTGTGCATATTTCAACCGTTTGAAACAACTAAAAATTGTATTTGTTTGAATGAAAAGAAACTGCAAGATATATCTTCTATGGTTGAATAAGATGGCAAAACCGACTTTCACGATCATAACGGTAAATTACACAATT
This sequence comes from Centrapalus pauciflorus, assembly GCA_020465985.1. NCBI lineage: Eukaryota > Viridiplantae > Streptophyta > Magnoliopsida > Asterales > Asteraceae > Centrapalus > Centrapalus pauciflorus. Next base: position 368,500 of record JAANYP010007652.1, on the reverse strand, counting down.
TAATTTACTAAGATACTTATTTGATGTTCAGGCACTACTTCATTCATCTCACATGTACCATGAGGCCAAAACAACCTTTGCTAAGCATGGTGTGAAGTTTGCTGACGTTGAGGTCGATCTTGCTGCAATGATGGGCCAAAAAGATAAAGCCGTTTCGAATCTGACCAAAGGTATTGAAGGCTTGTTTAAGAAGAACAAGGTGACTTACGTGAAGGGCTACGGGAAGTTCCTCTCTCCTTCCGAAGTTTCTGTTGATACAATCGAGGGTGGAAGCACTGTAGTGAAAGGCAAGAACATTATCATCGCCACTGGTTCTGATGTCAAAGGACTACCTGGGATCACAATTGATGAGAAGAGGATCGTGTCATCCACCGGAGCGTTGGCTTTGACGGAAATCCCAAAGAGGTTGGTTGTTATCGGGGCTGGCTACATAGGATTGGAGATGGGTTCTGTTTGGGCCCGTCTTGGCTCAGAGGTCACTGTCGTCGAATTTGCACCAGAAATTGTTCCGTCAATGGACGGTGAGATCCGCAAGCAGTTTCAACGGTCCCTTGAGAAGCAAAAGATGAAGTTCAAGCTCAAAACAAAAGTAGTAGCAGTCGACACTTCTACTGATATCGTGAAACTGACCCTTGAACCATCAGCTGGTGGTGATCAATTTGTGCTCGAGGCCGATGTAGTTCTTGTTTCTGCCGGTAGAAATCCGTTTACAGCTGGGCTTGGTTTAGAGAACATCGGTGTTGAAACCGACAAGATTGGCCGAATCCCCGTGGACAAAAGATTCTCAACGAATGTAAAAGGAGTTTACGCCATTGGTGACGTTATTCCTGGGCCTATGTTAGCTCACAAGGCCGAAGAAGATGGAATTGCGTGTGTCGAATACATTGCTGGCAAGGAAGGGCATGTAGATTACGACAAGGTACCTGGTGTCGTTTATACGCATCCTGAGGTGGCATCTGTCGGAAAGACAGAGGAGCAGGTTAAGGAGCTCGGAATCGCGTACTCTGTTGGAAAATTTCCGATGTTGGGAAACAGCAGGGCCAAGTCAATCGATGACGCAGAAGGATTGGTGAAGATAATAGCGGAGAAAGAGACTGATAAGGTGTTAGGGGTTCACATTATGTGCTCAAACGCCGGGGAGCTCATCCATGAGGCTGCTATAGCGTTAAGTTACGGTGCAGCGAGCGAGGATATTGCCCGCACGTGCCATGCTCATCCGACGTTGAGCGAGGCGGTGAAGGAGGCAGCCATGGCGACGTACGATAAGCCCATTCATATATAGGCGAACACTTGATCCTTTTGTTGTGTTCATTTGAATGATTTTGTTGGGAAGTTGAACCCAACCCAGAAATTTGTTCATCAAATGTTCAATAAACGCCTTTTGTTCTAGAATTTTGTTTCACATAAATTTGGTCAAAATACCCCTCGTAACGGGTAAACGGTAAACCACACTAAGAGGCTGTTTATTTGTTTTTTCATTAAATTGTGTTTGGGTTAAATTGATTGTTTGGATGAAAAAAAAATGTTATTTGACTTTTGTTGTTAAATGAACGGTCTGAATAATATAAAAAGATGATTTTAACATTTTATAGAATCTATCTATATCTATAAGAGTAAATTACCAAAATGGTTTCTGTGGTTTCGAATTATTATGGGTTTTGTCCTTCCATCTTTTTTATTAACCAGACTTACTAAAAACACAAACATTTCACACAAGAACCAAAAGTTTCGGATTAGATTAGGTTAAGCCAAAACCTATCCAAATTGAATCATTCTCACTGCTAAACAACTGAATGTCATTTGTTAAAAAAAGAAAAAAAAAAAAAAAAATCATCTATCCTTCCTTATTTAAAACACTAATTTGAATCATTCCTCTTATATCTTTCTTTTAAATTTGGATACCTTGCAAACCCGACACAATTGTATGCTTAATAAAGAACCGGTGTAATACGGTACGTTGCTAGAGATATTGTTTTTTAGGTTAGCATACTCATAATCATAGAATGCTTAGTAAACTAAATACTAAAATAGCAATGTATATAATATAGTTCGAGTGAATACCAATTATTATGCAGCGCATCAGAAGATATTATTTTTAAAAAAATTAATTTTTTTCATAAACATGTTTTAATTAACATCATAAAGATGATATATAGATTTCACATACATTCACACCCCCTAACTCCTTAAAAATGATGTGAACGTATACTTACATAAATTAACATTTTTTTTTTTGCCAAATCAATGTGTTTCAATCTGTTTGTTCTTGTCATTAATGTGTTCAATTGTGATTTATAGGTGTGAGAGATCGAGTTTTATTCGATTTTAATATGGTTACCAAAGAATTAAAAAAAAAGCATTATTTACCAACATGCATATGACAATTATGTAAATGAAATTAATTACTTTTTATCCAAATATTGGTCTGTTAAAAAGGTAATTAACAACGTTTTAACAAGACTAAATGTTTGTAGCCAATTTTAACAAGAACAAAAAGACAAAGGTACAACTTCGATCATTTCACATTAAAGAAAATTAATGCAATGGATAAATAATATGAAGGCAATTAACCAACTTTGGGCACATCTTTGACAATGTGGTCTTTATCAACGAAAACCCGAACCCTGTCACACCTGATGTCGCTGCTCACGAGACTCCCATCCTCCACGATGATTGCATCGACGCTCTTATTTTGCCTCTCGATTATGATTGTTGCCGCTTGACCTGGTGTGCCAACTAGCTCAGGCCATGATTTCTTCCCCTTAACTTCATAAAACAATATTCATAGAGTTAAGTAATTAACCCAAATTCAACTTAAAGCTTAAGGATTCGTTTGGTTAGACATAATGGACTGATAAAGGAATAGAATGAATCACTATCCTTTTCGTCTTTGTTTATATAAATGGAATGAAATGAGTTATTACTATACGTTGTTTGTTTGGTAATTAGAAATATAAAAAGGAATGAAATGAAATTGAATAAAAAAAACTTTAAAATTACTAAAATTCTATTTCATTCCTTGAAGGAATGGAAAAAAACACTCCACCCTCAAGGAATGAAAATCAAGACAGGTGAAGGAACCACATTCCTTACGTAATGATTCATTCCTTTATCACAGGGTAAACAAACAACTTTTTTTCATTCCGTCGTAATAATTCATTCCATTCCATCTTCTATTACAGCGTAACAAACACTACCTAAGAGATACGTTGAATGAGTGAATGTACGTGTGTTATGACCGTTAGTTGCGTTAAGTATGGAGTACAATAAAACTAATAAAAATCAAATTTTAAACAAGCTATATATATATATATATATATATTTAATTCTCACCCGTGCTGCAGGAACCAGCCATTGATGTAATCCCCACCTTATGAAGTGATTTTAGAGCTAATTAATGAGAATATAAATTTTGTGTTTCAGAATTTATAGGGAATTATAGAGGCCGGATCCTATGTATATTATATAACATATTTATTATCATAATATAGTAAGCCTTCTCTGTCCTTTATAAATATAAAAATATAAATTATACACATAATATAATAATCAGTGTAATAAAAATTAAAAGAAAATGTCGTGTAATAGGTTATATATACTTTGATTACTTTCAAAATGGTTTTTTTTTTGTTGATTATTATATTTATTCTGATTCGTTTTAGTAATTAAATATTTTTAAAATAAACTGAATTTGATAATTATAACAATTGACGCCTATAGGTGTAGTATAACATTTGAAAAACATTTGTTTGTGTGTCAACAAGCAATGAGGTGGTCAAAAATGCGCAGCGTGTCTCCAGGTGATTCTTCAGCGCATAGAATAATAGAGAAGAAGAAAACAAGAATTAGTGACAATGCAAGGGGTGCCCTGCATTTACACTCTGATGCCTAAGTAAGTATTCATCGAGATCAATCAATAGTTGGTTTAAGTGCATAGATGATGATTACCCGGTTGATTAGGTACATGTTGACTATTTATACCTTCTTGACTATGAGAGAGACTCTTCAAAGGAGGTCATCCCATTGGTGAGCAGCAATTTGTGGCATGCGAGCTCCTTCATCGCCTGACCCGCCAATGGCATTACACCTTCGTGTGCCCATTGCCTACTCAGACCTGAATCCCCGACAAGATCCCTGACAAGCTCCCTTTTGTCCCCTCCTTTTTGACAGTGGCCTGCTCACCCTCGTACTATCTAAGAGGGAGGATTAGGAGAGGAGCCCCATGGGTGTTCTCTATATCCGTCCCGTTAACTTTGGAGGCCCAAATTATATGGGAATGGACCCATACGATCAACATTGATATAAACTTTTTATAGGAAATTGTCATAAAATAGTTAGGTTACACTAATATTAGACGCTTAATTATAGTAAACCATATCATGAGTTTTAATTTGCACAGTTATATTTTGTTAATAATAATATATTCAGTTAATCATATAAGTTAATCAGATTACTAATAAATCAAGGTTTGAAATCATATCGATCCATTATTAATTATGTTTAGAAAAATGGACGGCCCATTTTAAATTTATTTAAATTAAAACCTAACATTTTTATGGCCTATACTATAAGATGTACGCTTAAACCATGCATAAACAACCAAAATTGAGATTAATTAAGTCCTGTAGTTTGACATAGTCTTGTTGGTTTGATTTCGTGATTATTTCTTTTAATTATATGTATATTAATAATTTACTTTGTCCCTTTTGGTCAACATTGAAAAAATGCTATTAACTTTTTTTATTTTCACGATTAACTTTCTAATTTTTTTATTGTTTAAGTACCTAAATTTTTTTTTTGTTTTATTCAAAAGGATATATATTTGATTGTTTGATCGGTTACCAAACAAATAATATTGGTTTTTTCACGGAAAAAATCTACTATCTTTCACATTTTAGCGATTAATTAAGTCATTAAACCTTTTGTTTTACTGGTTGTATTTTACCAGCTTTTCCAGTAGCCGCTAAAAAATATATATGCTTCTAAATAAGACAAAAATAGTTTAGTTAGGAACTTAAACGATAGAAAAATAGTTTATTGACTTAATCGCGTAAATTGGAAAAGTTTATAGGGTTTTTTTTAAATATTATTATCATATATATAAGTTTTGATTTGATTTGCTTGTTTTATACGTACGAACCACAACATTTGTACATATGACCAAATAAGTTAATGGAAATAGAAGCTAGACAAGACGATTCCGTGCTTATTTTGTTTATTACTACGAAAGATGTGAAATATTTTGAATCAAATACAAAAATCGCCGTCCGAGACTAAATAGTTTATCCGTCCGGGAAATATAAATACGTACAAATTTGTCTTTGTATGTGTATACATAATACATGCACTGATAACGTGCAAATCTATCTATATTATGGTTATGAGACGTAAATTGTTTGGGTTTGGGTTGATTCACAAATAGCGAAAGCTTTTTATGGAAACTGCTAAATTAAATGAACGGTTTTTGATTCTGATTTGATTTGAGTTTGAATTTGTTGTTATCATAATTCAACCATTATCTTTTTTTATTTTATTTCATATAAAATGAAAGTTTATCGTATGCACCAAATTAACATAAAATTTTGGTTTTTAAATCTAAAAAATGCATGTGATATTCAATTATACCATTTAATAAGTTAATTAATAAGGCTTCACAAGGAGTGGGGATGGCACCGTCGGTACCGAGCTCGGCATTGCTTGGAACAATGTCCCTTCCTCTTGGCATCAACATTCAAAAGCTTGGCATCAGCATTCAAATGTCGAGTACATATTAAAAGTGTATTTATATTATATTACTCTCTATATATACATACATACTATTTCATTTTTCTCAACTTAATACAACCAAAATATTATCTAAATTCTCTCATTTCTATAATTTCAAATTCAAAAAAATGTCTTCATCATCTTCATCTTCGGATTCAATTGAAAAAACATGGAAGCGGTTAAAGTTTGCTTACAAGCTATTCGAGTCATGTACGAAAAAAAAAAAGGAATGGCAACCACTCTCTTGGCATAACAACAAAATGACAAGGGAATGACAAAGTTGACGTGGCTACAAAATTGCTTGGCATTGTTTTGCACCACTCCTCGTGCCCTAAATAATGAATGTAAGATGCAACTTGTCAGCCGTTGAATTCAAGGCAATAAGGATGTGAGATAAAACAGAATGCTAGAGTACGTTTTAACATTTAGACTTGAATTCTTGACATAATCTATTACTTGAAAACTAAAATCTTAACTAGTAATTAAATTCTGTGTTATATAACAATTTAAAATATACATTAATCTTAGCAAGTAATGAATGGTATCTTTCTTTTGGCTAATGAGCGGTTGAACAATCTAAATTAACCACACCATCGCTAGCTAGCTTGAGAATTGAAGTTCATTTATCTGAATCACAAGGTGGTCCACCACTTCCAGGGATATAACTGCATCCTGACGGACCAGAAGTTCGAACCGGTCCCTTGGGAAGAGATTGCAAGATCAACACTTGTTCCAATCTTTTAAAGTTGGACATTGACTCTTTTTTATGCAAAATTCTGCTACTTCTAGCAGCGTTTGCATGCAACAAAACAAGCACAACAAAAAACACACAAACAACAACGCTAAATAACTTCATTTTTAGGGTTTAAATAAAACATATTTGGGAGAATAATGAATGAACATTTATTTATATATATATATACAGTTTTGGAATTAATCTAAATAGTACCCCCTTGAATGTTGAATTGGTCATGAGAAAGAAGTGTTAGATTTGAATATGATTTTAATGCATTTAAGGCATTACATATGTCACATCACATGTTATATCTGATTATTGTTAATAATGGCTTGTTTGATTCACAGATATTTAGTTATTGGAATATGTGAAATTATAATGGAAAATCCATTCTATTGTACGTTTGATAGGTTTAAATTAACGACTTTTAGTAAAATTTTATGTTCCCATCTGAATCTATTTTATAACGTGGCTAGCCAAGATTTCACATTCCTTTCCCTTAAAGCACATTTATCCCCCGATTAACTGTAACAAAAAGATATGGCTCCATCTTCTCCATCGACTTCCGGTGTGACACCATCTTCTCCATCAACTTCTTGTTTGAGCTAGCTTTTTCTTCATTTTGTTTATTTGTGGATTGGAGGGTATTTTGGTTGCTTAACTAGAATTAATACAAAATATGCAATTGAATTCCATTTCATTTCGGTCAACCAACAACTTAGACTAGTGACATTTACAGCGTCGGTCCTATCATTTTTTAGGCCCGGGACATATACTTAAAAAGCGTCCTATATATATATATAAGTAAAATTCATATAAAAAAGTTACAATTAAATAATATTGATTTTGTTGCACCATTGTCAATGTCATATCTTTTAAAACTTTTCAATCTGTCATTGCGTAATGGTTTCACGGTTTTTCCCTGAAATTTTCCCCAATCCAAAATTGCGAAAATAATAATAATAATAACATCGTATATAAATTGGGCAAAATTTGCATACAATATTAAATCATATTTTTATTAGTAAATTGAGAAAAAAAAGTTTAAATTTTAAATGATTCATAATATAAATAGTAAACATACGTGTCAAAAATAAATAACATCCCAAGATATACTACATATCACATTAGTATTTTTAATAGTCGTTTAATAAATAAAATAAACCACGTGTTAAACAAAAATAAAAAATAAACTCATTGAAAAACAAAAGTATAAATATTGAATTTGATGGATATTATATTGATAAAAAGCAAATAAAAGATATTTTTAGATGAAAATCCAAGTGGTATTGATGAGATATAAATAAAATAAACAGGGAAAATTACCAAGAAAGGTAATATAAAATACAAAATTTGACAATAAAGGTATTGTAAATTTTTTTTTTGCCAAGAAATGTAATATAAAATTCTATTTTGGCCGAGAAAGAACATGAAATTCAAATTTGTGGCCAAGAAAGATAATCAAATATTATTCGCTTACCAAAAAAGGGAACATAAAATTACAAATTTACCGTCTTAATTTGTCATCAATACTCTTTTTTGTCAAATTTGAATTTTATGTTATCTTTCTTGACCTAAAAAATTTTACATTACCTTTATTGGCAATTTTTGAATTTTATATTACCTTTCTTGGTAATTTGCCCAAATAAAAATGCACACAATGGGATTCAGTCCCACGCAATTAAGATTCCAAGATAAAATGACTACCAGTTTAACCAACACATTGCTTATGATTTTTATCATGCAAAAAACATATAATCTAATACTGGACAGTTGGGCTTTATTAACATATAAAAATTTTTTGGAGCCCTTATAGTGAATTGGGCCCTGGACAGTGGCCCATGTGGACCAGGCCCATGGCTGGCCCGGAACATTTATGATATGTCCTCTAAGCATCGAGTAAATAATACATTTTGAACCAAACGGTGAATCTTGTGACAGGTAATGTGGTTCCTATTTTAACTATTGAGTAAATACTCTTATTAATTTCGAAACCTTTGGTGAACCAAACGGTATCAAGTAAATAATACATATAGAAAAATAGATAAGAATATATTTATATTTTCTAATTTTGTCCAATAAAACTTTTGTTATGAGTTTAAAGCATATATATCTCTCAACGAACTTTTAATTTTGTTGTTATAAGCAATGTGCTATATATTGCGGAGAAAAAATCATATTTTTTTTACAATTTTATTGGTTTTGTTACTCAACATTATTTTTTATTATTTTACGTGTTACATTTTTCTTTACACTAAAACCTTGAAAATTTAATCGGAAGCCTGTTAATCGGGCTAATATGACATTGCACCTATGGTTATACACAATAGATCCGGTGACACGATTTCCCTTCGAGATCCAGTGGCATCATCAACTCGTAAAAAACTCGAAATCGACTCATTATTAATCGAGCTGAGCTCGAGCTTGAGCTACTTGAGTAGTAATGAGTCGTCATCGAGTATTAAAATAGCCTACCGCAAGCCTAAAGTTACATTTGCACATAATTACCATTCAATTGTATAATATTATAATTTTATCACTACTGTATAAATCAAACTATACAACACAAAACCTAAAGTTACATTATTATATTTTACTGTTTTTGCTTGTTGTTGAGATAAAAATAGATTTAATATTTTGTATCTGTATTTTGATTTTTTTTTTCCAAATCTAATTGAGCGGAGTCGAATTGAGCCTGATAATATCGAGTACTTTATCAGGCTGATCAACTCGGCCTTACTACCGTTTACCATGTTATCAAGTAGTAAATTTCACAATTTTTGTAATAAAAATAACGTAATTATTAAAATGATTAGAAAATAATAGTGATCGAACAAATTGATAAAACCATGAAGAAAAGGTCTATTATAATATAAACCATTGTTCTACGAGTTAATCACTAATTAACCGGTCAAACTAGTGACATTGACGATATGGGTTCTTATGCGTACTAATTAACTATTGTTTTAGTTCATTATTGATTATCATAATTAAGAACTTGATTAGATTCGGATTAGATCAAAATGAACCAGAACTAAAATTAACATGATATACATGAATTTCATCGAAACAAGTCAAAGCAATGGATTAGCACGTGGTCGAAACCAAAGAATTGATCGAAAATGATGTGATTGTGGCTCTTAATTGACTTGTTGGAAGGGAAGAAATTTGGTATTACTACTTGTAGTTGCCAAATTAAACTCTATTAATTATATTTGTGCCAAATTTGGCACTAATCTTCCATAAGGAACCTTCATTGCATATTGGGAATGTGCATGCATGGTGGTTCCTTGCACCTTTAGGTAACATCCTTTACAATCCCAGTGCATCATTTCCTTCAAAGTTTAACCATTAAAGTTTTATATATTTTTTAATAAAAAACTTTGATTTTTTACTTAATTAATAGAAGACTGTTACTTTTTAATTAATGACTAAACATTGGCAAAGAGATAAGATTTTAGTTAACCAATTTTTTTTCCAACATTGTAACATTGATAATTAAGAGGAGGACCAGAATTAGATAATGTGATCGTAGAAAATGAAGTACAAATAATTTGTTTTTAGAAATTTTTTTCAATATTATGTAAGAATATTTTCTTTTGATCGTCGGGTTCTTTGACCCGTTTACTTAAATGGGCCGGATTTGATACCTCTAGAAATATTGTTACTCGTCAATATGTTTTGATGTTTTTCATAACAAGGTACCATGACTACTAACATGTTAATCATAGTATAGTTGAAAAAATTTAGTCGAATCAATTGTATTGATAAGCCAGACCAATAATTAAATACCTTGCAAATTCATGATATAGCCTATGAGAGGTGATATGTAATTAGAGTGAGGTCACGGGTTCAACTCTCGTCGGAAGCAAGTTGGAATTTAGGTGGTAGAAGTAAGTTCTGATGTCCTCATTTGGGGAGTAGTTTACTAGTTTAGGAGTAGTAGTAGATTAGTTTGTTGTTTAAAAATATATATAGTGGCCAAATTAATTGCATATCCGATTAATGGTATATTACTATTAAATAATTAATCAAATTTGATGGTATTTAATTAAACATGACTCGTTAATTGGAAGAAATCATATTGTTGCTTTAACGATGTGTTGGTCTGATATTAAGACATTATATCTTAATGTAAGGTTTAGGGTTCATATATTCCTTAGATTTCTAGTAGTGTATATATACATAGGGGTGAGTTCAATGGAGAACCTTATGCATCGAAGAACTTTGGAGAACCACAATGCATCGCTAGAAAAACTGAAATGCATCACGTAGAAATCGATGCATCACGCGGGAATTTGATTCATCAAGTGGAAATAATGTAAAAATCGATGCATCACTCGGGAATTTGATGCATCACGTGGAAATAATGATGCATTACGGGGGAATTGTGATGCATTTGTGGTGGTGCATGGGGGTTCTTCGATGCATGAAGGTTCTCCATTGAACCCACCTCTATATACATATATTTATTTAAATTCTTTTTTTCATTTAGTTTATCGTTATGAAGTAATTAGATCGGTTTATATGACCGTGTTGTCAACAATTCAAATATATATAGTCATTAATCTATCGTAGAGCAATCGTTACGACATTTTGCTACATAAAAGTTGATCCCAAATTTGTTGTTAAACGGCTTTTGCAACGAAAATGACAATCCTTTACATAAAAAAAATATACATGTAAATGTGATAACAACATAAAAATCTTTGTACAAATTAATTAATAAATCATAACTTCCACCAAAGGAACAACAAATATTTGTTCTAGCAAATAATTATAAAAGAATAAACAATTGATGAATAACTGAATTCAAGCAATCGCCATTTGTTCTCTTGTCGATAAGAAAACCAGTGAAAAATAAAGTTAGAACCCTTAAGCTCATTCAAGTAACATCGACATTGCCTTCCTGGCATCAGATCATTATGGTAACTAAACGAGCCATGACACCAACGAGAAGAACTGATTATGGTGGACAAGGTGGTCCACCACTTCCAGGGATGTAAGTACATCCAGATGGACCAGAAGGCGTTACCGGTCCCTTAGGAAGGGACTGGAAAACAAAAACATCTGGATTCTTTAACTCGATCAAGTTGCCGTTTTCATGCAAAACTCTGCTCGCTTTGACGGGGTTTGCGCATACCAAAACAAGCACGGCGACGAGCACACAAAAGATGCTAAATGGCTGCTTCATTTTGCTAATTGGCTTGTGATTATAAATCAAAACATATCAAGTGATGTTGCATATTTATATGAAGATTTTTAAGGGTGTGATTGCTGGGATCCTACGTGTAAACGGTTTCAAGGTTTTGACTGTTGACTTGATGAATGAATTTGTTAACAAAAAAATAAATCTAGTTTTTGACTATTGAATTAGTCATCAGAATGAGGCCAATTTTTATGACTTTAAGTCTTTAACTAATGATTTTGAGATATCCTTCTTTACCATCTTATCTATATTTAAGTAATTAAAATTTAGGTTTAAAACCCAATATGTTTTTATGTTTTTTGCTATCGAGTCATCCGTGTTGTTTTTTTTTCCTAGAAAAGTCTTCAAGTTATTGTTTTTATTCCGGTTTTCGGAAAAGTTTTGTTTTTTCTCATAATCAACACTGACTTTTTCCACAAAAAAACATGCTTTCATTATTTTTCTCCGAAAAGTCCACAATCTTGAAGACTTTTTTGAAAAAATAAAGAAAAATTCTAAAAGCACAAACAAATATATTACTTAAGGATTTTATTGGTAAAAAATAACGCCGTAGGAACTAAACCACAAAAACATGAAAAATATGTTGGTTTTTTTCATATTAAACTCTTAAAATTTTGGTTTTATAAGGAATATTATCAATTATTATGTATGACTAGCGTCATGTGATTCAACATTAAATAAATTAAGTTTTTTTTGAACAACATTAAATAAATTAAGTGTTTCTTTGAAACCAAGTTACTGTTTTAAAACCCGATTCGATTGATACATTAAAGGGGCGTTTGGTTCACAGAATCTGATGGAAGTTGATGGAATTGGAATGAAAATTCCATTCTGATGTGCTGTTTGGTAGTAAAAAGGAATGGAATGAAGATTCCTTTTTAAAAAAAAAACACCACTTTTGAAGGAATCTATTTTCCTTGAGTTAATGCCATGGAATTTAAATTCCATTCAAAAAATTTTATCAGTTTTAAAACCAAATCTTAGACTTCATCTTCATCCGCCTCCATTTCTATTCTGACAGATTCCATTACTTCCAGAATTCCATTTCTTGACAGAATCCATTCCAGGAATAAACATTCTGCGAACCAAACGCCGCCTAAAAAAATTGTTTGGTCAAAACCAGTCGATTTTCGTCTAAATCGTCAAAATGGTGAAAGTAAAAATCGATCGGATTTCAAGAACCAAATTTATTTTGAAATGTATTTTTGTTGCATTGGATTTGATTTTTCCATAAATTTGTCTTTTATCTTTTTAATGTTTGCTGTTTCGTAAGACTAAAAAATTGATATATTAATCACATATTTTAGAAAAATTTTATTCTTTATGATTAATAAACTTAAATTAATTATGATGTCATTTTGTTTTTAGGACCAACTTTATTTTGAAATTGTACGTTAAATAAATCGGTTCCATGTCCAGTCTAGTTTTCAAAACCATGAACGAAATACCAAGTGTTTAATAGCATGTCTTCTGATAAGTTAATGAGGATTAACTTGTTTGTTTTAGAGCACTTATATGTTCACGTGGAAAGATATTTTGTTCTAACTGCAGACATAAAAAGGATTTCAGACATTTTTAATTTTTTAAAAAACAAACAACACCTAAATCTAACAACAACTATAGCATGTATTTTCATCGATGGTTATCGCGTAGAAATATATATGCACAAGTTTTATCTAGTCTTTTTTACTAAACTAAACTTATTAGTTTATTTAATTGGTTTTGAACCTTAATTAGGAGTTGTTCAAAGGAAAGGAAGTTTCATGGCGATCATCGTTATTATTTTTAACATCATCCTATAAATAAATTTTAAAAATATTTTTCTTCATATGCCGTGCATAACAAAAAAAATATTTTTTTTCTCATAGATTTTATTGGTTGTTCGCTTTTGTATACGGTAAATATCACGGTCTAAACTAGTTTTTTTTTATTATATATTTGACATTGGGGCCCAAAAAAAAAAGTATTTGTTACCAAAAGATTTAGTAAAATAATAATAATAAATTACGAAAATTAATTACGTGACTAAATCTTTTGGTAACATAAATGGTAATGTAACATGTAAAAGTATAAAAGTAATTTTGTGATCAAATTTTTTTGTACCGTAAATGATAACGTAATATCTAAAAGTATAAAAATGGTGGGTTTCGCATAATTAAGAGATGATTAGTTTGGATGTGTGATTAGTCAAAAAAAGAGGATTTGTGTATTTAACGCAACCCTTTGATATTTTATAAGATTTAGAGAACCATCAGGGCTTGCCCTGGTGGCCACCAAGTTTCCATAAGGGGCTTGGGGAGGGTTGTTACCCGGGTTCGATCCTCACTTGAGGCGGATTTTGGGGTTTTTCCCTTCAGGTGATCTAATCTAACAATGAATATTTTAATCTAACTAGGAGATTGTGGTGGGGATCGAACCGGGATCTGTCGGCACTTGGGCCTAGGCGATAACCACCACACCAGCCGTTAAAAAAAAAAAAAAAGATTTAGAGAGTGTTTGGTTTTTTGTTATGGACGAGATTATTAGTTTATTACGTTACAATAACGCAAATAATTGGTTTAAAGTATTTGGATTGTATACGTTAATAAATGATTACTTCCGTAGAGTTAATCCTACCACACTATTTCATATGTTAAAAAATATAGCTTATTTGTTTAATAAGTGATCATTTGATCATTTTACAAGTGTAAATTCAAACACTTTAAAAACAAATTTTTTGATAATTATTATAGCAAACTAGTAGAAGCTAAACCTAACACTACATTTCCGGCAACACTTTTTGTTACAACTATTATCTGATTATAACTCATCAAAACGCTACAACGTTTTTTTAAACGCAAATCTAAACACCCTCTTAGCGATTTATATATGAATAATAAACATGTTTTTATATTTATTCCATAATAGTCTATGTTTTTATAATTTATCAATTTAATTTATATACGATGTCATCCAGTTGTTGATGTTGGTTCGGGTTTTGAAATTTTTAGACGATCAGTTCGACGTTCGGCAACAGGAAAATGGGTGTGTTTCACGGGTGGTTACCAAAAGTCACAACTCACAAACAAAAAAAAGTCATATATTTGAATTTCCTATAAACAAGAATTTCTTTTATGGCTGATTGGCTTCCCATTGTCTGCCATCGACAAATCATCAACTAAATAACATATATATGCCACGTTATTATAATAACCCATCGGTTGAGTTTGAATATATAAATATTATAATTCAAAATAATCTATTATAATAACAAAAAAGAAATACGTAATAATTAATACATCTATTCTATTAAAAAGGTAAATAGATTACATTTATCGTTTAACTAGACCGTCAATTGGCGTAGCCGTCTTTCGACACGTGTAATCTATACTTTTTATGTTAAAGTTAATTAAATAATTAAATTAATTTATTTCAGAGAATCATCGCTATTTTCTAGGGATTTTGTTACAAAGTTTATCTTTTTAGTGATTAATATTAATAATCCGCGTCATTTTATGAATTTATAGAGAATCATATCTGTTGCAAAATTGAATCCGCCATATCTGTTTTTATTCCCATGTGGTTAAAATCCACGTCGGTTTCTATATTGTGTTCATCCCATTTGTTATAGTTTTTTATAAGTTTACATATTCAGATTAATAATCAATCTGTGTAGTACACGGGTCGGTAAACTAGTAAGTATTAAAATTTAAGTTACATTGTTGTGGAAAAATATTATTTTTAATGTTATAAGTCGGTACAATAGATACGAATAAGCAATTTTAGTTATTTTTCTAAAAGGGGTATTTTTGAGATTTAATAAATAAAAAATTAAAAAGATAATGTTTTGAATTTTTAAATTCTTTAATAATACTTAATTAGATATTTTTTACATTATTTAACTCATTTGTTTGACTTTTTGTTATATTAGTCGGACATTTTGTTAGTTAGCTTTCCAATATAAATAGGTAATTTCTTTTGTATCGATGATAATCAATTCTCAGAGAATAAAACCCCTACTCTTTCTTCATTTCTTGTTCGTCTGTTCATTTCCAGATCTATTTATAATATCTGTGATAGAATATGGTATCAAAACCAGGTTTTTTACTATTTGTACAAAAATGACGATCTCTTTTTGTTTCCTTAGAAAATTGAGAGGATCTATTGTTTCTGTTGTTCACGTTAAAGGTCATAGGTTGATCGATATTACCTTTCATAGATCTTTGTTTTTCTTCTTGCATTACAAGTGAAAAAATGTGATTAATAGGTGGAAGAGAATCCATGTGAAGAATTTGACCTTGAACTTGAGCAAAGGTATCATGCAATCCCATCAGAAAATTCATTACATACTCAATTTGAAGATAACGATCCAGTGGAGAGTTTCGGCAAATGGATAGATATAAGGTTGGAGAAAGGAAAATAATATAGAGCTTAAAAAACATATTTTAATACTTTCAAATGTTAACAGTGATCAAGTGATATATGTTTTATTCAGATGCAGGTTTTGGTAAACTGCCTACAATATCACAGTATTTACCGATAAATATAATACTATATATATATATATATATATATATATATATATATATATATATATATATATATATATATATATAGTATTATATTTATCGGTAAATACTGTGATATTGTAGGCAGTTTACCAAAACCTGCATCTGAATAAAACATATACTATATATATATATATATGTGTGTGTGTGTGTGTGTGTGTGTGTGTGTGTGTGTGTGGTCGAGATTCATAGAAAACTATATTAGACTGGAGTACTAGAAAACCATATCAAATGTACATGTTCATTATGATAAAATGTTAATTTCATGTAAAATTAAAATATACATATGTTTCAAATTGCATTATGATTAACCCATTCAAATCATTTACATGTTCATTAAGACAAAATGTTTAATTTCAAGCAAAAATGCGTAATATACACTTGTTCATGCATATTGCACATTTGAACATGTGCATATTGTTATTTTGCATGAAATTGAACATTTTATCTTAATAAACATGTAAATAATGTGAATTAGTCAATAATAATGCACTTTGAACATATCTATATTGTAGTTGTGCATTAAATTTAACATTTTACCGTAATGAACATGTACATTTAATATGGTTTTCCAGTACTCCAATCAAAGATGATTTTCCATAAATCTTGAATATATATATATATATATATATATATATATATATATATATAGGGAGAGGTTCTTTTAAGAACCTTAAAGATGGTGAGAACCTAGGAACCTTTTAGAGCCCTTGGATCAAAAGGGTATTTTTGAAATAAAAAATATTATCTTTCTCTCTTCACCTTTTTTATTATATGCATCTCTTTTCACTTTCTCTCTCTTATTTTTTTTTCATTTTCATTTTCTCTTTCTTTCATTAGAATTGATTTTAATATTAAAAAAACGTTTTTTTATAAAAAAATAATTTTTTTTCTATATAAAAAATTATTTAATTGCTAAAAAATTAATGTATTATATATAGAAATATTATATGTCTATATAGAATGTTATTATTTTTATGTAGATTAACATTATTATTCATAATCTATGTAGAATATTTTGTTTCTTATATATTTCATATATTTTTATGTTTATTATACAAATCTATATCTTTTTTTGTAGATTACCAATACTATTCATTGTGTTTTTGGTATATATTATATGAGTTGCATACCAAGTGTTCGATAAAATGTCTAAATGAAATCTTATTTTTTTTTTGTTTCAACGTGTTTTTGGTATATTTTATCATTTAATCTACGTAGAATATTTGATACTTGACATTCTACACGACATTTTACATAGATTGCATGACATTCTACGTAGATTATATGTCATTCTACGTAGATTGAATGTCATTCTACGTAGATTGTACATAGAATATGTTCGTCGATACTCTATGTAGATTGCATGTCATTCTACGTAGATTGCATGTCATTCAACGTAGATTGAATGTCATTCTACGTAGATTGCATGTTATTCTACGTAGATTAACAGTTTTATTCTATGTATTTTTGGTATATTTTATATCTGTTGCATACCAAGTGTTTGATAAAATGTCTAAATGAAATCTTCTTTTTTTGTTTCAATGTGTTTTTGATATATTTTATCATGTAATCTATGTAGAATATATGATATTTGACATTTTACACGACATTCTACATAGATTGCATGACTATCTACCCAGATTGCATGACATTCTACGTAGATTGAATGTCATTCTACGTAGATTCAATGTCATTTTACGTAGATTGAATGTCATTCTACGTAGATTGCATGCCATTCTACATAGATTGCATGACATTCTACGTATATTGTACATAAAATATGTTTGTCGATACTCTACATAGAATATGACAGATTCATTTTCAATGTTTTATAATGAAGATTATTTGTAAAATATTAGATATATATGAATGTAATAGTTATTAGATGTTTTACATGATAATCTACGTAGATTACATGATAATCTACATAGAATATATGATACAAGACTACTTGTAAAAAATCACACATAATCTATGTAGAATGTTATGTTTTTTATATATTTCATATATTTTTTTGTTTCTTATACAATTCTATATCTTTTTATGTAAATGTACATTAACATTCAATGTGTTTTTGGTATATTTTATCATATAATCTATGTAGAATATATAATACTTGACATTCTACATGACATTCTACGTAGATTGAATGTCATTCTACGTAGATTGAATGTCATTCTACGTAGATTGCATGACATTCTACGTAGATTGTACATAGAATATGTTCGTAATCTACGCAGATTGCATGTCATTCTACGTAGATTGAATGTCATTCTACGTAGATTGAATGTCATTCCATGTAGATTGCGTGACATTCTATGTAGAGTATCGACGAACATATTCTATGTACAATCTACGTACATTGGACAGATTCATTTTCCATATTTTATAATTAAAATTATTTGTAAGATATTATATTTATAATGAATGTAATAGTTATTAGATGTTTTACATGATAATCTACATAGAATATAATACAATAATACTTGTAAAAATCACACATAATCTATGTAAAATATTATGTTTCTTATATATTTAATATATTTTTATGTTTCTTATGCATTTCTAAATCTTTTTATGTAGATTAACATAACTATTCAATGTGTTTTTGGTATATTTTATCATGTAATAATCTACATAGAATATATGATAATTGACATTCTACACGACATTCTACGTAGATTGCATGTCATTCTACGTATATTGCATGTTATGCTACGTAGATTGCATGCCATTCTACGTAGATTGAATGTCATTCTACGTAGAATGCATGACATTCTACGTAGAATGTACATATAATATGTTCGTCGATACTCTACATAGAATATGACAGATTCATTTTTCATGTTTTATAATGAAGATTATTTGTAAGATATTAGATTTACAATTGTTGTAATAGTTATTGGATGTTGTAGATTACATGATAATCTACGTAGATTAAATGATAATCTAAATAGAATATAATACAAGTGTTTGATAAAATGTCTAAATGAAATCTTTTTATGTAGATTAACATTACTATTCATGTCTTTTTGGTATATTTTATATCAGTTGCATACCAAGTGTTTGATAAAATGTCTAAATGAAATCTTTTTTTTTTGTTTCAATGTGTTTTTGATATATTTTATCAGGTAATCTACGTAGAATATATGATATTTGACATTCTACACGACATTCTACGTAGATTGCATGTCATTCTACGTAGATTGTACATAGAATATGTTCGTTAACATATTCTATATAGAAAAAAAATATTCTATATAAACATATAATATATTTATATAAAATACGTTATTTTTTTAGGAATTAAATAATTTTCTATATAGAAAAAATATTTTTTTTTTATAAAAAACGTTTTTTAATTTGAAAATCAATTATAATGAAAGAAAAATAAAATGAAAATGAAAAAAAGTAAGAGAGAGAAAGAGAAAAGACATAATTTTTTCTTCTAAAAATACTCTTTTCACACATTTTCAAGATTCTCCACTATCAAAGTTCAAAATAATTACAAAATTGTCATGCAATATATCAACCATTGATTATCATTAATCCAAAGGCCATAAAAAGTTCTTAGGTTCCCACATTTTTTATGGTTCTTAGAAGAACCCTCCCCTATATATATATATATCATATATATATATAGGGGAGGGTTCTTCTAAGAAACATAAAAAATGTGGGAACCTAAGAACTTTTTATGGCCTTTGGATTAATGATAATCAATGGTTGATATATTGCATGACAATTTTGTAATTATTTTGAACTTTGATAGTGGAGAATCTTGTAAATGTGTGAAAAGGGTATTTTTGAAAGAAAAAATCTATTTTTTCTCTTTCTCTCTCTTACTTTTTTTTCATTTTCTTTTTATTTTTATATTCATTATAATTGATTTTTAAAGTAAAAAAAAAACGTTTTTTATAAAAAAAAAAATTATTTTTTCTATATAGAAAATTATTTAATTGCTAAAAAAGTAACGTATTTTATATAGAAATATTATATGCCTATATAGAATATTTTTTTTCTGTATAGAATATATGTTAACGAACATATTCTAAGTACAATATACGTAGAATGTCATGCATTCTACGTAGAATGACATGCAATCTACGTAGAATGTCGTGTAGAATGTCAAATATCATATATTCTACGTAGATTACCTGATAAAATATATCAAAAACACATTGAAACAAAAAAAAAAGATTTCATTTAGACATTTTATCAAACACTTGGTATGCAACTGATATAAAATATACCAAAAAGACATTGAATAGTAATGTTAATCTACATAAAAAGATACAGAAATGTATAAAAAAACATAAAAAATATATGAAATATATAAGAAACATAATATTCTAAATAGATTGTGTGTGATTTTTTACAAGTACTCTTGTATTATATTCTATTTAGATTATCATTTTATCTACGTTGATTATCATGTAATCTACGTAGATTATCATGTAAAACATCCAATAACTATTACAATCATTATAAATCTAATATCTTACAAATAATCTTCATTATAAAACATGAAAAATGAATCTGTCATATTCTATGTAGAGTATCGACGAACATATTATATGTACAATCTACGTAGAATGTCATGCATCTACGTAGAATGTCATGCATTCTACGTAGAATGTCATGCATTCTACGTAGAATGACATTCAATCTACTTAGAATGACATGCAATCTACGTAGAATGGTATGCAATATACGTAAAATGGCATGCAATCTACGTAGAATGTCATGTAGAATGTCAATTATCATATATTCTACGTAGGTTATTACATGATAAAATATACCAAAAACACATTGAATAGTAATGTTAATCTACGTAGAATTGTCATGTAATCAACATAGATTATCATATAAACATCTAATAACTATTACATTCATTATAAATCTAATATCTTAATCTGTCCAATGTACGTAGATTGTACATAGAATATGTTCGTCGATACTCTACATTGAATGTCACGCAATCTACGTAGAATGACATTCAATCTACGTAGAATGGCATGCAATCTACGTAGAGTATCGACGAACATATTCTATGTACATTCTACGTAGAATGTCATGTAATCTACGCAGAATGACATGCAATCTACGTAGAGTATCGACGAACATATTCTATGTACATTCTACGTAGAATGTCATGCATTCTACGTAGAATGACATTCAATCTACGTAGAATGACATTCAATCTACGTAGAATGTCATTCAATCTACGTAGAATGTCATGCAATCTACGTAGAATGTCATGCAATCTATGTAGAATGTCAAGTATCATATATTCTACGTAGATTAAATGATAAAATATACCAAAAACACTTTGAAACAAAAAAAAATAAGATTTCATTTAGACATTTTATCGAACACTTGGTATGCAACTGATATAAAATATACCAAAAACACAATGAATAGTAATGATAATCTACAAAAAAGATATAGATTTGTATAATAAACATAAAAATATATGAAATATATAAGAAACATAATATTCTACATAGATTATGAATAGTAATGTTAATCTACATAAAAAGATATAGAATTATATAACATTCTATATAGACATATAATATTTCTATATAGAATACATTAATTTTTTAGCAATTAAATAATTTTTTATATAGAAAAAAATTTATTTTTTTTATAAAAAACGTTTTTTAATATTAAAATCAATTCTAATGAAAGAAAGTATAATATGAAAATGAAAAAAAAAGTAAGAGAGAGAAAGTGAAAAAATAGATGCATATAATAAAAAAGGTGGAGAGAGAAAGATAATATTTTTTATTCCAAAAATACCCTTTTGATCCAAGGGCTCTAAAAGGTTCCTAGGTTCTCACCATCTTTAAGGTTCTTAAAAGAACCTCTCCCTATATATATATATATATATATATATATATATATATATATATATATATATATATATATATACATATATATATATATATATATATATATATATACATATATATATATATACATATATATATATATATATATATATATATATATATAATAAAAGAGAACACAAATTGTCAAATGACATCACCACATTCTATCTAAAAAGATAATTATACTTTATTATTTCTAATAATTTCTAATATAAAATAAAATGTAAGATAAATATAATCGTTATTTCTAATACCTATAAAAAATAAATATAAGTCATTATTTATAAAGTATATAAAAATTTAATAATTATTAAAGATAAATACTATTATTTTTTAAAATAGAATAAAATAAAGATAAATACAAATAATTACTTCTAATATCAATAAATATTTAGAAATATAAAAGATAAATACTTTATTTTTTATATCTTGAAATAGTAATAAATAGATACAATTTAAATCTACATTATACATAGTTCGTGTGACTAACTAAAATATGCAGATTATTGTGAGTACCTGTGAACATACGAGTTTCGGATGTGAATATTCTTTGAAAAAATATATTTTTTTAATTTTTTTCATATTCATTTAGATACAAATAATATAACGCTATTTGTAAAAAAAGTTACATACATTCACAATTTCTAGCATCATTCACGTTTTACATAGTTTTAGTGTGTATTTATTTGTGATTGTTACAAGTAGTCTTGTATTATTAATTTAAACTTGGTTATGAAACAAAATTTAAACAAACGGTTTTAAGCGAGATACATTCGGTACTCCGCAAAACTAATGGTACTCATTTGAACCCATATATATATATATATATATATATATATATATATATATATATATATATATATATATATATATATATATATATATATATATATATATATAATTAAAAAACATATTATTTGTTTATTTAATAAATTTATTAATATATATTAAAAAAATACAAATCATATGAATAATATTAAATATTTAAAAAGTAAACATACTACAAAAATCATATTACATTACATTTTACTTATTATACAAATACATATAAACATTATGTTTTTATGAAAAATCAAAAATTCAAATTATATCGATTAAATATATATAAGTTTAGATATAAAAATATTATAAGCATGTTAGAAAAAGAAACTACGGTTTATAAATATTTAAAAGGATAGATAAATAATATACTTGACAAATAATTATTTACTAAAAATATTCACGTAATACTTGGGTTTCTAAACTAGTGTGTTTATATATGTATATATGTGTGTATGCGCGCGCGCACACACACACACACACACACACACACATATATAGGGTTGGGATCATTGCAGAACCTTAATTTAGTGCAGAACTATAGAACCAATATAAACCATTGGATTATAATATAACACTAGGGATAATATGGTAATTATGCAATTAAAATTGAATTAATAGTAGTCTACCAAGTTTGACTACCAACTTTGACCATTTTTTACTCTTTTAATAGTAGCCTACCAAGTTTGACTACCAACTTTGACCATTTCCTGCAACACTTTTTGTTACAGCTATTATCTAGGCTTGGCAAAAAAATCCGACCCCGACGGGGAACCCGAAACTTGACCCTGACTTTACCGGGGAATCCCCGAACCCGAGTTGAACGGGGATGGGGATGGGAAACACATTAATCCCCGACCCCGGTCCTATTTAATATCGTAGTATAAATTAATATATCTATGTAAATTTATGATGAGAACTATCATAATAGTTTAAATAGATTATATATATATATCATTGTTAAATATCTTATTTATTTTATTCTATATGTTTTATAAGTTTTTTACATGTATATTTATAATTTTGGTTGTATTATAAACTATTAGTTATCAATGTATGTATTTAAATATGTTGAGATAATTTGTTATAAAGTTTATATACATGTATATATACTTTTAAGAACTATAATTTGTAGTATAAACTTAGTAATTTGTTAGAATGTTTTAAAATCCGATACCCGACGGGAACCCCCGAAACCCGATGGGGCCGGGGATGGGGAAGAGAAGTTAATACCCGACGGGGATGGGGGCGGGGACGGGAAATGAAATCTCCGGTCATACCTGCCCCGTTGTCATGCCTACGTATTATCTGATTATTAGTTTCCAAAACGCTACAACACTTTTTCAAATGCAAATCCAAACACCCTCTAAATCCCTATCCCTATGGTTTTTTATACGGGTATGGGAGTTGATTCCTAATCAAGGCCGGGACTCAATCCCTGTCTAGTCGTTATTCCTAAACCAATTTAGAAGGAGTTGCTTCTGTTCTAATTCAACCAAAGAAGAGGAAAAAAGAAAGAAAAAAAAAAAACTTTAAATGAACACATTGGACACCCAAATATGAATTGTAATTGGGCTTTTGCCCTTTAAAACTTGTTGAGGTTGTGACCATCCCGTCATGGACATGTATATACTTGTATAGAGCCATAGAGGTTTGGCTGGATGATGGTCAAACATTTATCCTCAAAATGTACAAATAATGGTAATAATAATAAGGATTTGATATGAAAAAAATAAGATGTTTTTCACATTTTTACGGTTTAGTCCTTCCGTGTTATTTTTACCAAATAAAATTCTTAAAGTAATACATATGTCTGTGATTTTTAAAACTTTTCTTTATTTTTTCAAAAAAGTTTTCAAGTTTGTGGACTTTTCAGAGAAAAATAGTGAAAACATGTTGGTTTTTTTGTGGAAAAAGACGGGGTTGATTATGGAAAAAGAAAATTTTTTCCGAAAACCAGATTGAAAACAATAGGGATAATTGCGCAAAAAACCATTAACTTGTCAGTTTTTTGTGATTAAACCCCAAACCATTTTTCGTTGCATAGAATACCCCAAACTAACTAAAAATCAGTAAATCAATGTTTTATCAATGGTTAATCGGTTGAAACCGGTTATTAATCCTACGTGGACCGGTAAATAACTTACGTGGAATAAATTTTAGTTGTTGAAACCGGTTTCCAAGTATTACACATCATTTAAACCATCGTTTATAATTTTTAATTGTAATTTTTAAACGGGATTACATCATCAACGGGTGATTTAAATGATGTGTAATACTTGACAACCGGTTTCAACAATTAAAGTTTATTCCACGTAGGTTATTTATCGGTCCACGTATGATTAATGACCGATTTCAACCGGTTACCCATTGATAAAACATTGATTTACTGATTTTTAGTTAGTTCGAGGTTTTCTATGCAACGAAAAATGGTTTGGGGTTTTAATCCCAACAAACTGAGAAGTTTGGGTTTTTTTGCGCAATTCTCCCAAAACAATAACTTGAAGATTTTCTTAGCAAAAAATAACAGGGAGGAACTAAATTACAAAAAATACGAAAACACGTTGGTTTTTTTCATGTTAAACCCTAATATAATAAAGGTTTACTTTCATTGTCTTAAATTTTCTTTCGTTTAACCCATATTGTTTGCCCACAAAAAAATAAACAATTAAAAGTTTAATAACAATAAAAAATTGATTATTACATAGGAACATTAAAAAATATTTAAATATCATGTCAAAGTATTAAGGAAAATACATATTTATTATATGATTTTAGCTCAATAAAATTCCATTTCAACAATGTACTAAATAATAAGGAAAAAAATATGGTTACATAAGAGTCAAACGTAGAGACGTAAATGAACCAAACGAACACGAACGATGATATGTTCATGTTCCTTTTACTTTATCCAAACATGTTAAGGATTTGACAATGATCGTATTCATATCATGTTCGTTCACTTAACACGTAATCGAATAGCACTGTAAATGAATCAATTGTTCGGCGAACCGTTCAATGAGAAG